>CM069605.1:11476087-11838587 GCA_035771175.1 Paratinospora sagittata
TGTAATCATATAGTGATTACCTTAGTATAAAGTTACCGACACCTTTCACTTTTTAACCACCTTGAAACTTCACCCATCCAAACTATCATAACAATTATTATAACTAGTAGATTGACACACACAAAAAATAAAATACACACAAAAAATAAAATAAAATACAACTATTATAACTTGTTTACAAATCGAAGGATGTGAGCAATTTTAACTAATAAAGCAGCTAAATGAATAGTCAAATTGATTTTTTTTAATTGAATTTAAATTCGTAAGTCAAATTGATTTTGAACTTCATAAATAACTAATGTGAAGAGTTGATGTTCAATTTTGATATTTTATTTATTTGTTTCAATAAAAAAAATTGAAATATATTTGAGTGTGCCTGTGTGTGTGTTTTTAAGTTGGAGCAACCTAGATATCTCTTAAAAATTTGAGAAAGACTCCTTGTCATGATTTTTTCTTCTGGATGTTGTGATTAAAATATTTTAACTTTATTTATTTTATTAAATAATTAGAACTACCTCTTTTTTTTTTTTTTTTTTCTTTTGTAGTTTCTTCAACAACAACATGAAAATATTCATTTCCTATATACACTTGAAAAATTATAAAAGAAAAAAGCAGTGCACTGTCCATGAAGCTCTTACTGATGCACGGTCAGTGAAAGAATTAGATAACATTTTTGGGTCTTTTATATGTAACCTTATATTGATACGTAAGATGTTATTTGCACAACTTGAATCGATAACCATATTGTCATAGTTCGACAACTTTTACCGTTGCATTAAAGCTCCTCTTCATACTTGGAAAAACTACCATTTAACAAAAAAAGAATTTTCATAATACATTTGAACATAGGTTTTTTGAGAGCGTTAGGATAAGGGAGAACAGAGAAGGAGAAGCTAGAAGAACTCAATAAAGCTAACAACCCACCCAAAATAACTCTTAAAAGGGCATCCAAGATTATGTAAAAACCAACAACGATTACTACGCTCTACTGACAAGGAAGTAAGTTCAACCACAAATCACCTAGACTCTTAAACACTTTTTGAACATTCCCTCTTTTTTTTTTTTTGAGAGTTAAGCATTTAAAAAAGATTTTTTAAAAACAGTTTCCAAATGCTTAAAACATCTTATAATCTTCCATCAAAAAACATAAAAAATAAAAAAATCTTAAAATCTTAAGCTTGGCCGAGTGGAGTCGGAATCGTCCGGTTCGGACGGGGTCCAAGTCGCCAGTGTTCAAATCAGACAGAGAGGCAAAGATACGCTAGGTTTTCATTGACTTTCTTTTCTCGGTTCGCTCCGCTGCTTCTTCTGCTCTCAGATAATACAGAAAGATCAGCTCGCTTTAGTTCTTCTTCTCCATTTCCTGCAAATTAGGGTTTCTTTTTAAAAATTTCTACACTGATTAGGGTCTTGTTTTTTACCAAAAATTCTCCACTGAACTCGAAATGATTGGATTGCGAGACGAGAATTAGGACCTGAATTTGTTCATCGCGTTCTAATTTCTCAGATTTCTGCGACAATGGATGGAAATGGAAGTACTCCTGAATCTGGAGCTCGGGAATTAGGGTTTTTGAGAGATTCGAGCTCTTCGAGCCAAGCTGGTTCGAGGAACACGAGCCCGTCGGGAAGGACCGGATCGAGGAACACTAGCCCTTCTAGACAGAAAGCGGTGAAGACGAAGCCTCGCGGTTTCGACGAGGAAACGGCGGCGGCGAATTTCGGCAAAGTAGTTCATACAGGTGTTCAAATGGAAGACAACATATGGGCAATGTTGCCAGAGGATTTGTTAAACGAGATCTTAGCTAGAATACCTCCTTTTATGATTTTCCGGCTCAGATCTGTGTGTAAACGGTGGAATTCTATACTTCAAGATAGTAGTTTTCTTAAATTTCATTCACAAGTGCCGTCTCATGGGCCATGTTTGCTCACATTCTCGAAGAATTCGCAGAATCTCCAGTGTTCAGTTTTCAGCTTGCCTTTAAAAACATGGTACAAGATTCCATTTACTTTTTTACCTAATTGGGCATTTTGGTTAGTTGGTTCTTCTAGTGGGTTAGTTTGTTTTGCTGGAATAGATGGGCTTACTTTCAAGACAATGGTGTGCAATCCCCTTACACAAGCTTGGAGAACGTTGCCTAGTATGCATTATAATCAACAAAGACAATTGATAATGGTTGTTGATAGGTTGGATAGATCTTTTAAAGTTATAGCCACAAGCGATATGTTTGGGGATAAAACATTACCTACTGAGGTTTATGATTCGAAGCTCAATCAGTGGTCACTTCATCAGATAATGCCGGCGGTAAATCTTTGCTCTTCGAAAATGGCGTATTGCGATTCGAGGTTGTATTTAGAGACCTTGTCACCTCTAGGTTTGATGATGTATCGCCTAGATACAGGTTATTGGGAACACATTCCGGCTAAATTCCCACGATCTTTGTTGGATGGGTATCTGGTTGCTGGGACGCAAAAGCGTTTATTTCTAGTGGGACGTATCGGGCTTTATAGTACTCTTCAGAGCATGAGAATTTGGGAGTTGGATCATGCGAAGGTTATGTGGGTGGAGATTAGTAGAATGCCTCCAAAGTATTTTAGAGCACTGTTGAGGTTATCGGCGGAGAGGTTTGAGTGCTTTGGGCAGGATAATTTGATCTGCTTTACTTCATGGAACCAAGGAAAATGTCTTCTTTATGATGTTGATAAGAAAGTTTGGTCTTGGATTGCTGGCTATGCTTTTCAGTCGTATAACAGCCAGGTATGCTTTTACGAGCCGAGATTTGATGTATCCATCTATTGAGAACGATCTCTGCTTGTTTTTACCACTTGCTTCTTATTGGATATTCATGGTGGTTTATATCATCCTCTTTGCTTTCTTCCATATGTCTACATGAAGAAGAATTTTATAAGAATGGAGGGGTTGTAGTTGGTAATCCTTTGTCAATGCATTGTTTTATTTTACTTCCTTATACTGCTCCACATCCACTTGCTGATTTAGCATTATGAGTACAGCTGTGATACTGGGAGTCATCCACTGAAATTGGGTTATTTGTGGACATGATTAGGGCACTTTTGTAATTAGATTCTTGAGACAAGGAATGTGACACTTATTTTACAAACTGTGGATTGGGCATACAGTGAAGAAGATAGGGAGTGTGAGTTTCAATTCATCTTTATTATTTATGGTCAACATCTTGTAACTTGTAAGTTGGCCATTGTTTAATGCAAATTATCCAGTGTTACTATCTTTATCTATTGGTTTCCATTGAAAAGATGATTATTTATATCTGAGAATTTAATGTTGCATCAATCCCAATACAATTTTTTACTGCTTGATTATTCTCTATTGTATGTATTGGTCAAAGATTATATTAGAGGATTAAGTAGTTTCCTAAGGGTGTGTTTGGTGCGCAGGATAGGATATGATTAATTTTATGGTTTTATGGGATTGGATTGGATTGGACTAAAAATAGTATATTTTGTGTTTGGTGCAACACATGAGATTAGGATAAAAATTAATTAAATAATTTTTTAAAATTATATTAAACAAAAAAAAGGGGGGGGGATAAACAATCCCACCAAAAATGGTGGGATTGCTTTATCCCGCTGGAACTGAATAGATTGGTGAGGTGAGATAATTTTTATCCCATCCCACCTCACCACCAAACACAGTTTTTAGTCCTATCCTATCCAATGTTGGCTGCCAAACAGCCCCTAAAGGAAGATAAAAACGAGAGTAGGTCAAGATAAGACCTTTTTTGAAACACTGTGGACAATTCAAAAAATGAAGTGACAGAAACATACCAAAAGTAGACTTGAGAAAAGATACAGACGAAGACAAAAAAAAAGGGGGGAGGGGGGATAAACAATGCCACCAAAAATTGTGGGATTGCTTTATCCCGCTGGAACGGGATAGATTGGTGAGGTGGGATAATTTTTATCCCATCCCACCTCACCACCAAACACAGCTTTTAGTCCTATCCTATCTAATGCTGGCTGCCAAACAGCCCCTAAAGGAAGATAAAAACAAGAGTAGGTCAAGATAAGACCTTTTTTGAAACACTGTGTGTACAATTCAAAAAAATGAAGTGACAGAAAAATACCAAAAGTAGACTTGAGAAAAGAAACAGACGAAGAAAAAGGTAACTGATAAAAAATAGTATTAGAAGTGATGCTGTACTGAGAAAGAAAGGGGAATTTCCCATAAGCATTAGTCAATGTCATTTAACATATGGCCAGATTCCTGTTTAGAACAACTGAACAAATTTAACTATGCACATCTCTTTCTTTTATAGATTTATCCTTCATGTCTTAAGCTTTTAATGATTGCTTACAGTGCTTAATGTTCTATTTTTTTGATGAATTGGTGGGATGAGGTTGTACAGTAGAATTTGGGGGGAGCTAGGAAGAAGGAAATAAAGAGAAGTGATTTTACTAGGCATAATGTTTGAGGATATAGGAAACTGATAAAGATATTCAAGTGCAATAACAAAGGCAAGCGGGAAAGTAATTTGATGTATGACCATGCAGAGGTGGAAAAAATGTGTGTATGGACAACATCTTAAATTAATGATGTATATGTGGTCTATTCATACCTAGCCTGTTTTTAGGCAAGCAAACATCAGCTTTCTGTCTGCATCAGTTTAATTTAAAGGTAGGCAATTCACTTTTGCCTTATTCAATAAATATGTCTCTGTAACAAGATAGAATTTAAGAGAGAAAGAGAGAGTAGAAATTTCGCTATTTTTTGGGGGTTCTTTAGGTTACTTTCTCGATCTGTTTTCCTCAAGGGTTAAAATTCCTATTCATCACTTTAGCTTAATTAAGCTACTAGATGGAGGTTAAATCACCAAGTTTAGATTGTTTCCAATTTGTATTATTGGCCACAATTGACTTGAGTGGATCACATGACTGGTCATTGGGTAAAGTTGATTGAACTTGTTGGGTTTATGAGTTTAGAATGACCTTGTTGTGTTTTGTGTGTGTTTCCTGGTGAGAAATGGTGCACAATTCTTCTTTTGTTGCTTGGCAAACAAGAATTGGACATGCTTGAAACTATTGCTTGGGTCGGTCTTTGTAGCATTGCCAACTTGCAAATTGCAATAGTCAGAGTCAGTGTTGTCAAGGCGGCGCCTAGGCCCCTTGGGTAGTGGCACCGCCTAGACCACCATCTAGACGGTTTGGGGAGGTCTAAGCAAATTTTTTTTTAAAGGGTTTTTTTTTTAAAAAAAAAAATTGTTAAAACTTGCGAAATCCTCTTCCTTCTTCCACTTCCACTTCAAAATAAATTAATAATTACATATAATTTAATATATAAATTAAATTAATAATTACATATATATATGGAGTGAGGGACCAATGAATAAATAAATAAATATTTTATATCCCGCCTTAATCCCGCCTAGGTCCCGCCTCGCCTAATTAAGGTTTACCGCCTACCACCGCCTTTCCGCCTTGACAACACTGGTCGGAGCCTTGGTGCATTTGAGAACAAGAGGTTGCACATATCACAAAGGGGAGAGTGGGGCATTGGAGGCTTGGAGCTTAGGGTTTAATCTAAAATAGGAAATAGTAATTCGAGACCAATTATTTATAAATGAATGGATTGAAATATGAAATATATGCAAATTATTATTCAGTGCAATGCAAGGTCCTAGGCATATTTAGATTACATACAACCTTAATAATTTGCTTTTTCACATACTTAGATCCATGCTTGCATGCTTCACACTTCAAAAATTTTAGGATGGCACCAAAGCAATGACTCCAATTAGCAGTCTGAAGTCCATAAACTTAAAGTTATTTTGAGAACATTCTCTTGTTGCAATAATGAAAAAATGTATAAGAAAAAGCATCCTTCATACTGTTATAGCCATTCATAATCAAATCATCCTTCTCCATTTCTTTAGATTTGAAATTAACTTTACCACACATTCATATAGACTGAATTGATAAAGATGGCTAATATGCTATGCTCATAATGAATCAAGAGTTCATAGCAACAACAATCAAGCATCTTTGCACCTAAAAGACTAAAACTCCCATCTCCCATGCATAATTCATACCTTCTTTTGATTTCCTTGTACCCTAGGCAATGGCTGAAGTATATTGAACACAAAGTTTGAAAAAAGCTGAAATAATTGGTTAATTTTATCACGATTCTTTATTTTTGCTTGTTGAGGCATCCATTTTCATATGGAAATAGTTAGATTACTGAGAACCTTCATTTGATTTTATTGTCTATATACCTACTTAGAGGTATTCTTGGGCACTTATAAAAACCTAAATAGCATCTCTTTTTAATAATTTAATAGTTTTGAGTATTTTTCCATATAGTTGGGAAAATATTTTTTTGAGTTGAGTACATTTTGGGTGATTTTCATGTCATAGTCCATATTCCATAGGTTATTTATTATAGTAAAAAAAAAAAAAAAAATTGTAGACAAAATCACAGTGGGAATTAGGATTAGTAAATGGATATTTTTTTTAATAACTCATAAAAATGTTTTCATAAATTATTATGAAGTGCTTAAAATTTTAAAGAAGATCTTAGTACCTGCCAGGTCATTTGAGGTGAAAATGCTTGGGCAATGAATTAGTCAATCCTTAGGCGATACCTTGACTACACTACCATTACCTTGCAATAGAACTGTGCATCACCCAAGATGATTCCACTGTAGAATCCATTGCTTACTCACTAGGTTTCTCCCCAAAGTATCTTGGAGTCTGATATGCTAGTGTATGTGATCTATGGAGCCTTGGGAAGTTCAGAGAATTTTCTATTACCTGCCTCTTCTCATATACTAGATTGGCTTGAAGTGTGTATTAGACAATGTCTGCACATGACCATGACAACGTTTTCATCCTTTCAAACAACCAGATTTTTCAACCCCACTTTTTAGGTGGGCATGGAGTGTTCATCTGTATAGATATAGCCTAGAAAGGTCAACAGGTTTCAAAGAAGGAGAGGTATCCAACTTCCTAGTAATTCTTAAAAAAAAAACAAAAAAAGAAAAAGAAAATCAGAGATAGAGAAATTTTTGACTTAGGACTATCTGGTTTTAGCAACTAAAATTGTTAGGCTGGCTTCTGCATGTCCTCCATCAGAAAGTGGTTACAGTTGATATATGAAATGATGACTCCCTTGGCCAAGTTACAATGTGATAGTTTGCCTGCAGAGGTGATGCTTACTGGCTACTGTCTGAAAGAGCCTTTCATCTTCCTCTGTCTAGCAGATCAAGTATTCCTTCAATGAATGTAGTAGAATCTGACAAGTGTGTGGAAGCTTGTAATGAATTTGTTTGGCCTCATGATTTACTAGTTTTTTTTGTAGTTTTTTTCCAGTTTTCTGCAAAGGCATCTCAATCAAGGTTAGCTGTTAATTATTAACTTCGGATGTGCCCTTGGTGATATTGTGATGTAGAAAGGCATTTTTTTTGCTGGATTTAACTTTATATGGTATTGTAATGTTGCACGATGGACTCTCAAGGAAGCTAGATGGGTACTGTAAAGTTGGGTCTTTATCAAGATGCCCTTGACATATTCCTTGTCAGCCTTTTTTTTTTGGGTTCACTAAATGTGATCATCAGTAGCCTCTGATGTGCCACCACTGTGTTTTTCAAGGTAAACAATGTGACTTGGCAGAACTGAGTTAGTTGCTTATCCTTAATGTTTGAGTAGGGAGGGATCCAACTATACCTTGAGCCACCCTTCATAAAGGGAACTAACCTGTGCCCTAAGATACTTTCTAGTATTATTAGGATATTCCCAATTTAGATTTGGATATATTTCCATTTAGATCTTCCTATTATTTGTTATGATAGGAACAGAGTTTGCTAGCTATCCAATTGCACTGGACAACTTGGAGGAGGCAGGGCTTTCTATTGCTTTGGAAGACATTGTCTTGCCCAAGAGCTGATGTGTTCCTTTTCTGGCAGACTGGCACATTGAAGGGGGCCTTGGATCTACAGTAAGTTTGTTGCAGGATATCCATGGATCTATTAGAATTCTTTATATTATTATGTGTTTTTTGTTTTGTTTGACCAGACAAGCATGGCTTAGTTTTCATGGAAAAAACTGATTTACGTAGTTTTGCATTGCTTCCATCAATTTAAGCTAATTGCTATTGACATGTAGGTTTCCTTGGCAACTGATGTAAAGTTATAGGATGGTGGAAATTTTCGGCCAACGTCAAAACATGTTGATCATTTCAGCCATGTTAGAGGAAAGAAACAATAAAGCAGCTGCATCAAGTGAAAAAAAATAAAATAAAAATCAAGTTTTCAAAGAAACATCTCAAAATTTCCGCCAAAATCACTTTATTTTCAGCTAAATGTTATCACTCTTTATTTTTATTTTTATTTTTTTTGTTTCAGACGAAACAAATGGATATTATATTAACCCAACAAGATTCATACCAGCAGTACTCAAAAAGCAGAAACAACAATTCTGCATACAATATCTGAATAACACCCGAAAACTACATACATCCATCCCAGTTCCTACTCCAGTCCGTGACAGAAAAACCAGCAGCGAACTTTGATGCTACCACCCAATTGCAAGCAGGCCAAAGAGTGTCTTCCCATAACCTCTGACCAGTCCGTCCAAACCTCTTCAAATACCCTCCTATTTCTTTCCAACCAAACCGTCCAAAGAGTAGCAAAACCTGCTATTTTCAATATATCTTGTTCCTTCCTTGACAGATTAGTAATATGAGCCAAGGACATGCACTCCTCACAGTTTTCCCACAATCCTCTTACATAAGGACAAGAGATGAACAAATGATCGTTAGACTCACTGCCCGCCTGCATGCATAATAGACATACATGTGGGAGATACAATGTGACGGTAGCCATTTATGGAGGACATCCATAGTATTGATCTTCCTAGGCGCAAGTATCCACCAAAAAACCTTTACCTTTGAGGGAATAAGAGCATTCCATATACAATTGACCATATGGAAATAAAGATCTGAGGGGTTGTCAATAAAGAATTCAAAAAGAGATTTGCAAGACAATCTACCCGAGGGATGGAGAGACCACCTACAACAATCTGGTTTTGAAGACGGATTATTGACCTGTTCTAATCTAAATTTGAGAGAAGAAACTGCGTCAAGTTCTCGAATAGTTAGGGCTCAAGAGAAATGAAAGTTTCGGACTATCCTATCTGACAATGGGTCGGATGGAAGTGAAACGAAGGAACGAGTGCATGAGTTATGAACGGATGATAAGAGATAAAGATGGGGAAAAGCTATTGCCAATGATGAATTACCAATTCACTTATCCTCCCAAAAATGGAACCTACTGCCATCACCAACTGATAGATTGACATGTACCATCACATTCGAAGCAAGAGAATAGATGAATTTTCATGGACTACTATACGTACATCTGCAGCTAGTGTTTCTTGTGCTATACATGATTACCATACTACCAGAAATTTTAGGTACACTCTTATGTTACTTGACTAGGGTATGAGCGTAAGATGTGGCTACATATCTAGATACAAGGTTATGTTCATTACCAAGCTCATATTTTATCTTTATCTTTATCTTTTTTCTTCTTTTCAATCTTTTCGTGTCCTTTTTTCCTCATTTAATTGAACTCTCATCTATTAGCCATTCTCTTCTTCTTTGATAAATCTACAAAGTAGTATTCCAAAATTTAAAGTGTTGGACACAAATCTCAAACTCTTGTTGTTATTACGATGTGTTAACACAGGTACGTCGGGCTAAAGTAAAGAATCTAGGTTAATGTTGGTAGGGCTGTCAATATGGGTGGCCCCGGCCCGGCCCGGGCCAGCCGTAACCTAACAAGCCTGACAAAAAAATTTGACTGGATTGGGCTGGGCTGGGCCAATTTTTGAAATCACTAGTCGAGCTCTACCCATAATCCGTTAAAAATTTAAAATGGGTTGGGCTTCACCCATAGGCCAAATAAACGGGCCGAATGGGCTAAAACTATGGGCTAAGATAGCGGGCCAAGTCGGCTTAAATTATGGGCTAAGAGATTGGCTAATTAATTGAACAAAAATTTATATTACAAAATGAAATGTTATTTATATTTATTTAATTTTAAGTAACATAGAAATTTTTTCCAAGGGATAAAAAAAAAGGGATTACAAAGTTCGTTACAATGACTTAAAAGAATTACTAGAAGTTTTTACAAATTGCTAAAAAAATGTAATGTCTAAAATATATTAAATACAAGTCTTTTTCTCCTAAATATCAATCCCTCAACACATATCAATGCTTCAACTATGTCTTCCTTCAATCTTGCCCTGTAGTCATCAATTACATCCAATATTATAAAGTAATAGATATATATATATATATATTTATGAGAAATCCATCAGTCTAATATATTAAAATTATCAAAAATATCAACATTAATGGTGGGATTATCTAAATAATGTTGTAATTCAGATGATTGTTTAAAATTTGTATTATTTTTAGATAATAAATTAACTTGACACTTTATTTAATTTTGTTGGCATTAAATTAGAGGGCATTGTATTAATTATTTGATTATTTTCTAACTTTTGTATATATTTTTGAAACATATCAACTAAAGAATTTTTAATATCTTTCATGGCAATAAGAGATATATCACAATAAATCATTTTTAAAACCTCTTCAAAAATTGACAACTTATAACGAGGATCCATTGAAGTAGCCAAAAACAAAAAATAATTGGTATTTTACTCCAATACTTATCAAACTTTGATCTCATTTTATTACCAATTTCAAAAGTTTGTAGATTTTTTAAAAGATCTATGAGTTGTAATGAAATATTGGCTATATGAAAAAGAAAATTATTTATTGTAACATATTTACTACCAGAAAATACTTAGTAGTTTTAATTTGGGTCGCTTTTCTTGATGCCAAGAACAATAACTATTTGAATTTCACGAGAGATTAAAAAGTTAACAAGAACATTAAAGTCATGTAGAAGTAGAGCAGAATTAATAAACAACTTTTTTATAAAAATCTAGTCTAATAAAAAAAGATATTTACTCTGGTTTCTACTATCACAAACAAGTAGACTACTAGGATTTTAAACACCTAGGATAGCTTCTAATACAAACTCTAAGAACTCACAATGTAAATACATGCAAAAGACATATAAGACTGTGAAAACAAACTTAAGAAAATTACAAAGACTCATGAGAAAATATTGGACTAATGGATCTATCGGACTTGAGCTCTTGGCTTGCTGATAAGAGAGTAGTTGCTTTATAGAAGGATGAGCGGATGTGAAAAGCGTTGGAGTCCATGGACTTGAAAGGCTTTAGAATCCATAGTGGACAGCTGGAGGATGAGCACTGAGCGTGCTTGTGAACAGGAGTGGTCGACTGAGTGGAGCTTGTCTTCTTCTTTGAACAGTAACTACTTTATTAAAAGCATACAATGTCTTGTTTGTTACTATAGATGAACAGTAAGATAGTGGACAAGATGCTCTTTACTTTTTATAAAGTGACTTGATGGGCATCAGTCATTCTTGGACTTATCTGAGCAGGTGCAATGAGTGGAGATAACGACTAATCTTCATTGCTGGCAGTAAGGACAGGTGAAGGAGAAGTTAATGGCACACTGACGAGTGAGCTGGCGGACTCATCTTGAACGGATAAGGATGTTGATGTGGACACATGCATGATTGAGCGAATCGTGGCTGAAGATGCATTCATGACTGGGGAGACGTGGCATGATGAAGATTTCCCGGGACGTTAAACGATGCATGGTAGACTCGACGATGAAGACATGGACGAATTGCAGGGAGTTCTGTATGAACTTGCAAAGGAGATGAATGTCGACGGTGATGACTATGCAGACAATAATGCATGGCACTGAGATGAAGCCGTGTATATGAATAGTGTTTGAGTACACTATGGAGATGACGGCGGAGAGTGATACAGATGAGAAGGTGAGTGCGAGGGGGAAAGATTTTCTTCTTCATCTTCATTGGGAGAAAGAGTTTCCCAATATTCCAGAGTATCCTGATAGTAGTCTGGAGGTGGTAGTGAAGGTGAAGGACTAGGCAAGACACCACTATCAATATCAGCGGCTAGATCAGCTGCTTGAGCATAGTGAGCTTCATACTCAGCAATTAGTTCTTCTTCTGTGAGGGGAGTGTTATCCTTGTGCTGAGTAGGAGAAGGGCTGTATGGAGCCAAAGATTCTATCAATGAAGAGAGATGTTCTTCATGAATAAATTCACGAGGACCTCGAATGAATGGTGAAGGCTGAGTATCTGGTTGATCATTGATGTCGTTGAGAAAATTGCAAACACCAGATAAGATAGAATCTAAGAGATGTACTGAATAGGACTAGAATCTCTGAATGTAGTGTTCTGAGATTAACCCGTGTTCTGAATCATAATAGGGTTGATAACAGATATATATAGCCGTCTTCAGAGAAGGATTCTGTCTGATTTGATTAATCTCATGAATCCATGTTGACAGTGAAGCAAATAATTGCAGACAATCCTTGATTCGAGAAGGTTCAGGGTCTTAAATCCTCTGTAGCAAAGGTCTTGGGAGGAGGGCAATGACGATCTTGTACAAACAGGAAACACACCAGATATACCAGTACAAATTCTCTGTAAGAAGAGTTCGTAGGTGTATAATGAATAAATACGGATGTGTTTAATAGTATGGATTGCCATTGTGGATCTGTTCGGGAAAATCCATGATATGCCTGTGGGCATAATAAAACATCTTGGACTGGGCCAATTGATTTACTTCATGGGCCGTTTTGGGCTCTGAACAGTCATGAGGCACAGTGATTGCACAAATAAAGGGAATGGACCCAAAAGGATGGTGTAACTGAATTGGTTTGGGCCTTGTGAGAATCTTGGGTTGTAATAACAGAGGAAGAGTAAAACAACCCGTTAGTAAGGAGGCTTGGGCCTTAGACTTTTGGATTGGTCGGGTTAAGAAATCTGTTAAGACATTCTTCTGGCCTGGAATGTGTTTGACTGTGAAGTTGTACTGTGTAAACCATTCCTGTAGGCGTAAGAGTTGAGTAGATGGCACCATTTTATTCTTGAATTCCAGCATCTTGGGAAAATATGAGTTATTCATTTGGATTTCAAGTTGTGTTGGTCTAACAAAGAAGGCGAACTTCTGAATACCAAATTTGACAGCGAGAATCTCTTTGATAGAGATGTGGTAATGAAGTTCAGCTGCTGAGAAAACACCACTCTGATGGCCACAAATATTTAATGTTGTTCCCACTTTTTCGAGGTGAGCAACACTCCAATAGGAGTCCGAGGCATCAGTCTGGAGAATAAGGGAGCCTGTAGTGGGAAGAACCAAAGGAGGAGGGTTCTGGCAAGCATGCTTCAGATGCTTGACAGCTTATGTATGAACATCTTGCCAATCAGGAGGCTTCTTTTTCAGTAGAGAATAAATAACTGAAGTATACTGAAATAGTTAACAATACCAAGAAACTGTTGTAACTACTATCGTGTAAAGTGAGAATCAGGAAACTGCAACAGTTCTATCGCAATATGAGAACCAGGTTGATAAACTCCATTATAGAATTTCATTCCAAGAAAATCAATCTTGGTAGTGTTGAGAATGTTTTTCTTCTCAGAGAGCATGATACCTGCAGCTTCAGTAAGATCAAGGAACTGGTGAAGAAGCTGTTGATGAGCTGTATCGTTCTTAGAGAATAAGAAGATATCATCAATATAGATCAATGCTGTAAAAAGTAAGGAAGCATAAATCTTCGTCATTGCTTTTTGAAATAAAGATGGAGCAACCTTAAGACCAAAAGGCATAACCATCCATTGATATAATGTGCATTAGGAATGCAAAATGCTGTTTTGGGACGATCATCAGGATGAACACCAAGTTGCCAAAATCCTGCTTTGAGGTCAAACTTGTTGTATATCGTGGATCCGGCAAAGAGAGAGAGTTGTGACGATATCTTTGGTAAAGGAAATTTATCATCGCGTAAGAAGGTGTTCAGAGGCTTATAATTGATGACAAGCCTTTTCTTACAGCGTCTTTGTTCAGCTCTTTTGTTGACGTAGAATGCATGGCATGCCCAATTAGAATCTGTAGGTTCTATGAGACCTTGGGCAAGTAATGCTGCACACTCTTGGCGAGCAAGAGTCAATTCATCAGGAGGCATTCCTGGATGTGTAGCCTTGGTTGGATTGATATCTTCATTCTTTTTGAATGGTAATTGGACATAATAAGCTTCATTCTTCCAGAGTGGATGGGGATTAGTAAAATCCTTGTGTGACTCAGTAAATGATCTCTTAAGCTTGGCTTGGAGGTCATTGGAATCCGAGATAGTATAGAGCTTGGGAACCCATGTATAAGGAAGAAATTGTTGCTTGAAGAGAATACCATTGGGTAGTATTCTGAGCTTGGTTTGAGAATAGATGTCCATACCAATAAGAATGTCTTTATCAGGAAGATCACAAACAATAATGTGAGTCCAAACCATGCAATCAGAGAAGAACTTCAAACCTATTTTCTTGGCAGTAATAAGGTTTGTCTGAAAGATTTCATTGTTAGCGGCTTTAAATAACTCTTTATGGGGCTTCCAATATTCTTTGGGTAGAATACAGGGATTCATCATACTCTTATATGCACCAGTATCAAAATAGGCAATAACCTTGAGTGGATTATCATATTTTGATGTCAATAATGATATCTGAGCATTGGGCATCATATGAGTAGGAGCTGTTGGAAATGAAGGAGAAACCATTCCCATAAAGTTATCATCATTAGAGAGAATATCCGAGTCAACTTCAGAGAAATTAGAAAAATAATCTTGATATGCAAAGATAGTTTCTTCATCGGGAGACTCTTGTTCTGAGAAAACAGATTCAATGTCTTGATCTGGCAAGAAAGAATAAGATTGTTGAATCTGAGTAATAAGATGCTGACTTTTCTTCTTATCAGGACATTGTTTTGCAAAGTGTCCGCGATGCTTAGGAGAAGAAGATCGGCGTTTGAAATATCGTAGTCGACGTTTCTTCTTGGTGGACCAAGAAAAACGTTTCTTTGAAATTTAGAGCGTTGTTTAGAAGAAAACAAGTGTTTTTGTTTCTTCTTCTTCTTGGAATATGGATCTTTTCAAGAACATTTCTTCTTGTGTTTACAGCCAATTTCAAGGAATTTCTTGTGGCAAGCCTGATTGAAGTTAACATCAGGATTAGACATTTCTTTGATAGACTTGCGAATTTCACATAATTTGTCGATTGCTGTAGTAAGGAACTGGAAGATTTCTGCAAACGCTATTTGATCCATTGGTCTGCCAGTGGCGAGAACAAGACGATTTATTTCGGCGTGAGTTTCTTCAGGCAGAGAAGCAATGAAAGTATACTTAAGATCTGGCTTGTTGATCTCACCAAGGAAGTGAAAACGAAGGATCATTCAGGAAAAATGTTTCTGCAGATCTTTGCGATCAAGGGAACAACACTTCATGGTAAAGTATTCTTGTTTATACTGTTTTTCAACAAGAGAAAGATCACCAACAAATTCTTTCTCCATGAGTTGATAGACTTCAAAAATAGTCATTTGAACCATTTGGATGATACGATATTCACCCATGCTGAGTAACCAATCACGAAGAAGACCAGTACAACGTGAAAAGAAATCACGAAGAACTTCTTCAGAGGTCTTACATGTGAGCATTTGGTTATCCATCCAAGCACACCATGTAAGTTTAATACGCCAATTATCAACAGGGACATCATCAAGAGAAAACCATAGACCCTGTGTATTTCTGGTGGCAAATTGAGGTGCTTGACGAGGGCCAAGAAATGGTTCATCATCATCTTCATCGAGAACTTCACTAATTTCAGGTTCATTGCGCGATAAAGAAGGATCATTAGCCATGTGGATATCTGCGACATTAGAAAGATTCATAAGATCTGGATCATCTTCAGAAGTAGGAGAAATATCCAACAATGGTTGATCATCAACTAATTGATCATCATCTGAAATGTCAGATGGAAATGCAGAATTGTCCAGGGGAGGACAAATATGATATAGCAGAGTCTTCTGATGCTTCGGGGAGAAGATTCAAGTTATCAGACAAAAGAGTAATATCCTGTTGAGCTTCCTTTTGATCTTGAGTGATTATATGGTCAATAAATTGGACAAAAGGTTGTATAGGATGGGTAGGTGGAGGTTCAGGTTGAGTCAAAGGCTCAGTAGAAGGTTGAGGTACTGGATAGGAAAATGGGACTGTAGATGGAGGAATAGGATTATGATGTGGAGGATAAGAAGGGTCATAATACTTAGGATCCATCTGAGCTTTTCCTTTGGACTGACCAAAACTTGGGCGTGGACTTCTAGGAGGAGGTGGTCTAGGTCTAGGTTGAGGTTGAAGTCTAGGTGGAGGTGCCGATTTCTGAAAGATACTTGAAAACAAAAATTGGGTAGAGTCAACCGATTTTTGAGGACGAGGCGTTGGCTGAGGGGAAGTGAACATATAAGAATCCAGTAACGTTTGATAAAGATCAGCAGGGGGTTTCTTATACTTCTGTAGATCAGCTTCAACAAGTCTTAATTGATTTTGGAGTTGTCTGATTTCTGATTCATATTGGAAGAACTCTGGACCTGTATATTTTTGTTCAATATAATATCTCAGATATGCATCTAACTCGTTGATTCTGGATGTGATATCATGATAATATTTTTGAGCGAGAGATGCTTGAGCATCAGTTTTATGAGTAAGACTGGTTGTCACAAAAAAGAGGGATGTGAGCTGAGTATCAATCTTCTGGAGATATTGATTCTGCACAAGAGCGTTCTTTGTTTGCCAGTTGAGGACTTCTTCTGGCCGAGATAAAGGCTTCTGCGATCCATTAGGGCGAATTTCAGTAGGGACTAAAAAGGGTTTTGCCGTTGTATGGTGATGTGGATATGCTATTCTTGTCAGAGGAGGAAAATCTTGGTCATAGGGACCAACAGGAAAACAAGGCTGGACAACAGCTGAGCCAGGAGGAGCAGGAGGATTATTGTGATAATTCCGTGTTGTTGCTTTGCATGAGAAGAACTTCTTTTTGTTCGGCTTTGGCTTGAGATGAGTTGTGTCATAATAACGAGAAGATTCTAACCAGTCTTCAAGATCCTCATCGTCATCCTCATCTTTGCAAGGGCAAGAAAGATGGCACATGTCTGGATTGCAATCCCATATAAAATGACCGTTGACATGGGAATGATAAACAGGGAATCCAGATACTTGGAATGAATGGATAGGAGGATCATCTTTGTGACATTGATAGGCTGTTTGGATCATCATAGAGTGATGGACAGGAAGTTGTTCCTGTGGACCACTAGGTAGTGTAAACTAAATTTTCACCGATTCATCATGTTGCTTCTTGATGTGGGGACTTTCATGTGTGATGACAGGTTCATTCTGTTTCATGAAACGTTCATAATTTGTGAACCATGTTGTAGGCATCATCTGATATAGATCTTTCCTTGGAAGTTTCCTGGGAATCTGGACAATGGTAGGGGTATCATTGTCATTAATGAAAACCATGATAGTACCCTGAGACCTTTGAGATCGGATATGGATGGTGTGATCTTGCAATCTGAAAGCCACCTGATGGTGGAGTGTAGCCAGAACTCCATCAGTACGGTGTTTAGCACCAGAGAATTGTAATTGCACTTTGAATCTGGTAGGCAAAGTCGGACCTTTGAGACTAACATTAAAATCGGGGGCTATAGTAAAAACCATAGAACCATGACTGAGAGTCGTGATCACTGTGCCTATACATTCATATTCAAAATCCAGCAAGTAAGTGTCCAAAAGAGCGACACGAGCGAATCAGGGAACATCACCTCGACCATGGTAAGATAAAAGCAAGCGAATTGCACCGAGATGCAAATGAGTGTAGTCGTTGGCTAACCAATGAGGAATGAAATCTGGGTCGAACTCCAGAGTGATGTATTGTTCTTGCTGTGTTGATTCAAGTTGGCAATGAGATAGAGCTATACTCTGAACATATTCTTTAATGGGAGGAGAATTTTTAGAAATTAAAGTTTTAATAGACTTAGTAATAGACGGACGACTCTTATGAAATATAGAGTAGGGATTTAACAAAGGAGGAACGATTTCACTTATCTTTGTATCTTCCGGAATATGAGTGACTTCAACTAGTTGATCGATCTTAGAGGTTTTGCTCGTGAGACATGATTCAGGCAGACTAGAAAAATTAAAAGACGATGACTTATGTATAGGTTTAGAAGTAGATACAGAGGTAGAAGGGTTCTCTTCTCCAAAAACATCCATTGGACAAGGTATGACTTTCTGCCTATTTCGCGGCTCTCCTAGCCTTTCAGGCAATGTCCTCTTATGTCCCTTTGGTAAAACTTGGAAAAAGAAGATAGACCTTGGGAATCTTTAGATACGTCGTAACCCAAACACAAGTACGGGTCTAAGAATCAGACTCGGTCTCAGAATCACAAATCACACAAACAAAACAAACTCGACAGAAGAAGATCATTAAGATGAAGACGATTATAAGTACGATGACTAACCAAACTGAAAGATGATTAAACAATGGTGATGTCATGTAGTAAAACCAAACTATGCAGTCGTTGAACAAGATAAACAAATATCTTTAAGACAAAACATGCACACAAAACCAATATGATTATAGCACATAACCTTAATTTAATATAATAAGATTTCAAAAAAAATCTCCCAAAATTGATATGAAAGGATATGATAACGGCAACCTACTTCATTTGATTAGAGTAATTTTTTTAAAAACTTATTTTGGGTTGTTGGGCTGGGCCGCAAGCCTAGCTCAAACAACATTATATTCGATTGTTGGGCCGGATCGTTTGGCCAACCCGCCCGCTCTATGATAACGGGAGGGTTGGGCCAGCCAACATTTAAGTCGGGCCTAGGCTTGGGTTGGGTTGGACGGGCTAGTTTGGGCCAAGCCCATGGGCTATAGCCTGAATTGACACCCCTAAATGTAGGTAGGGATATAACGGGTTGGGTTGGGTCGGGTTCGAGCCAAAACTCAATCCAATCCAAACCAAACTAACTCCTTGACCCAACTCGACCTAACCCAAACTAGTTCAAGTTGGGTTGGTCATTTGGATTGAGATGACTTGAATATATATATATATATATATATATATATATATATATATATATATATATATATATATTTTCATGAAAATGGCTTGAACTTTAGATGAAAAAAATTAAAAAAACAAATCTAAGAAGAAAAATGGATAAAAAAAAGTAACAAAGAAGAAGAAGGGTTGACAGGTTTTATGTAGTAGGCTAAAAAGATTATGCTTTGGGTTTGAGGCTTTATGGATTTCGTTAGTTTCGTGATTTAGTGACTTTAGGGGATAAGAGATTTAAAGGTTAATGTTAGGTTCGGGTTGGGTTGGGTTCTAAAGGTATCGCGACCCCTTCCGTAGGGTGACGTCACGACCGACACAGAATACCATATACGCCATACATCGATGTATATGATACCATGTCAACCTCTTCCTTTAAGAAATACTACAAAATTCACTAAAATTTTTTTTGCCAGAACCTCCCTATAAATATGAGGTTTCACATACACCTGATAGTCCACATGACACAATTTCATATCATATAATCCAAAGTCTTAAACCATACACCATTTACATACATGGTATCAAGATTATAGTCTCACATACATATTCTAATACCATTCAAGTGTATCACTTTCATTTATATACAACCCACTAACCATTATATATATAGTTTAGTGTTATATATATATATATATACATATCCAAAATGAAAGATACAAAACCACTTCCCTACACACATACTTACATAAAAAAACAGACAAACTCAAATCAACTTTCTGGAGCTTTGCCTTTGCCTTTGTAATCAAGACCTGAGATAAAAAGGGAATGGGGTAAGCTACAACAAGCTCAGTGAGTAATCTACTAGTGGCATTACATATGCATTCATATAGAATCATGGCATGTAAAACCATATAAAACCCGACATGCAAATCACATGTAAATAACGATACATGATTCAAATACATTTTTTTCGTCATTCTATACATATCATACAATGCATAAAGTAAACAACAAATCCTCACCCTCAAGTATATAAGTGAGTTTGTATCCCTACTATGCACATATTGGGAAAACCGGACTTATCTAACCATCCTCTCAATCATTCCAAGGCCTCGTCTACAAACTTACCTCAATGGAATTGATCACATACTTTTCTTACATCATGTAAGTTTAAGTATGTTCGATATTCAAATGAAAGATTAATGCATTCTAGAAATAATGCAAAGCAATGCAAACATACATGCTAACAGTTCATAAAAATAGGGTTTATATACTTCAATGGCATACATAAAATCAAAATAGAAATACTCACAATGTATTGGTGTAAGACCTTACACCAACAGACTTTTCTCTACACTTTTACAGCACACTTGCTCAATTGTACACAATGCACAACACAAACACCACAATTGAGTGCATCACCAAATCATCCATTCACCTATTCTTTCTCAATTTCTCTACAATTCAACATTACCAATCACCCATAATCACTTTCCAGTCATAATCACATAAAAAAACATAGCTAAATCACCATTAAACATGTTCCCAAAACCCTCACACACCAAGGTCTAGAAACCCATTTCTAACCATAGAAAATCAGTCAATTTATCACTAATTAATCACAAATCAACAAGGAATCACTTACCTATGATTTTCTTCAATAATTCATCAATTATCCAGCTGAAACCCTCTTTTTAAGCTCACAAACTAACCATGGAAAACATGCAGATCTCACTTATGTTTCACAAGTTGAAGAAAAGAATTCAAATATATGAATTTTAGCTAAAAAAGAGCAATCCTTACCTTGGATTAATCCTACCCTAGCCTTCCTCTTTCGTTCCTCTTCTTTGCTTTGGCTTTCTCCAACTCCAACAAGTGGAAATGTGCTGGAAAGATCGAGATTTGGCCTTAAATCTCGCACAAACCGCCTCACAGTCATTTTAAAGAAGCGTGCTTCTATCCTCTAGGACTGCGCTTCTCGCCTCAGGAGTGCACTTCTCTCCCTTAGGAGCATGCTTCTCTGAAAAATTCCAGAAACTCATCTCTCTGGTTTTTACCACTGGAGCATGCTTCTCCTTTAAGGAGCGCGCTTCTCAAAGCTCCAAGTGAAGTTTTTTACTAAGTATAAGGCATTTTATGGTGCAACTAACCTCCTAGTGTACCCATGACCCTACTACTATACTTATATTTTCATCTTTCTAAGGCCATGTACATACGTATACACATACAAATATGTCTAACAATACATATAAGTCAATGTACAAGGTTGACTCGTATTTACGGGGCGTTACAAAAGGTATTAACCCATGACCCAACCCAAACTGTTCTGGTTGAAATTTTTGAACCCAACCCAAACTCTTCGGGTTAGAATTTTTGAATCCAGCTCAATCCAAACAACTAAATCAACTCAACCCAACCCATCCCATCAAGTTGTGTTCGATTTAGTCGGTTTGGTTAGGTTTACATACCCCCCTATAATGTAGGATACATTAAAGTGTGGATAAAGGAGGAAAAGATTGAAGGGCCTTAAAGGCTCACATTTCTTAATTCTATTTCTGCAAAGCCGCTCTATTTATGTCAAGGGTCTTAAACCTGCATAATAGCACATTTATTCTATGTAATGACATTGGTTAACGTATACCAATATAGGAAACTATATGACACATTTAATGCTTTCTACGTTTGTTTATGTGCTTGTTCCAAAAATGGCTTGATGTGGAAATTTCAACGCATCTATGAACTTCCTTGTAGTTCTTTAATCTCTACACATTTTACATGGAATTTGTTGGATAATAGGAAAATGCTTCTACACATTGTACATGTATTGTCACGACCCACTATACGTGACGTCATGATCGGCACGGAAACCTCCGGGTATACCCTCCGTTGGTACGCCCGGCGTCCCATTAGCCTAAAATACATATACGAATCCCCAAAATCAAATACAGTACAATCCTAAAAACATCAATCTAACATGATCATAAATGAAATAAAATATTACATCTCCAAGTTACCAAATATAAAATTTCAAAGTTTACAAAATACTACAAACCCAACACATCCCAACTATGTGTTAATTATACATATACTAGGTGTTATCGTGTACATAATTATCAAATTACAAAATTAAATGTACAACACCTACATGAAACAAAAACAAGGGACGCTACACAGTCAAGCCTTCCCTTTCCCTTTTCTATCAGATCCTGAAAGAAGAAGGTGAGGTGTGAGCTACAGCCCGCTCAGTGAATGTCATTTACAAGTGGCATATACGTGCATTTAATAAAAACATGATAAGATCATAAATCATTGAAATATCATGATGACGAAATAGATTACATACATGCTAACAAAATGCATCAAGTCATACATAAGACGATGCATAACATTTATTGACATACTCATGCAATCCTAACACCTCTTGAGTACGGGGGTTCAAGGCTGGTGCGCTACACACAGTACCTGAACACACACACAATACTCGTATCCTAATAGGATTTCTGGGGTTGTGAAGCACGTAGGATTAGCCTAAACTAACTTACCCATACACAAGCCATAAAACCCTCTGCCAGGTATACAACTGGGATCGCCGCTAGACTTACGAGAATTCCCAAAAAGAGGGAATTCCAACTAGGAGCCTCAACCAAAATTGTCATCCCAATGAATTATGCTCAATTGTATTTAATGGAATATTAAAACATGCATACCATTATATATAAGCATTTAAAACATTTCTATACTACAATGCCATATATAAATAATCCAAAAGTAAAAGAACACTCACTCTTGATTGGCTAAGTCTAGCCAATCCAATCACCAAAACTCTCCAATTGACTAAACGGGTTGAAGATCAATCACAAGACCTGGAAATAACAAGGTTCACACAACTGAAAATCAGTCATAAAGTGTGTCAAAACCCCATGTTCAAACCCAATCTAAAGTCAATTAGATTCTATATTGATTACCCCTTTGAGCCAATTTTCATATTGCCCAACTTGATCATTTAGACTCAATTAAACTAAGATTGACCTAAATTGAATGTAATAGGGTGATCCCAAGATCCAACCACTAATATACATGACACTCAATTATAATTAGGGTCAATTAGACTATACATCAAGTCAATTTCATCAATTGACTAAGTCTTGGTCAAAATCCCCAATAAGGCCAATATAAAACATAAGGTCAAAATGAACTAAGTCATTTCAATTTAACATAGGTTCTAACATTTTAAACCCATGATTCTACTCAATTTGGGTCCAATTAAACAATCCCAAGTCAATTTCATAAATTGACTTGCTTTGGGTGAAAAGTTTCAATTTGGGCAAAATCGTCAAATTACATGTAAAATTGCCAAAGTACATGAAAAATGCCAAGTACTTAGCCTAGATCAAAATTAGTCAACCTTAGGGTGTCCATTATGAGAACCCACTGAATTCAATCATCAAACAACCCTAATCATGTCCAATTAGACCTACATTGCATAATTTTTCAGATTTTATATCAAGAGCATCAAAAGCCCCAAATCTGAAAATTTCATACATAGGCCATATTGTCAATTTTACACTAGGCCACCATGTTCAGCCATGAATTTTACTGATCTTGCAACATGGAATCATCCACAATGGCCACTAGGTCAACATAGTTGACATGCAATGATCTTGAAAAAGTCTAAGGTCATAAACTAAGTATAGGTCATTTGAACTAAACTCTTCCAATTTCTTGCTAGAAATTGAGGGTTTCACCATTAGTGTACTCCTAACACTCTCTAATCACACATATGTGACATGCAAGACTCAACTCCAACTTTGGTTTTCCACCCATCCAAGGTTCATCACAATGCATGCATCAAAATGAAACCCTCATGCTCAAAATAAAGCTATCATGCAACTAATAGAGAGATTCAAGGAAGAAATGGAGGAAAAATGCAAACCTTAGGTGCTCTTGAGCAAGAAACCACCAAACCCTAATTTTTCCTCTCCTTTCTCTCCTCCAACACTTCTCTCCTCTTTTTCAAGTGCAAAATGTGCAAATGAGCTGAAAAAACCGAGTCAATAGCCTATATAGAAGTGTTTGGGCTCACAACTAAAAGTTGCCAAAAACTGTTAAAAAATCAGTTTTCTTGTTGCAATACTTTTACTTAGATAGTCAATTTGATGCATACTACTTACCAATTTAACATCTTAACCGTTCAAAGGTTGTATGAGTCAGTTACCAAAATTCTGGTAAACTTTCAACTTAATCCAACGGTGGGATTGTGAGATCCAATCTTTTGATCAAAATTGCGTAAGAAAATCCAAAATCCGTGAAATAGTATTTGGAGTCTTCTAACTCACAGTAGGTAACTTCGATCAAGATCTTCACCGTTCATAAGGAAGATCTATCAGATAAGAATGAGATGACAAAATTTCAGCTCAATCTGACCACGGATCTAGGAGATCAAACATTGATGTAATTTGTGACAGAAATTTCTTCCTCCATGGAGCGAGTTCCACTGGATCCAAAACACCGTTTTCGACATGTTTTGACGTCGAACGGGTCTCCGATGGTTCCAAAAATTAATGCGCACTCTCTATGACCTAAAATCATGCAAAGACACTCAAACTTACGTGCTTCGAGCATCAAAATACATATACACATACGTATACAAATACGTATAGGGTACTCAACGGGTACACTATGGGTCAAAATGACGTCACCTAAAGGCACCTACATGTATGAACATTTTTTACATTTATGCTCAGGTTCAAACTTCTCATCGCAGTAATAATATAACTTATTGTCCCTCTCTTGCATCTCTGCAGGCGATATTCATTTGATTGGAGGAATTCTGTTTTTCTTCCGCCTTAGGTTTTGCATGTGAGAATATTGTCCTTGTTGAAGCCTTTGCCTCCTTGATCATTGCCTCCATGGTGCTCTCTTGTAACAAGGCCAACCCAATCGCTTGAACTAACATTTTTGAATGAAACATGGCTATTATGACATCTTTTAATCCACTCACAAAGCATTGCACAAAAAAATCTTCTGGTAACCCCCGAGTTCTAGCCATCAATGCTTCAAACTATTCTTGGTAGATCCTTACTGTTGAGGTTTGCCGCAATTTAGTAAGTTGACCCACTGGGTTATCATAAATACTAGGTCCAAACCTCTCAATTAAATCAGTAGAAAATTGCTCCCAATTTGGTTTGGTAATAGTAACCTCATAACCTTGAAACCACTCCAAGGTTTTGCCTTCCAGATGAATAGTAGCCACTCCCACCATTTCGGATTTCTTCTACTCTGTTGTACTTGAAAAATTGTTCACACTAGTATATCCACCCATTAGGATTTTCGTTCGCAAAGGCTAAAAAATTCAGTTTAGAAAATTTTGTTTGAGAGGAAATATATCAGAGTTAAATCCAGTTCTTGGTTTTGTGGAAATAAATTACCACTCTCCGATAATGTTCCTGAACCCCCCTGGTTTTCCCACAACCTGATCAAGTTTGAGATTGATCGCTGCCATCATTCGGGATAACTCCTTCAGTTCCATTGCTTGTTTATCCAAAACCTCTTTCAACTTTTGTACTAATTCCTTTAAACGGCGTTATTCTTGTGCTCTAGTCCCATCTGCCATTTTCTATGGTGCCAGATCGTTGCTCTGATACCAATGAAACAATCAGGAAGAAGAAACACTAAAATAGACTACTGAAATGTGAAAAGCCCTTTTATATGCAAGAGCAAAATAACCTAATGTAGCTAAGACAAATTCTCAAAACTACCCAAAGAAAAAATCTAACGGCTAATCAACTCCACCCTAGGAGTAGCACATTCAAAATAAATAAAAAAAAAGAAATAAACTAAAATAAAAATAATAAAAATGGTTGTTACAATTTCTAAGTGGGGTGTATTCAATTAGGATTTCCGTGGAGTTTTATAGACTTTTTTTAAGTGAATGACTGTGATGCCCCGAAAATTATTTCTCTAGCCTATAACCCAATTGCACTTTGTCCAAACTCTATGTGTTGCCTTGATATGGTTGGTGTTTGTTTGATGGTTGTTTAATGTTTGATAATGTATATAAATATGTGTATTATAAATTGTATATGGGTCATGTTAAATTAAAGTATAATGCATATGTTATTATTTATGCATGGGTCCATTAAACTATGAATTGATATGGGTTAGGATTGATTGAATAAAAGGATAAATGAGAATTAAAATTTGGTGTATTAAATGGATTAGACATTTAAAATACATGGAAGCATGAGATTGGTTAAAGTACATGTGGTTGGTATGGATAGTATGAGACCAACACATGTGAAGGTTGGTGCATGAAAGTGGACAAGTGTCCCATGCCCACTTCTCTTCTCCAAGGAAGTGCTAGAAAGTGAGGTGAGTGGAAGGAATCAAGGAAGTGCTAGAATGAGTGGTGGGAATCAAGGAAGTGCTAAAAAGTGATGTGAGTGGAGAGAAAGGAAAAAAAAATAAAAGAAAAGAAGAGAAAGGAAAGAAGAAGAGAAAGAAAGAAGAAGTTGCTTGAGGAAAATCTCTGCAACATTTTCATCAAAGAGATGGATCTTTGGGATATATGGTCAGATTGAGCTCAAATTTTGTCACCAAGTTTGTAGCTTATGGTTCTGCATTCTGAACGGTGGAGATCTTGATTAGAGGTTTCGTCTAAGAGATCTAACCTCTCAAACAAAGTTGGTCAGAAAGTCTGGATGTCTCGCGCCGTTTCGCTCAAACTTATAGATCTCCTCAATCTACCGTTGGATGGATATCAAATTTGGGTATGTCGTTTACAACTGATATTTCGGCATTCTAACGGTGGAGATCTTGATTAGAGGTTTCTTCTAAGAGATCTAACCTCTCAAACAAAGCTGGTCGGAAAGTCTGGATTTCTCGTGCCATTTCGCTCAAACTTATATATCTCCTCAATATACCGTTGGATGGATATAAAATTTGGGTATGTAGTGTATAACTGATATTTATACATTCTAAACGGTGGAGATGTTTATGGGTTAAGTATGCTGTGTGATATAGTCATCTGAGTTCGAGTATTTGCAGCAGGAAAGGAGAAATTGTCTGATTAGAGACTTGTTCATCAAAGATACTTATCTTTTCGGTCCACCGTTGGATTGGGTTGATATTTGGACAGAAGGTTTGTTTCTTCACATACTTCAATCTGTACGGTTGATTTTGTGATTACATATTTCTGCTCGTAGATTGATACATCTGAACAGAATATTAAATGAAGAATTGGTAGGGTTGCTTATATTAGACCTAAATTTAGAATATGAACTTAGACCTTTCCAAATAGCTTGCATATCAATTATGTTGACCTAGTTGTCATTGTTGATGAACCCATGATGCAAAATCAGTGATATACATGGCTGAACATGGTGACTTAGTGTAAATCGACAATATGACCTAAGTATGGAAAATTTCATATTTTAGGGCTTTTGATGTTTTTGGCCTAGAATCATTGAATTGATGCAACTTATGTTTAATTAAGCATGATTAGGGTTGATTATGCTACTGATTTGGTGGTTGTGAGCATATCATGGGTTAGGCCTACTTGTAATCAAGTGACCCAATTTGGGCATGTTTATGCCTAAGGAATTAAAAATTAGTATTTTTGATTAATATAATGGTTTATGAATGAGAACTATGCATTTGAGGCCTAAGTCATGTGATTTGAGTTGAATGATGGGATTAGATGGGATTTAGGCCTATTGTCTATATGTGGACTAATTTAGGGTTGATGTGTAATGTCTATGTGATTGAGCATAGAAATTGATGTATGGTAGGATAGTGATGTATGTTTCAGGATCTTGATTGGGTTGATTCGGTTTGGTGGTCGTGTGTGGTTAAATACTCTCGCGAGGCTTGGTTGTGAGTAGACTTCATTTATGATTATATCTTTTATGTCATCATATCACTTATATATATTGTATGTTGAAAGCATGAATGTATTTTAATGTTTTGAATGATGCATTGATTTGAGAAAACCTTATGACTTTAGTTGGGCCCATCTATCCGGCTAATAGGGGGACTTAACCTTGTCATAGGAGGGTTTTAAAAAAGGAAATGATTGGGGTCACCGGTACGGTGAAATAGACGTGCACTAGTAACCCCAAATAAACATGATTGGGGTCAACGGTACAGTGAAATAGACGTGCACTAGTAACCCCAAATAAACATGATTGGGGTCAACGGTACGGTGAAATGGACGTGCACTAATAACCCCAACGCATGTGGAATGTGGATCCAAATTAATAAGCTTTTACTTGCATCGAACTTATTATAAATGCTTGATATCTATATGTTATGAGCTTTTAATCATGCTACACATTGACATGCATACATGATGTTTATTGATGAGTATTGATAGCATATTTGAATTCTATTCACTGGGCACCGTTGGCTCACCCTCATTTTTCTCTTTCAGGTCCTTCTGTCCCGAATAAGGGCAAAGGAGTAGTCATATCTTGAGGGCCTTGCCTGCGAGAGAATCCAAGGCCTCGATGTGAGTTGAGAGGCATTTTGATTGAACTGTGTTTTAACTTATGAAGTATTATATTTTGGATTATGTAATTATAACACTTACCACATTGTAGTATGGGTGAGTTGAGACTTGTTAGATAGACCATGTGGGCATATGACAATTTTTATTTGTACCCACAATTTTGGAGTTTATGTGTATGTCAATTTTAATGGACTGTAGGGATTATGATTTTATTTATGGTTCATTTTTATGGATTATCTCTTGTCTTGGATGATTAATACGGTTGGTAGTTTTGTTTAGTACATTTTGATATTATGTCGTTGTTTGAGATAAGGCTCGTAGGGTCTCAACCACCTCACAGGAGTTGAGGAGTGGCATTCCGCACGCCATTCCCTGCGGGGTTGGTGGTCCGGGGTGCAGTGCGAGAAATCCAGACTTTCCGACCAACATTTTTTGAGAGGTTATATCTCTTAGACAAAACCTCTAATCAAGATCTCCACCGTTCAGAATACAAAAATATCCATTGTAAACTACATACCCAAATTTGATATCCATCCAACGGTAGATTGAGGAGATCTATAAGTTTGAGCAAAACGGCGCGAGAAATCCAAACTTTCCGACCAGCTTTGTTTGAGAGGTTAGATCTCTTAGACGAAACCTCTAATCAAGATCTTCACCGTTCAGAATGCAGAACCATAAGCTACAATCTTGCTGACAAAATTTGAGCTCAATCTGACCATATATCCAGAAGATCCGGCTCTTTGATGAAAACGTTGCAGAGATTTTTCTCAAGCAACTCCTTCTTTCTTTCTCTTCTTCTTTCCTTTCTCTTCTTTTCTTTTATTTTTTTCCTTTCTCTCCACTCACCTCACTTTCTTGGAGAAGAGAAGTGGGCATGGGACACTTGTCCACTTTCATGCACCAACCTTTACATGTGTTGGTCTCATACTACCCATACCAACTACATGTACTTTAACCAATCTCATGCTCCCATGTATTTTAAATGTCCAATTCATTTAATACACCAAATTTTCATTCTCATTTATCCTTTTATTCAATCAATCCTAACCCATATCAATTCATGGTTTAATGAACTCGTGCGTAAATAATAACATATGCATTATACTTTAATTTAACATGACCCATATACAATTTATAATACACATATTTATATACATTATCAAGCATCAACTATACAAACATTAAACAACCATCAAACAAACACCAACCATATCAAGGCAACACATAGAGTTTGGGCAAAGTGCAATTGGGTTATGGGCTAGATGAAATAATTTTTGGGGCGTTACATCACACCCACTTTAGAATGAACTTCGTCCTCGAAGTTTTAAGGTTAAGAAATTACCTAAGCCCATGAACTCGGCAAAGTGCTCCATCATGTAGTTCTCACGCTCCCAAGTAACCTGCTCCTCACCATGGAACTGCCATCTCACCTCTTAGTGGCTACTCCAAGTGCGAAATCTAACCTCTTAAAGGGGAGGTTGCGAGTTCGACTTGGGGGGAGGCCCTTTACTATTCATGAATAGTGGGGGTAAATGATCTAGTTCGTTACTAGGGCCCTATTGGGTATCACAAATTCGGCTAGATGTGACAATATTATGGATCCATAATGGCATAGTCGTTTGCCCCAAGGAGGTGCGCCCACACCTGGGTAGGGGGCACGCTGTGTAACCCAGGGTGTGACAATGACTTTTGTGGAATTCATTGACTTTTATAAACTTTACAGAATTATAAAAAACTTTCATGGACTTTTATTGTCACACCCTGGGTTGCACAACGTGCCCCCTACCCAGGTGTGGGTGCACCCCCTCGGGGCGAACACCAGCCATTATGGATCCATAATATTGTCCCATCGCGGTACAGCCACCGCCACACAAGAGGCGTCTTGTGTGGCGGTGGCTGTACCGCGATGGGACAATATTATGGATCCATAATGGTTGGCGTTCACCTCGAGGGGGTGCGCCCACACCTGGGTAGGGGGCACGCTGTGCAACCCAGGGTGTGACAAAAAGGCCTTATGTATTGGCTCAGTGGTTACTAGGAATACGAAATCAGACTCCTTAAAGGAGGTCTTGAGTTCGATTCCTAGGGAGGCCCTACACTATTCATCAGTGAATAGTGGGGACAAATGATCCTGTGTACAAGAGACGTCCTTGTGTGGCGGTGGCTGTACCGGGATTGGACAATATTATGGATCCATAATGGCTAGCGTTCGCCCCGAGGGGGTGCGCCCACAATTGGGTAGGGGGCACGCTGTGCAACCCAGGGTGTGAATTTGAAGGACTTTTATTGACGTTATAAAATTATGAATGAGTTTCATGGACTTTTTTTAAAATGACTCTCATAGACATTGATAGACTTTCATAGACTTCCATGGACTTATTATTATCCAAGTTTAGAATCTCCCTAATAACCTTCCAACAACCTTGCTCTCTAGTGGCAAAGGTATCAAAAGTTTAAGTAATATTGCAAATGGCTTGAGTGAGTTTGTTCATGACATTTCCAATAGCAATTCTTAAATCTTCATATTCTGCGAAAGTGTCTATCCAATAATGTTTATGGGTAGCATGAGACTAATAAAGAACAAAAAAAAAATGTTAATATATGAAGCATATACAAGACCTAACAATCATATTTTATATATATTATTTTAATATAAGAACCTCACCTTAAAATAATCCTCCATTAATACTATAATTAATTGTAGACACAATATGATAACCATTAAAAACAAATTACATAAAAAGGCCATTGTTGGCCTAAGAGGTTTTTCACTTAGCATTCTCCTAGGTGTTTTGATGCTAACAAACAATAAGCAATTTGGTGCTAATGATTTTATCTAGTATATTTCAGCACCTACAATAGAGAAGAGCAAATACAAGATAAAAGTACTTCAAGTCCCTCAAGCAAAAGATCAAAGCAAAGAATCAACCACATGCAAAGCTTGGACAACTAGAGGAAAGAAGAAATAAGAGGTTGAGAGTCCCATTTTTGTCTAGAATTAGGACGTAACCTACTTGCTCCAGTTTTCTCATTCATCATCTTACATATCATGCATTAGTCTTTCACAAAATCCTATTCGAAGATTTCAAGTTTTCAAAAATGTCTTAATCTTTAGCATGATCTTGTCAAAATAGTTTAAAAAAGGTTTTGATCTTGTTTTCAACGAGTTTTGAATGATTTAGAAGTGTTTAATCCTATATCAAAATGTTTTTAAATCAATGGAAAGGTTCTTATATGTCAAAAGAGTGATTATTCAAAAATATGAACCAATAGCACACTATAGGTCCCTATAACCCGCTATCTAGCAATTTGCCAAATTTTTTTGGAAGGCAATAACGCGCTATCAGTGTTGATAGCACACTATCGGGTTGAATAATCAAAAATCTATTTTTTTGAAAAATTGGCTATAGCGCGTTATCCCCTTTGATAGCCCGCTATTGAGCTATTGTCGTGATCTTTCGATTTTCAGTAAAATGGGCAATAGCGCGCTATAGGCCTTAATTGCGCGCTATCGAAAAGTCTGAAAAACTCGAGCTCTCGGGTTTGTGTATATCGACCTGCTATAGCCCCACTATCCATCAATAGAGGGCATGATACACAACCCAACAGAAATCTGACATTTCTGATAGAAAAACGTGGATGTTTCCACTTGCTCGATTTTTCTATTTTTCTATTTTTCACACACTTTTGTCAGGCTATCCTAACTAAAATATTTTCCACTAACACCTGAATTATTTCTATTGTCTAGCATGCTCTTACACATCTTACATTAAACAATATTTGAAATCAAATCAACCCATAGCCATTTTTCTATAAAAACACCAAACTTGCTCATTTAAAAACAGAGTGTGTGTGCAATCAACTGAGATGTAACCATGGTTTTCGCAAGTTATTGCGAGCTTCTCAAAGTGTATTTTCAGAGAGCAAAAGCATGATTCCATTTAAGCAAACAACAATCAAAGAGTGTTCTTCAAAATCAAACTCTTTCTCATATTTTCAAAACCAGTGAGTCAAATGTTTTGAACCAAAGCTTGGATTTTGTGTCTTGATTTCGAGCATTATTTCAAGCATCATCAAAAGCATTTCATTGAGCAAATATAGCTGCAAGGAAGGTAAACCTGACTGTAAGATCTCTCTCTCATTGAGCTTAAAATTTCATATTTGGTATATTAAGTACTTGTATTTGTAAGCTTCATATGTAACTATTCTAATCACTTAGAACAAACTTTGTAATCTCTGTATTTGGTATTGTTGGATTGTTTCAAGGTTAAAACAAACCAAATCAAGTGATTGTGATATCACTAGTGATTCCAATATTAGAATCAAGTCCAGTTTCACCCTTTATCTTGAAAAAGGTCAACCGATTCTTCCTTAGCTCGTGAAAAGGAATCGACTTTTGCTTTGCCCCTGAAAAAGGAACAAGTGGTTCTTCCTTATCCCGCAAAAGGAAATCGTAAGTTCATCCTTAGCCCATAAAATGATAGGTTTGTCTTGAACCTTGAAAAAGACATTGTAACGGTTTGGTTCACACCCTTGAAGTGAACCCCGTATAGTGGAATCCTAGAGATGGTTTCTCTAAGCGTGAAGTAGGAAAAAGATTTTTGAATCACGTAAAAATCTTTTGTGTGCATTGTATTTATTTTCAATATCTTTTATTATGCACTTTACATTAATTTGAGTAATTGACTTGAATTAATCAAAGGATTTCCACAAAGAAATTAGAAATAGTTCAAAACCAGCCATAATACCCAATTCACCCCCCTCTTGGGTGTCCAACAATCGTAAGAATCAATTATTGAGTGAAATATTAGTAAAATATTATATACCCTCACCTATTCTTAAACATATATTAAATTCCTAATTGCATAAAATTTGAACTTGAAAAACAATATGTGAATTGGAAAGTTTTGTTAAACATTTTTTCAAACAAAAAGTATGTAGTAAGACATTTTAAATTTGTATTATGATATAAAGTGTTTCGTTCTTCACAAAGAGCATAACATAAAAATGATTGAAATAATCTTTGAGTAGGAAATATGAAATATGAGATTTTTGGTTCATCTGAAATAAATGTAACTATTCACTATCCTAATGTCTTTGACAAAAAAAAAAATCTAATATCCAATATTATAAATAACCCCAACATCACCCCACATATTAGCAGTTATAATAACCCTCCATTCATTAGCATTCTCTCTTTGTTGTTCTTGAGTCTCAAGAAATGGTTCAAAATCGGTCTCTTGTTTATCCAATGATGAGGAAGATGATAAACCTTCATTATCTGGTTCAACTAGAAATTCATTAGAATGACACTCCTTGCGAAGAAATTTATGTAATCCTGCACAAGCTATGTAACACCCCGTAATTTTAATTAAATATATACGTTGAAGTATGCGTATATCGAGATGTATAATACACGTATAAGTACATTTAAAGCCATGTGTACATATGTCAAATGAACTTGAAAATATCAAAAGTGAGTTCGGAATGTGATTTTAAATAGAAATCGATTTACAACACGTGTATGTCTCATGTGGATTGAGTATATAGAAGAAGAGGAGGAATGAAGTAAGAAAAAATAAAATAAAAATACATTACTGTTCATTTGCGGGTAGTGTTCACCAAACAGTGCCGTAAACAGTACTCATATGGAAAGAAGAAAAAAAAAAGAAGAAAAAAAGTCGCTGAGGACGAAATGAAAAAAAAAAAAAGAGAGAAAGAAGAACCGAGAGAAAGGGAAGAACGGGTAGAGAGAAGAAGGAGAAGAAGAAAAAGGGGAAACGCGGGATTCGCGCGAAATCAGGACCTGCGGTAAGTGATTTTCACTCTATTTCTTTGCGAAATTAATATCTAAGCTAGATGTAACGATTCTAGCGGAGTGATTTTTACTGTGGGGGCTGTTTTATGGCGTTTTCAAAAATTGGGGTTTTGACCCAACGTGACTAAAAATCCGCTAAGAAGGTTGGAAAACACTCCCTAGACTGTAGGGACCCCAAATATGTGGTTAGATTGAAATTATGCGTTTATTCGAAATTTTTATAGCTGTTTGAAGTTTGTTGGAATTTAGAGTTTTGATTGGAGACCATGTGAATCATTTAAAACCCGATGAAACTCTAGTTTAAGGCTATAAAATGGTAGAATGCACTGTTGCGAGTGCATCAATGCTAATTTCATGATGTTTGGGATCGTTTGACAATTTTAGTAACTAGTTACATCTTTCGAATGAATAGTGATGACGTAAACAGTACCGTGTACAATACTCATATGGAAAGAAGACAAAAAATAAAAAAATAAAAAAAAGAAGTCGCTGAGAAAAGAGAGAGAGAAAGAAGAATCGAGAGAAAGGGAAGAACGGGCAGAGAGAAGAAGGAGAAGAAGAAAAAGGGGAAACGCGGGATTCGCGCGAAATCAGGACCTACGGTAAGTGATTTCCACTCTATTTCTTCGTAAAATTGATATCTAAGCTAGATGTAACCTTTCTAGCGGAGTAATTTTTGTTGTGAGAGGCGTTTTACGGCGTCTTCAACAATTGGGGTTTTGACCCAACGTGAATGAAAATCCGCTAAGAAGGTTGGAAAACACTCCCTGGACTGTAGGGACCCCGAATATGTGGTTAGATTGAATTTATGTGTTCATTTGGAACTTTTATGGCTGTTGGAAGTTAGAGTGTAGATGGGAGACCATTCCCAATGAAACTCCAGTTTAAGGCTATAGAATGGTAGAATGGACTGTTGCGAGTCCATCGATGTTTAGTTCACGATTTTTGGAGACCGTATGACAATTTTAGTACAATTTACATGTTTCTAATGAATAATGATGACGTGAACAGTTATGCAAATAATACTATGATCATATCCAGTGAATAAAATGGAATTAGAATCCAATGAAACTCCGGTTTGAGATCATAGAATCGTAGAGAACTGAATTTCGGACGTTTCGATGTTAAGAACATGATTTGTGGATATGACATATGTTTTCATATGTATTTTCATGGTGAAATAACCCCATCTTAGCTGCTGAACCAGCTAGAAAATTTGAGTGTAGTCCTAGTGTTTTGGTGAGTTGAAATGGTGATTCTCATGATAATCTATGGTTCATTTCAGTGTTTAAATTGAGAGCTCAAGTGCATGGATAAATACTCTTGAGGAAGCAATTATGATGGACGTTTATTGTTGCTCGAATATATTGGCTTAAAAACCCCGTGTAACCACTGTGAGTATAGTTTTCTTGATTTGGTTCTTGTATGGCATTGTACACATATAAAATGTTTGATTGTATGCATGCATTATATTGAGTTTTATGGATCATGCAAACTGATTTTAGCAATTGGAGTTTGTAATGCTGTCATTTCGTTAGGAATTAGACCCGGATGAGGTTTTGCGAGTCCTCATTGTCAGTAGGCCCGTCCTAACAAGGGTTGCGATCCTTGAAATGACTGTGAATTGGGTAATGAGAGGCTGTGGCTACCTTGTACGGCCATACAAGGGTTTGACCCGCTCTCTTGCCTTGAAGGAGGGAGATGGTAAAATATTTATGAATGAGCAATATAGTGTGCACGTATATTATTTTGATGAATGGTGCATATGTGTTTTTGAAATGTTTTAAATCGATTTGATATGCCATGTATTCTAAAATGCATGTGATTGTCATGTCAAGAACTATATTCACTGAGCTGATGAACAATACTCATATGGAAAAAAGACAAAAAATAAAAAAAATAAAAAAAAGAAGTCGCTGAGAAAAGAGAGAGAGAAAGAAGAACCGAGAGAAAAGGAAGAACGGGCAGAGAGAAAAAGGATAAGAAGAAAATGGGGAAACGCGGGATTCGCGCGAAATCAGGACCTGCGGTAAGTGATTTCCACTCTATTTCTTCGTAAAATTGATATCTAAGCTAGATGTATTGTACACATATAAAATGTTTGATTGTATGCATGTTATATTTATATATAATGCATTGAGTTTTATGGATCATGGAAACTGATTTTAGCAATTGGAGTTTGTAATGATGTCATTTCGTTAGGAATTAGACCCGGATGAGGTTTTGCGAGTCCTCATTGTCAGTAGGCCTGTCCTAACAAGGGTTGCGATCCTTGAAATGACTGTGAATTGGGTAATGAGAGGTTGTGGCTACCTTGTACGGTCATACAAAGGTTAGACCCGCTCTCTTGCCTTGAAGAAGGGAGATGGTAAAATATTTATGAATGAGCAATATTGTGTGCACGTATATTATTTTGATGAATAGTGCATATGTGTTTTTGAAATGTTTTAAATCTATTTGATATGTTGTGTTTCCTAAAATGCATGCGATTGTCATGTCAAGAACTATATTCACTGAGCTGTTGTTTGCTCATCCCATTTTCCTCACCATTCAGATACAAAAGCAAAAGGAAAAGGAAAATTTTGAGCGTAATCAGCACGTGACTAGGACGTAGCAGTGCTGATGTACGTATGTTTTAGAATAAGTAGTTACATGTTTTATATATTTTGATATATATATATATATCATTATCACACATCGTATATATGTATTATCATCTAGATGGGATGTGTGGGCATATATATAGCTTAATATATTGGATGATGAAATGAAAATTTGATGTGTGAATGAATGGAATGATTATAGATATCTATATTGGATTTGATTTGTGATATATCAGGAAAAACAAAAGTGAAATGTCCATTTTATCGGGAGGTGTAGTCAAAATTTTTAGAAATTGTGGGAAATTTTGTGAATGTCCGTTGAGGCTAACAGTGTATTATATACTGTAGATAGGAAGTACGATGTATAGTACACTGTGCCGGTCATGACATCAGCCTACGTCAGGGGCGTCGTGACAATATTGGTATCAGAGCCAAGTTTAGGATTAAAAGCCTAAAAGATTAAAAGCTTTATGATATTATGATTGTTTGTATGGGTATACATATGGGTAGTCCTATTATGTTGAGCCTAATCCAATATGTTATCTTGACTGAGAATCACATGTGTCGGTGAAGTTCAGATGTGGAAAAGACGAGTCAAGATTAACAATGGAAATTGTTGATCACGAAAGGATCAAAAGGCTGAAAGAAAAAGAACTGAATGTAATCAAGTGATAATAAACTACATAGCTTATACATGGCTAGTAACTACCCAACAACAACGAAATGCACAGCTTATGAGCTTGTGGCAAAGTTGTAATGTGAGAAAGACAGAGGCTTGAACCATTGATAGCTCTCGATTTGGGTGCTAATGGTGTGGGTACTTCTGTAAAATGAAAGTTATGAAAACTTTCAGGAGAAGAGACGTTCTTATCTTAACTGGCAGTCTGATAGTAGACAGAGTAAAGAATTTGCGACTCTGAGTGGAGACCATCGTAGAGAATGATTAAATCTCTGAAAAGCAAGTTAGCTAAGTTTAAGCTAACTGATGATAAGAGATAATAGAAAAATGGGGTTAAGGACTCCTAAGATGATTAAGGCATGAGATTAATTAAAGCAGCTATTTTATAAGGGCTTCTATCATCATGCTGAAATGATGTAAAGCATGAAAAAGTTTATCTTGTTAAAATGTAGTGACATGCATAACCATAAATAGAAACATGAATTAAATAAACTGGTATAGTTTATATTGGAATGGTCATTATGGATACTTTGAGAGTGATAAGGATCTAGAATAAATTTTAGGATCCTATACGGCAAGTTTGAAAATTGTTGGGTTATAAATATATACGCAGGTTGTGAGGCAGCCTATAACTTTCGGGTTAGCCAAAACTGTGGTGAAATTGGAACACCAGCAATACTAGTGATATAGCTTGCACTGTTAGAAGTCGAGTCATTAACACCAGTGTTAGGTAAAAGGAGAAATAAGTATGTAAGGAAATGTTGGGGCAATAATATGAAAGTCAAGATAAGTGAAACATTGAGTAAGGTTGAGATTTTGGCAGTATTAGTGACTTTAATTTTGTTAGTACCTGACCCAATAATAATGGGAAAAAGGGAAGTGATGTTAATGAATTATGAAAATCAGAAGTGGTTTCTATTGCCTGAGCAGGAGTCACAGACTGAGTAAATTGTATCTCAACCTATGATTGTTTATTATCAATCTGATAAAAAAAAAAGGCACGGGATATGTTAATCGCCAGTTAGTCGATATGGAATGCCCCAATATGTTTTATTAATATGACTCCACCAGATTTTAGAGAATAAATTAAAGTAAATACAAGATCAGATCCAAAGATTAGTAAGAGATTGATAACAGGTATGATCAACATTTTGTTATTGTATATATTCTGATGTATTGTTGGATCTACCTGGTCCTTTATCTCTGGTGATATGGTAGACAGATTGTATTATCTTCTGTTATAATAATGCATCATTGATTATGAGTATGCCTACAGGAGAAAGAATCTACCTTGATATGGTTAGCAAAGATTATGTGTAATAAATATGAGGGTCATCAAGTAAGTATGGACTTTAGAATATGAAATTTTTGGAATTGGATGTTTTGTTGGGTATGACTGGCTAGCGTCTCTCCGAAAAGAAGTAATATTCTGAATAAGTGAAAAATTCTCATTTTGAATCTCGAGAAATTTATACCCTCAAAATCTTTTATCTAAGATAAGCTAGTTATTGACGAGGACATGGAGAATATGGCTATTACAAAGCCATTTAGAGTAACGTAATAAGGCATGCAGTTGATTAAAATTCCTGTGGTGAACTGGTATATTGGAGTATTATATGATGAATTATTAAAATTGCTACCTGGACAGGAGATTGATAACATATAAAACTGATGCCAGTATAATATGTATCTCCATTCCTTCATATAAAGAGTACCTGAGGAATTGTGAGAATTTAAGGTGTAGGTAAATGTGTTAATGAAAAAAAAAAGATTTATTATCCTTGATATGCCACCTTGGAGAGCATTTGTGATAAGATGGAAAGAAGGTATAATGAAATATGTTTAAGTATGAATTACTGTTAACTGAGCAAGGTAACACTAAAGAATGAATATCCTTTACCATGGATAGATGGTCGAATTCGATTAATTAAATGGAGCCAAATTTTCTTTAAGATCATTTTGAGATCTAGGCACCATCAGTTAAGAATTCGAGAAAATGATGTACTGCAAACTATTTAAGACAAGATATGGATATTATGACAGTTTGGTAACCTTGATTGATGTGTCACTCACGTTTATCGGATTGATGCAGTGGGTATATGAACCATATCTTGATTATTACATAGTTTTTGATGATGAGATATGCAATTGTCCAAAGAAATGAGAGGAGCATGAATAGCACCTCGGGATTATCTTATAGTCACTGAGAGAGCATTGATTGAGTGCCAAGCTCGGTGAATATGAGTTTTGAATATAATTGAGATGAGAATTTTTGAATCACATGACTAGTTTAAATAGTATCTTTAAGGATGCTGGGCAGGTCAAAGTGATCATAGTACTGTTAAAATTGATTTTAATGATGGAAATCAGAAGTTCTCTGGTATTAGTTGTATGTTATAGAAAGTGCATGGAAAGATCCTTGAAGCTATCTGTTCCACTCACGAAACTAAACCAGATGAATGCTATAGAATGTGTGGACCGTTGTGCATGGGAAAGCTCTCACTGTATTAAATGTTATTACCCCATTTTCCTCACCATTCAGGTACAAAAGCAAAAGGAAAAGGAAGACTTTGAGCGTAATCAGCACGTGACTAGGACGTAGCATTGATGATGTACGTATGTTTTAGAACAAGTAGTTACATGTTTTATATATTTTGATATATATATGTCATTATCACACATCGTATATATGTATTATCATCTAGATGGGATGTGTGGGCATATATATAGCTTAATATATTGGATGATGAAATGAAAATTTGATGTGTGAATGAATGGAATGATTATAGATATCTATATTGGATTTGATTTGTGATATATCAGGAAAAACAAAAGTGAAATGTCCATTTTATGGGGAGGTGTAGTCAAATTTTTTAGAAATTGTGGGAAATTTTGTGAATGTCCGTTGAGGCTGACAGTGTATTATATACTGTAGATGGGATGTACGGTGTATAGTACATTGTGCCGGTCATGACGTCAGCCTACATCAGGGGCGTCGTGACAATATATTGTAACACCCCGTAATTTTAATTAAATATATACGTTGAAGTACGCGTGTATCGAGATGTATAATACACGTATGGTCATAAATTTTACTCTCTGAATATGAGTATCAATCAGCTGAACATGCATTCGAGCACAAATATCAACACATGGAGTAATAGAGAGTACACTCATAACTGTAACTCTCACTCACAAACAATCTCCATTTCTGGCTAACTGATAGTTACTACTCCAGTTTCAGCCTGTTTTTTGTTCAATGCCTCAGTAACATATTGGCCTTTCCCAGGATAATAATTCGATATAACGTCAAATCCTTCGGTAATTCTTGCCACATTTATTACCTTATATGTTTTTATATGACATACATTTTCATATGTATTTTTATGGTGAAATAATCCCATCTTAGCTGCAGAACCAGCTAGAAAATTTGAGTGTAGTCCTAGTGTTTTGGTGAGTTGAAATGGTGATTCTCATGATAAGCTATGGTTCATTTCAGTGTTTAAATTGAGAGCTCAAGTGCATGGATAAATACTCTTGAAGAAGCAATTATGATGGACGTTTATTGTTGCTCAGATATATTGGCTTAGAAACCCCGTGTAACCACTGTGAGTATAGTTTTCTTGATTTGGTTCTTGTATGACATTGTACACAGATAAACTGTTTGATTGTATACATGTTATATTTATATATAATGCATTGAGTTTTATGGATCATGTAAACTGATTTTAGCAATTGGAGTTTGTAATGATGTCATTTCGTTAGGAATTAGACCCAGATGAGGTTTTGCGAGTCCTCATTGTCAGTAGGCCTGTCCTAATAAGGGTTGCAATCCTTGAAATGACTGTGAATTGGGTAATGAGAGGTTGTGGCTACCTTGTACGACCATACAAGGGTTAGACCCGCTCTCTTGCCTTGAAGGGGAGAGATGGTAAAATATTTATGAATGAGCAATATTGTGTGCACGCATATTATTTTGATGAATGGTGCATATGTGCTTTTGACGGGTTTTAATTTAAACGATTTGATATGCCATGTTTCCTAAAATGCATGCGATTGTCATGTCAAGAACTATATTCACTGAACTGTTGTTTGCTCACCCCATTTTCCTCACCATTTAGGTATTGAGTCGAAGGGAAAAGGAAAAATCCGTGAGTGATAATCACGTGAGCCTTCGTCTGGTATGTGTATGTATGCTTTGAGGAAATAAATTATATTTTTGTTGTTTTGATATGTATAATTATCACACATTATAGATATATGTATTATCATCTAGATGGGATGTGTGGGCATATATATAGCTTCATATATTGGATGATGAAATTAAAATTTGATTATAGATATCTATATTGGATTTGATTTGTGATTTATCAGGAAAAACAAAAGTGAAATGTCCATTTTATGGGGAGGTGTAGTCAAAATTTTTGGAAATTGTGGGAATTATTGTGAATGTTCGTTGAGGCTGACAGTGTATTGTATACTGTATATGGGTAGGTACAGTGTATAGTACATTGTGCCGGTCATGACCTCAGCCTACGTCAGGGGCGTCGTGACAAGCTAACACCAACCCTGCATGGGTATTATATGGAAATGGAGGAGCCGTTTTGAAAATTGTGAATCGCGATTTAAATATACCAAATATCCTCTCAATTATGTTCCTCAAGGAAGCATGTCGAAGATTAAACAATTCATTTGCATTTTCAGTATCACGACCTTGACCAACCAAATCATGAAGATGATTGTGTACACCTCGAAAAGGAGCTGAGAATTGACGTAGATTTGAAAAGCCACAATCCACTAAAAAATATTTACCTGAATACATAATACTTGTTAAATTAGTAAGCAATGTATAACCTTTATAATCAAGAATTTTTTTAACAGATAAAAAACAAATAAGTTGTAATAAGTTAAGAAAATCTAATAAGTGATTGTTAAATGATATAAAATAAATAAAACCATACCTTGTGGCACTTTAAGTCCGTTCCTCTTCGATAAAGCATCATTCGGTACTTTTGAATCATGTGCAGATCCCACTAAGCACGTATATGAACTCCAAATCAAAGTTACAAGCTGCTAAATATATTTTGTGAAATTGTTCCATGACGATTTCAGTAGTTGTTAGTGTCACGTCCAGTAACCATTGCTGAAATATGGGTGCCACCAATAGCTCCAATGCAATCCTAAAATAATAATAATAATAATAATAATAATAATAATAATAATAATAATAATAATAATAATAATAATAATAATAATAATAATAATAATAATGATAAAAACTTCAATAATAATCACTTACTTTAAAGTAAGGATAAAATTTTGTACTTTCCCTTATTCTTTCTGGTACTGTGGATCCGGGTTTGACCATCATATCCTCTACAATTGTGTTTAATGCCTTCAAATTTTTTTTGAAACTTCGGCTAGTAGTATAATGTGATCGGCCAAATGTTTTACGAATTAAGCAATATCGAGAATTTTGACCAACAGTAAGTAAAAATGTTGCTAACATTTCTTCAACACAAATAAACTGTGTATCTCACAACAGAGTTTTTTCTCTAATAATATTGCATAACTTTAGAAACACATTAGGATACATCCTATAAACTTGTTGAAAGTGTTTTGGATCCTCATTCAATGTTTTATGCGTATAATCATACCCACTTGTCGTTTTTGCTCGCCTAGTTAGGAGACATGGGATATGTTCGCGATACATAGAAAGTATAAGCTCATTTGACATATAAAGAATTGCTTGAATAGCCATCAATGAATACCTAATTATTTCATTCAATTCTTCTTCCATCCTCTTTTCTTCCATTTCTTCTTCCTCTAGTTCATCATATCCATGCATGTTTAAATGAGACATCATATAAATGAAACCACCTAAAGGAAAAATGAAAAAGAAATATTAAATAAAACTTGTTCGTATGTGCATGTTTTAATTCTTGGAGTTTTATAACACACTTGACCATGTCCAAAACTAATCATCCAAAATTAATAAAAACAAATAAATATAAACAATCAACAACCCAAAACTTATATAATCAATTACTAATAAAAAAAAGTTCAATAACATCAAACATATTTAAAGCAAGTAAATACCATTCTTCAAAATAACATAACATTGTACGTCTCAAACTAATAAAATTAAATAGTATCATCACTAAATTGATCGTACAAAAAAATAACTACTTATTCTTTCAACTCATATACTATCCAATCAGAATGTTCTTCAAGTGTCATTTCCAAGAACTCCATCTTCTTTACTCTAGTATTTAACAACTTAAGCACTTTGGAATGAGCATTATTATCTAAGTTTGGAATCTCTCTAATAACCTTCTAACAACCTTGCTCTCTAGTGGCAAAGGTGTTGATAGTGTGAGTAATATTGCAAATGGCTTAGGTCAGTTTGATCATGGCATTTGACTGAGTATTGTTAGTTTCACTTGAGCTCGATTTTCCTTCATTGTCAATTCTATTTCGTTTTCTAGTTGTTAGGGGGACCTCTGAATTCATAGGTTCAAATGGTGCAGGTGAACTAGAGAGCCTAGGAGATGGAGGTTGACATGAAGGTTCTTGTTGATCAATTCTTTGTATAAATGCCCCGGCGTCATGATCATAAATAAAGTCGTCCAACCCACCACCTCTACTTTCTTCTACCTCAAATGTCCTAGCATTTGTGTCATCCTCTAATTCAATCGAGTGTCTTCTTATAGCAGTTGCATTTTCAATAGCAATTCTTAAATCTTTATATTCTGCGAAAGTGTCCATCTGGTAATGTTTATAGGTAGGATGAGACTAATAAAGAACAAAAAAAAAGTGTTAATATATGAAGCATATACAACACATGACAATCAGATTTTATATATATTATTTTAATATAAAAACCTCACCTTAAAGTAATACTCCAATATTTCATCACTAGCAGTGAATTTCTTTGCCACGAGATCCCATCCAAACCCAGAGTTGTGACGCATAAGCTCAGAGTCACTATTGTATCTTTGTTTAAACCATTTCAAACGACTTTGGTAATGCGAAAAAGTATTTTCGCACCCAAGTTTTGCATTAAGAATAGGGAGTATTTTTTTTTTGTATAGTCATTTTGCTAAATAAACCATTATTATCACGTCATCCACGAGTGGCAGCATCAACCATGAGTTTCAAACCATTATTATCACGTCATCCACGAGTGGCAGCATCAACCATGAGTTTCAGCAACTCATTACTCTCCTCTGTTGTCCATATGTTATATTTTTTTTGAAACTTTTCCTTTCCCTTTGCCATTTACTTGTGAATCTCCCATTAATACTATTACCATTAAAAACAATTGACATAAAAAATGGCCATAAGAAATAAAAAAAACTCATTATAATTAAACTATATTTGAATTAAAGATAATCAAACTAAAATGTTTTTCAGTCACCATAAGAAACAAATAAAAAAATTCATTTTATGTTTTGAGTTTACAAACCGAACTTGAATTCAACAAACCTCTCTGATTTAAAAAAAAAAAAACTCATTATAATTAAACCATATTTGAATTTGAGATAATCAAACTAGAATGTTTTTCGATCACCATTAGAAACAAATAAAAAAACTCATTATCTATTTTGAGTTAATTTCCAACAAACTGATTCAACACAACTCTCTGATTTAAAAATAAAAATAAAATAAAAAAAAACTAACTAATTCAACCATGGTTGTTGTTGAACCATAAGATCAAGCTTGGTTGTTGGTTCTGTCTCTAATTTTTCAACTTTTTCTCTTGTTGTTGCTCTTTTGTTTCAGGTAGAGATCTTGCCTAATCCTTTGTGGGTTCAACTAAGTTATGTTGCCTTCTTTATGCGATTATGTGTAGATTCTTTTAGTTCAGTAAAGATTAGATGTTCTTCATTAATATATGGTGGAGTGATAAATTAGATGAACTTGAAAGTTGATACTGAGATGAAATTCAAGAAAATTAAACAAGAACAATTATATATCCATGATAATTAAAACAAAAGCAATTTAATTTGAGGGGTTGAGAAAGAAAGATATACCTACCTTACCGAGGGGTTGAGAAAGAAAGATATTCGTAGCTCACTGAATGAAACGAAAAGATTTTTTAGGACAAAAAATAATTTGCAAGATTGGTAGATTGATCTCACATGCTAGATTTGAAGCCCTAGTTCTGTGTACGTTAAGAATTTTGAAAGTGGTATCTAGAAGATGAACAGGCTGAGAATTAGAAGTTCACAAAAGTTTTTGGGTTGGGTGGGAGAATTTGTGAAGTTCTCTATTTATATCTCTTAGCAAAAAATTTACCAAAGTCTAGGTTGTAGAAAACTCTACAAAAGTTAATGACAAATTAAATACTCTTAAATTTTAATAGAGTTTATAAAAGTCTTTATTGAATATTCCTAAACTTTTGTAGACTTTTTAAAGTTTATAAAAGTTTATATTAAATACTTGTGAAAGTCTATATTGAATACACCTAAACTTTTGTAGAGATTTTAAAAGTTCATATTAAATATACCTAAACTTTTAAACTCCTCTAAATCTATAAAAGTCTATGAAAATCTTAATTGAATACACCCCTCTGAGTGTACATTTAAACAAATTTCACAGTAAAACTTCTTTTTAAAAAAAAATCATTATGTAGAATCAAGGCGTTGTTCCAATTGTGATATTATGGATTTTTGTTTTTGGGATTTTTTAAAGGGATTTATAGATTATAGAACAATGAATTAGAGAGAATCGAACCACCCATGAACAGAGTCAGCAGAGAATCAATCAACTACGTTTCAAAATCAATCCGCCATGCAGAACTCCAACAAAAGATTGCATCACTTTGCAAGCTTCGGAGACTAAAAGAAGCTCTACAAATCCTGGAATTAGAAGCCATTCCCTCAATACCATCTCTGTACTCTCCCATTCTACAACTTTGCACCGATTTGAAAGCAGAGGAAGAAGGTCGATTGGTTCATTACCATCTTTTGAGAAATGGTTTCAATTCGGATTTGAATATATGTACCAAATTGATCATCTTTTATGCTAAAGTTGGAGATGTTGATAATGCCCGAAGAGTGTTTGACACCATGCCTGAGCGCAACATTGTATCTTGGACTGCTCTGCTTTCCGGGTACTCTCGTTATGGGTATTCTAAAGAAGCTCTGGAGATTTTCTCTTTAATGCATCGAGCCGGTGTTATAGCTAATCAGTTTACTTATGGGAGTGTTTTGAGATCTTGTACAAGTTTGATGAGTTTGGAAAGAGGGAAGCAGATTCAAGGGTGTATTGTCAAAAGTAGATTTTGGGAGGATTTGTTTGTGCAAAGTGCTCTTGTTGATATGCATTCGAAATGTGGGGTTATGGAAGATGCAAGGTATTTGTTTGATGGAATGTCACAAAGGGATGTTGTTTCTTGGAATGCAATGATTGGTGGATATGCTGTTCAGCTACTTGTAGATGATTGCTTAGCCATGTTCTATTTAATGTTGAATGAAGGTGAAGGTTCTAAATTTTTACTTTATAGTAGTTTTAAAATATTAGGAACTTGGGTATATTTGGTTTTCTATGATGGTTAATCTACAATCTATTATGTCTCATTCGAGTTTCTTTATAATCATTTAATTGCGTTATCTCACACATTAACTTGACAGGGATGACACCTGATCAATTCACTTTTGGAAGCGTCTTGAGAGTATGTGGTAGTGCTAGATTACTCATGATGGTCAATCAGATTCATGCATTCATCATTCAGTTGGGTTTTCAGTCCTATAATGTTTTAAATGGATCACTTATCGATGCTTATGTGAAATGTAGAAGCCTGAGGAGTGCAAAGCTCGTATATGAGCTCATGCAAGTTAAAGATCTGGTCTCTTGCACTGCATTAATCACCGGCTATGCACAGGAGGGTAACTACAGTCAAGATGCCTTCAATCTTTTTTGTGAAATTAATCGGATGGATATGGGAATGGATGATGTTGTTCTTTGTTCCATGCTTAATGTAAGTGCCAATAGTGCATCATTAAGCTTGGGAAGACAGATCCATGCCCTTGCATTGAAGAGGCGACCCAACTATGATGTAGCATTGGGTAATGCTCTTATTGATATGTATGCTAAGTCAGGAGAAATTGAAAATGCTAACTGTGCATTTGATGAGATGCAAGAGAAGAATGTGATTTCATGGACTTCATTGATCACTGGGTATGGAAAGCATGGGTATGGGGAAAAGGCAATCATCCTCTTTGAGAAGATGGAAGATAATGGATTGAAGCCAAATGATGTTACTTTCTTGGCTATTCTATTTGCTTGTAGCCATACAGGGATGGTTAAAAAAGGATGGGACTGTTTTAATTCTATGATTATTAGATACAATACTAAGCCCAGGTCTGAGCACTATTCTTGTATGATTGACCTTTTTGCACGTAGTGGGCAGTTGGAGCAAGCTTTTAATTTGTTGTACAAGATGAATTTTAAGATCAATTCCTCACTTTGGGGGGCTCTTCTAGGGGCTTGTACAACCTATGGCAATATTTCTCTGGCAAAATTAACAGCCTCACATGTTTTTCATTTAGACCCTGAAAATCCAGTAAATTATGTTGTTTTAGCAAACATATATTCTGCAGCTGGTTTGTGGGAGGAAGCTTGCAAGACAAGGAAATTGATGGAAGATCGAGGCGTGAAGAAGGAGCCAGGTTGTAGCTTTATTCAATATAGCAAGAGCGGGTATCACTATCTTTTAGAAGAGTGATGAATTTGACGTTAAGTGGGATGAGGCTTGGAGGACAAGGGAATTCATGGAAGATAGAACATCAATAAGGAACTGGGTTGTAGGTTCACTTGGTGCACCAACTAAACCTTTTTGATTGGTAACAGACTAATAAGATGTAGTGAACATGGGGAAAAAAAAGGAAGAAGAAGAATGTGGATTAGGCATGATTGAAGGCTGTGGTATAGGCAGAGCATGTGGGTCAAGACTAGCGTAGGCTCAAGGTTCAAGACTAAATACAGAAGAAGAATAAGAAATGTGGCTGTAGCACAGGTAGAGCACAATTGAGTGAACAATGATATCTTTTATTTCAAGCATTCAGTGATCTTTAAATAAAATGTTTATTATTATTATTTTTTAAAAGAAACAAAGGAATGGTACATATTTATATAAAGTAAAGTTCCGAAGTGACTGTACATCACGGGCCCATTATAATGCAATTTTTTGCTACAAACAACATAAAGATTGCCAGAAAGTACAATGTGAGAAACCTCATCTATTTAGCATATTAAATGTGCTCTTCAGAGACAAAAGTCTCATTTCCACACTACTTTGGCAGTATCAATGTAAGTTATATTTTAGATCTCTATTTTTTCTGAAACTTGTAATAACTTTTGTATCCCTTTCAATATTTGCAGCTTATGGTTCTTTCTGCATGGCTGAAAGTTTGCAGACAAAATTCTATCTAGGTACAAAGTTCTTGACTTTGACATTTATATTTTGTTAAAATACAATTTGGGAATGGTGAATTATGGTTAATAAATTAGTCACTTTTATTATCAGGAAAGTGATTGGTATGAAAGTCCTTTGGTGCATTTACACTTGGATGGGTTGGTTCTAGGGAGTCTATTGGTTTGGATTGGGTTAAATAATTTTTATATCATTCTGTGCTCTTTGTACCTTGTGAAAATTATTATTTTAATACTAAAGCCTTCATGATTCTATTACTAACTTATCCTGCACATCAGAAGCTACATAGTTTATTACTAAGGCTGTCAAAATCTTGCATTAGACTATTAGAGCGAAGCTTTGGTGGCAACCAGTAGTTGAAACCTTGGAATTTACACTTGTCAACGACTCCTTGGTACTCATCTTTCTTTTAACATATGATTTAGGGACTTGTTTTATTTGGATACTCTTTCATATGCTTATGAGTTATGCTTAGCCAATGAAAATGCGTAGGTCCTTTTTTTTCCTTATCTTTAAAATCTCTTCATTATTTTCTAAGAAGTGATGCAGAATACATATAGAAAATGATAATAATATTTATGGATATTTAATTATATTAGGCTCTTTAACTATTTAAAGTGATTTATCTTTATTATGAGACAAATTGTTTTAGAGTAGGATTCTTGTTTTGATCTGTTAGTTGGAGTCCAATTATTTAATTTAGATATCTACAAATATAGGGGTGTTATAGGATTTTAAGAAACATCGAATAAATGAATTGGAATCATTGATCATCGCGTTCATCCAGTCTCTTCTAATCTTTCTCCTTTCTTGGATCTTCATCAAGAAGATCATCTCATGGTCTACATGATTTAAACCAAGTATTTCTCTAATATCCTTGTGGGGGGTTTAGTCTTATTTCTTCTGGTAATTGGAAACTGTGAATTTCTTCATTATTATCTGTATAGGCATAAATAATAACCTTTTGTACTTCGCACCCATTTGATGTCTTATTTATTATGAAAACATTGTCTAGTATTTCTTATCGATTTCCATACTTCAATAGGAGTAACAATTTTGAAACATTGAATCCATTCCCCCACACCCCCCCCCCCCCCCTCCCAAAAAAATTAAAAATAAATAAATAAATAAATAAAATGCCATTGCCAACATGTTACATTAGGAATGGAGTCATATTCAAAATGATATTGTGTTCACTCACATGGAATAGCAATTGAAAATTAGACTAAACTTATCATTTTTCACCCGCACTTGCAAAAAAAATATTGTTTCACTTTATTCATCTTAAATGTTGATCTGGAATAGAAATTGAAAACTTAAACTTAATTTTTCGTTTTTCATCCCCTCCCGAAAAAATGATATTGGTTCTCTTGATTCATCTTAAATGTTGAGCTGGAATAGAAATTGAAAACTTAAACTATATGTGTCATTTTTCATCCCCTCCAGAGAAACTGATTTTGTTTCATTTGATTTATATGTGCAAATGCTGTCATCAAAAGTTGATATACATGTCCATTGATTTGGTGATTCGAGTCATTGATATTTGCTCTAAAGTGAGCACATGCCAGGGCCATTACCTCAAAGATGATTGGACAATAATGGCATTGTAGAAAATGTTTATACACGGTATATTATAAAAACATAAAAGTTCTAGTCCAAGAGGTTTAACTTCCATTAAGGTGTGTTTACTACATTTTTTGATTGGATGGCAGCTTCTCAAAATTTGTGTGTTTGGTCATATAAAAATGTGTCACCATATGATGTAGAACAACTAGCCGTCAAATACATGGACCAATTGGATCGTCGCGAGCTCACTAAAGGAAAGAGACATTAAAATGGGAAAGAAGATCAAATCTACCTCAAGGCTTCTAATTCTTGCACCTTTCTAATTTTACGAGGCCTACTAATTTTTAATACCTTCTAATTTTGCGAGGTTTCCAATTTCATGTAGTTTCTAAATTTGCGCACCTTCAAATTTCCTTCTTGCTTGGTGTAGGAAAGACACTTCTAATTTTATGTGCCTTCTAATTTTTATTTATATCTTTTTTTTCATTCTAGGAAAATATTTGATTTCTTTTTTTTTTCATTTTAGGAAAGTATTGTTTAGGGAATAACTTGATATAGGAAAGTAGATTTTCTTTATTTCTTTTCTCATTAAGATTTAGATTTTCTAGGAAAATAGCAGTTTTCTATTTTTTATGATTTTTTCCTTCTATTTAAAGGGAGCTATTGTAAAGAGAAAAGTATTCCAGTTCAATAGAATTTTATTTCTCTTAAGAGAGAATTTTATTTCTCTCAAGAGAGTTTCTCTTATATTCTTTTCTTTGCTTTCACTGCGTCAATTGGTATCAGAGCCTTCCTTTTCCCTGGTCTGATGGCTAGTTCTTGAAGTGTTAGCAATCCCTCTGGTGACGATGATCGAGAGAGGGTGATTTTTATCAAAGCTGAGTTTGAGGATTTCCAACATGAAACTCGTCATGCGCTTCAAGAAATCCAAGCGGCAATCACCAAGTTAGCATTGGAACCCAATCAGCCTCAAGATAGCATGCGAAACCGTAGCAGTATTCACACTCATTCGATCCAACAACCAACTTTAAATAATGATGCTAGCAACGATGAAGATTATGCTGAAGGCATTTTCAACACACGTCAAGGAGATCGAATGAACCATGCCTATGAGGAATGAAACTCCCATGATTTTCGAATGAAGATCGACCTTCCAACTTTAATGGTCATCTTCATATCAAAGACTTTCTAGATTGGTTGACCGAATTCGAAAGATTTTTTGACTACATGGGAATTGAAGAAGATAAGAAGGTCAAGTTGGTAGCTTACAAATTGAAGGGAGAAGCTGCAGCATGGTGGGAACAAACACAAGCTGCACGAACTTGACAAAGGAAATCTCCAGTTCGTTCATGACAAAAGATGAAGCAATTGTTAAAGGCGAGATTTCTACTACCAGATTATGAGCAAACCTTGTTTCAACAGTATCAGGTAGCTTACAGACTATTTATTTGTTAACTGAAGCAGTCAATGTCGCGATGAAGGTGGAATCTCAGTTAGATCGATCAAAGACTCATCATGGATTGCAAAGTTCCCTTGAACTGTCACAGTCTGCTATAAACAAAGGAAAACAACCAATTACCAGCTCTCCCACAGTTCCATCTACTCGAAGAACAAGTAGCAACATTCATAAGACAAGCGAGGCACATGTTGCAGGAGCATGAGAAGCACCAAAGACCAACAACCCTTACGCTCGACCGACGCCTGATAAATGTTATCGATGTGGGCAACTAGGTCATCGTTCTAATCAATGTCCAAAAAGGGCCGAAATAAACTTAGTCTAGCAAGAGCATGATGGAGAAGCTGAGAATGATTGCGTCACTCCTTTTTAGTTGTTCAACGACTATTCCTAACCCTAATGACTGAAGAGCACCCTCAGAGACAATGTATTCAGACTCACTGCACAATTAATCGCAAGGTGTGTGATGTCATCATTGATAGTGGTAGCAATCAGAATATCGTATCATCAACCATGGTCAGGAAGCTTGGGTTAAAGACTGAAAAGCATCCCACACCATACAAGATTGGTTGGATTAAAAAGGGCACAGAAACTAAGGTAACCCATACCTATCTTGTTTCTTTTACAATTGGGAAAAATTATGCAGGTGAAGTTCAATGCGACGTCGTCGACAGGGATACTTGTCATATAATTTTGGGAAGACCTTGGCAATTTGATGTTGATTTCACTCATAGGGGTCGAGACAACGTCTATATTTTCATGCAGAATGGTCAAAAAATCGTGTTGGGACCAATGATGAAAGAAGAAAATACTCCACCAACATCTCAAGACAAAGGGAAATCCATACTTCTAATTAACAGTGGACAGTTTCTAGAAGAAGCTATTTCATCCACATTCAATATAGCTGATCTTTACAAATATCATCCTCCAGAGGCGATACATTCTTTTAAAGTTGACTTGGGGACGAGTTCTTTTCAAGCAAGCGAGACTGATGTAGAACAACTAGCCGTCAAATACATGGACCAATGGATCGTCGCAAGCCCACTAAAGGCAAGAGACATTAAAATGGGAAAGAAAATCAAATTCTACCTCAAGGCTTCTAATTCTTGCACCTTTCTAATTTTACGAGGCCTACTAATTTTTTATGCCTTCTAATTTGTGAGGTTTCCAATTTCACATAGTTTCTAAATTTGTGCGCCTTCAAATTTCCTTGTGGCTTGGTGTAGGAAAGACACTTCTAATTTTATGTGCCTTCCAATTTTTATTTATTTCTTTTTTTTCATTCTAATCGCTTATATTTTTTTCTTTGCTTTTACAGTGTCGCCATATTCGAGATCAGGTAGCAAATTGTTAGTTTTAGTTTTGAATTAAGACACAAGTTTTCATGGTTTAAATGCAAGTATTAAATGTTGATCGTGGCAGTTCACTGGTAAGTGATACTTACATCTATAGAAAGAATAGGTTTATCTAAATTAATTTGCAATGTTGTTTTTTCAGTTGCCTATTTCCGGGTTTTGCACAACAAAAATCACGTCCATCTTCCCCACAAAGACTGTTACTAGAACTATTCTAGACATGTTTTTAGTGGAATGAATATCTTTGTTTGTTGTCTTCTTCTTCCTTAAATTTTTGGTTTAGTTTACTAGTTACTACTATGTTTCTCTTTTTGTTTTTTTTTCTTAAAGCTTTTGGTAGGCCAAGTGCTTGATAACAATTCATGAACTTGCTCAAGCATGTCATAGATTGGTTGCAGGTGTCCATTGTAATTCACCTGAAGTTTGCATTTCTTGTTTTGCTTCAACTTCAAACAACAGTCAATGTAAGTTTTAATCTACTTTTTTCATTCAGCACGTATTAGGTTCAGTTTTATTATTCACTATGATTTTGTAGTAGGAGACGAAGTTGGGAAATTAATGTGTGCCGCTGCATTGATGATTGTTTGTTTTCTTAGGATTCTGCTATTGCTTATAATGGCAAGAAGGGAGAGAAAGCCAAGAAAGTAGGAGGAAATATTATTCAATTCATCAAACGTGTCTTTTACATTCCAATCTCCTCAATATATAATAATTTAATCTACTCAAAAATAGAAACTCATCTATCACCTAAATTAGGAAACTAGATGTTTCCAAACAAAAGTTACTATAATCAAAATACAATAAATATGGAAATACTAATAAAGGAAATAAATCTAACTAATAAAAAGGAAATAAATTAGTCGAATATCGTCGTAATCAATAATATCGAGGGAAACACGGTAATCACGGGCATCCTGCATCAATCCCCCTTAGCTGAAAGAACACGACTCCGACGAGTGGAGGTGGTGGTATTGTTCAAACAAATTAGGATCAAGACGACGAAACTCATCCTTAGTAATCCATGTAGCATCTGAAGTGGGACGACCTCGCCAAGTAACTAGATAACGCTGAAAACCTCCATCAGTAGTAGAAACAATCGCATCCTCAAGCACAGTGTCAATCTGATCAGGAATAGAGCGCTGCAAAAGTGAAAGCCTCGGAACTGGAGCAATAGGAGCAGAAGAAACACCTGTAGGCACACTAACTAGAACCAATGTTGTCAGGATCTCGATCTGGATCGGTAGGATCGTACGATCCTACACAAGGACCGATCTGGATCCCTTGTAGGATCGAAATTTAATGGGATCGTGGTTGGATCGCGATCCAACACGTAGGATCGCGATCCAACTACAATCCTTTTTTTTTAACATTGGTTTTTAAAAAAAGTGGATTTAAAAAAATATATAGATTTAAAAAAAAAAAGAAAACATATTGTGATTCTGTATGTAGTTTTTTTGAAAAAAAAAATATGTAGATTTTTTTAAAAAAATACTTTATTTTTCTTTTTTAATAAATTTGGTTGCTTACTTTTTCTTGAATGGTTGTAAATTTATAAATGTGGGCTAGGACTCTATCTTTTGAGCTACACTTCTTAAAATTTGGCTTAATTTATAATTATATGTATTATTTCAATATTTTTTGGGTACCTTTATACACAAATAACATTTATATTTTTTAGTTGGTAGGATCCACGATCCGATTCTACGATCCGATCCTTTAGGCCCCCTACCGATCCGAGGTAGGATTCCGATCTTGACAACCTTGACTGGAACATGAGGCTCAAAAGTACCTCGATAAGGGTTTAAATCCTCAACATTAAAAACTGAACTAATATTCATATTAGTAGGCAAGTCGAGCACATATGCATTAGGTCCAAGTTTCTGAAGGACTTGAAAAGGGCCAGAAGAGTGGGCATGCAACTTTTTAAAATAATTATGAAGATAACGCTCAAGACGGATATGAACCATGACATAATCATCCACATGAAATTCTACATTCCTACGATGCAAATCAGCATTAAACTTATAATTCTCATAGGAAAGAGCAATCTTTCGTCGAATATCAGCATATAAATCATGAAGGTACTGGGCAAAGGACTCGGCAGAAGCAGAGGGTCGACAATTAGGAGGTAAAGGAATCGGGTCAATAGGTTGACAAGGACTATGTCCAAGAACAATCTCAAAAGGGGACCTGCCAGTAGAATGATTAACTGAATTATTATAGGCAAACTCCGCAGTAGGTAACAACAAATCCCAATTACTTGGCTTTTCCCCCACTAAGCATCTAAATAAAGACCCAAGACTTCAGTTAATAACCTCTGTCTGGGGGTGAAAAGCAGAAGAAAACTTCAATTGAGTACCACACAACTTCCACAAGGTCTTCCAAAAATAACTAACAAACTTGACATCACGATCAGACACAATGAAAGTAGGTAACCCATGTAAACGAACAACCTCCCTAAAAAATATCTTAGCCACATGTAAGGCATCTACTGTTTTGGTACAAGGGATAAAGTGGGCCATTTTTGAAAACCTATCCACAACAACAAAAATTGAATCATGTCCTTGAGGAGTTTTAGGCAGCCCCGAAACAAAATCCATACTCAAATCAAGCCAAGGTGTACGAGGAATAGGTAAGGGAGTGTAAAGGCCAGTATTTTGCCGTCTGGCCTTGGCCACCTGACAAGTGTGACACTAGGAAACAATCCTAATAACATCCTTCTTAAGAGAAGGCCAATAAAATCGATCCTCAACAAGGACTATGGTCTTGTCCCTACCAAAATGACCTACAAGTCCGCCAGCATGTAACTCCCAAACTAAGAACTCACGGAGGGAAGTACGGGGAATACACAATCAGGAGCCTCGAAATAGATAACCATCACGAATGATAAAATCAACGTGTGCTTGACGGTTCTCTTCTAACAAATCCTGAAAAATGGGACCAAAGTCGGGACAAGTGGGGAACTCATCTTTAATTCTATCAAAACCAACAATACTAACACTCAAAGACTGTAGGACACCTAAGACACGACTCAAAGCATCAGCGGCCTTATTGGCCACACCTGGATGATGGTGGAGCACAAAAGTATACTCCTGTAGAAAGGCAACCCATTTAGCATGTCTGACGCTCAACTTCTTTTGTGAATTAATATACTTTAAGGCCTCATGGTCAGAGTATAAAACAAACTCTTGAGGTAATAGATAATACCTCCAGTAACGCAAAGATTGTACAATAGCATAGAACTCCTTATCATAAGTAGAGTATCTCTGTCTAGCATCATTGAGTTTCTCGCTAAAGTACGCAATGGGATGACCTTCCTGACTCAAAACACCACCGATACCTGTACCAGAGGCATCATAGGACACTTCAAAGACTTTGGAAAAGTTTGGATGACGTAACACTGGGGCCTCTGTCATTTTTTTCTTAATCTCCTCAAAGGCTTTTTGTGCTGCTGTAGTCCACTGGAACTCCCCCTTTTTCATGCACTCTGTGATGGGAGCCATGATGGTGTTGAAACTACGGATGAAACGTTTATAAAACGTGGCATAAATGAACCTAAAAATGTAACAATTTAATATGCAAAACAACTAACTAAAACTCAACTTATCAACAATGCAAGAGACTATTTTAATCAAACCTTGACCCCTTACTTTCGAAAGGAAGGGATCATTCATGAATCATCTTGCGCCCACACCCCACAATAGAATGGTATTGCTGAGAGGAAAAATGCCACCTACTTGATACAACCCGAGCCTTCTTGTTCCATAACAATGTGCCTAAGTTCTACTGGGGGGAAGCCGTCCTAACTGCCACACATCTTTTCAACCGAATACCTTCTTGAGTCATTGGTTTTAAGAGTCTCATTGAATTGTTATCCCAATTTTATCCTAACATCAAAACCTCCAACAATCTCATTCCTCAAATTTTCGGGTGTGTTTCCTTTGTCCTTGTTCACCATCCAAAAAGGGGGAAATTAGATCCAAGAGCTCTCAAGTGTTTTTTTGTGGGGTATTCCTCAACTAAGAAGGAGTACAAATGCTACCATCCACACTCAATTTTTTTTTTTGTCTCAGCAGATGTTACTTTCAATGAACGTAAGTCTTACTTTCCCGCTCCTTCTCTTCAAGGGGAAAACTCCATCATGAAAGATAAGGATCGGGATTCTCTCCTCTATGACCCCGTCTCCATTGACCTCTCATCCTTACCATCTTCCTCCACGCTTGAGCCATCTGCATCTGCACCTTCAGAACCCAGTGATAACTAAAGTGGGAAATCGAAACCTGAGTCGTCTACTCTTGAGGATCAAATGACTGGACAGGTGTACTCAAGGAAGAAAGCTACAGTCTCTAAGCCTATGCAAGTCCAAGAATCTGAACCAGCTTCTAGAAATGAAGGTACAATCTCTAACCCTTTCTCACAAAACCCTTCAGAACCTCAGCCCGTAACAGACATTGATTTAAACCTTCCTATTGCCATTAGAAAGGGAACTAGGGAATGTACTAAACGTCCCTTGTATCCACTTTCCCATGTTGTGTCATTTCAAAAGTTTTCTTCATCTCATAAGTGCTTTCTTACGAGCTTGAACTGTATCCAAATCCCTACCTCTTTGTCTGCGGCTTTATCTGATGAAAATTGGAAACAAGCCATGAATGTGAAAATTGAAGCCTAAAGGAAAAATGATACTTGGGAGTTGGTAGACTTGCCTGTATGAAAGAAACATGTGGGATGCAAATGAGTTTATACAATAAAATACAAAGCAGATGGGTCCCTAGAGCGCTACAAGGCAAGATTAGTAGCCAAAGGATATACTCAGACATATGGTGTGGACTATCAAGAGACATTTGCTCCAGTTGCAAAAATAAATACAATGAGACTTCTTATGATATGTGGCAGCTAATTACGACTGGGATCTGCAAACAATTTGATGTAAAGAATGCATTTTTACATGGGGATTTAGAAGAAGAGATCTATATGGAAGTGCCTTCAGGATTTGGCACCACTGATACAGTGTGTAAATTGAAAAAAGCCCTGTATGGAGTTAAACAGTCCCTGAGGGCATGGTTTGGTCAGTTTATCAAAGTAATGACAAATATGGGATATACATAAAGCCAAGGAGATCACACTATGTTTATTAAGCACTCAAATTCAAGGGGAGTTACAGCTCTATTAGTGTATGTTGATGACGTCATCATGATAGGAAATAATGAGAACGAGAGACAAAATTTGAAGCAGTGTTTAACCAAGGAATTTGAAATCAAGGAATTAGGGAGATTGAAATATTTTCTAGGGATTGAAATGGGACACTCTAAACAGGGAATCTTTATTTCTCAACAGAAGTACATTACGGATCTTCTTAAAGAAACATGGAAGCTAGCATCCAAACCAGTGAATACACCTATTGATCCTAATCACAAGCTTGGAGAAGCAGAAGAAGCGTTGACTGTTAATAAGAAGATGTATCAAAGACTAGTAGGGAAACTCATCTATCACTCTCACACAAGACCTAATATGGCATATGCAGTAAGTGTAATAAGTCAGTTCATGCACAACCCTAAAGATATTCATTTACAAGCAGCTTACCGCGTCTTACAATATCTTAAAGAGACTCCAGAACAGGACATCATATTTAAATGACACACAAGAGTAGTTCTTGAAACATATACAGATGCAGACTATTTGGTTCGGTAGTTGACAGAAGATCAACTATTGGATATTGTACGTTTCTTGGTGGGAATTTGGTGACATGACGAAGTAAAAAGCAGAATGTAGTGGCTAGATCTAGTACTGAAGTAGAATTCTGAGCAATGGCACAAGGGGTTCGTGAGCTATTATGGTTGCAGATAATTTTGACAGATTTGAAGATACACTGGGATGGCCCTATGAGACTCTATTGTGACAATAAGTCTGCAATTAGCATTGCCCATAACCCAGTTCAACATGATCGAACCAAGCATATAGAGATTGATAGACACTTCATTAAAGAGAAGCTTGATAGTGGGTTGATCTGCACTTTATATATGTCTACTAATAATCAACTCGCATATGTGCTCACTAAAGGGTTAAACCATACTGCATTTCAAGCAAGTATGTCCAAGCTAGGAATGATAAACTTTTATTCACCAGCTTGAGGGGGAGTGTTGCGGAGAAGAGCAAAATCTGTGGGATTTATTTCCTTCTAAGAAAGATGATAATTTTAGTAGTTGTTTTATTTAGCAGTTACTAAAATTATAATTATTGTTATATGTGTGCATAGCTCTGTATGTCTATATATATAGTGTTCCTCCATTGAGGCATTATCACGAATAAGAAATATTCTCCCCTCTTCTCCCGTGGACGTAGGCCCTAAAGCCGAACCACGTTATATCTCTGTATTTTTTATTATTTTATTTTTACAATATATAAATAACACGTAAATTTGAGATAATATGATATGATAGATATCCTTATGTACATGGTATCAGAGCCAGTATATGTATGTTAAGTTTGTACTATGTAATGTCTAGCCATATTTCCTTACTTGGATTATGTGCTATTATCTTAATAGTATTGAGTGCATGTGTGTTTTTAAAACTGTTCACTTGTCTCCATGAAAGTTTGCATCATATCCTGTTTTCTACATGATGTTAGCTATCGTCAATTCTCTCCCAGTCTGGTTATTAGTGGTATTAATTATTCTATTTCTACTTCTAGTATGTATTTGTCGTCTCTGTTTTGTTTGTGTTATTTGTGATTCAGAAACTGAGTAAATTTCTAGACGCTTATTTGGGTATAGGACTAGTTGTACCTCAGATTAACAAGGTTAGTTGTTTTTTACTAGTTATTCCTTGGCTACTAAAGACCCGTCCAGCTAGGCCAGGAGAGCCGCAACGTGTAAGTGACATTTGGTCTTTCTATCCAATGGATGTCTTCGGTGACAATTCTCCTTCTACATTTGCAGCTACCCCAACTCCTATCCTTAAGTCTTCGTCTTTTAATTTCTCTAGTCTTCCAGAATCATGTCTCAAAAACAAAACATCTAAAATAAATCAGCTTGTAGAGATCACCCGTATACCAGAAAATAGTAAAGTAAATGAAACCGTCACTCCTTTGTTAAATCCCTACTCTTTGTTTAAAAATAAACGTCAGTCTGTTAGTTCGTCTATACGTACTTTAATTTCTAGAAAGGTCCCTCCAATCAAAGAATATGTCTAGAGTACTGCCCTCACAAACTGCCAACTTGAATCCACTCATCAAGAGCAGTATGTTACACTAGAGTTTGAACCTGATTTCATACGCCATTGGTTAGCACACAGATATACACATGTCCATCTTGGCGCAATCAGGCTTGTCTTATCTTATCATGGCCGAGGTGATGTACCTCTTTATGCCAAAGTTGCTTTACTGGATACCAATCTGTTAGACTATGAACATGCTTGTATAGGCACTGTCATCACTACACTTAGTCATGGTTCCATGGTTTTCACCATAGCCCCTGATTTTAATGTTTGTTTAAGTGATCCTACGTTGCCTAATCGGTTCAAAGTCCAAATTCAGTTCTCAGGTGTTAAACACCGCTTGATAGTGTTATTGCAACACTGCATCATCAAATGGCTTTCCGCCTCCAAGATCATGCTATACATCTGCGTACACAGAAACCTCAAGGAACAGTCATGGCCTTTGTCAATGACAATGAGATCCCTACTATTGTCCAGATTCCCAAGCAAATACCTCGCAAAGATCTTACCCAGATGATGCCTACTACCTGGTTCACAAATTATGAACAATTCTTGAAGCGATCTAAACCAGTCACGACAAATTCTTGTCCACTTATGAAAAAGCAGTCAGATGGTTCTGTAAAAATTAGTTTTGAGCTACCAAATCAACCATAGGAACATCTTCTTGTTCATCATTCTCTAATGATTCAACCTGTCTTCAAAGATCACAAGGATAATCCTCCTATCCATTCTTTTCAAGCTACAGGCAATCCATCTTATCATTCTCATGTTAATGGTCATTTTATATGGGATTGTGCTCCAGAGATGTGTGTCCCTGGTTGTTCTTGCCAGGATGATTCTGAAATAGAAGATTGGTTAGATAGCTCATGCCATTATGATGTTGATTCTCATAAGAAGAGGAAACAGAAGAAATCTTCTTGCCGCCCAGCCTCTCGAAGTTCTTATTATGAACCTCCTGTTCCTCCAGCAACAGCCATTGTTCAACCATGTTTTCATGTTGGTCCATATGATCAAGATTTCCCTCCACTTACAAAAGTTGCTATCCTTCTCATCAGACGACAGCTAAACCTTTCTCAGTTCCAACTGAAGTTTGTCCTGATGGATCACCAAAACCTTTGTCACAACCTGAAGAAGTGCTAAATTGGCAGACAAAGAATGCTCTTGTTCAAAATCAATATTTGAAGAAGATTGATACTCAACTTTCCAATCTTTCTTCAGCCACGACCAATTTTTCTCATAAAACGGATGCTCAAGCAGCATTAGCTCAGAAATATCATACTGAACTTACTGCAAAAATCCAAGAATTGGATGCTACTCTCCGTTATTATTTGGAACAAAGATATACTGGTCCGGAATTCAATCAAACTTAAGCTAAACTGCGTCATCTCAAGCAACAATTATCACATGTTACTGCTGATCTGCAGAAATACCAACAACCCATACTTCCTGACCCTTATCCATTTAACCTTGATTCCTTCATGTTTTATTCACCACAACCTACACTCAAGCCTTTTGTTCCTGTTGAATCTACCCAGTTTTTGTTCTCCAGTCTCTTACCTAACCCTAAACCAAAACAGAAACAAAAGTTTTCACCTCCTCCTAAAGCATACCACCCCTCTCCTAGACCGCCACCTCCTCGTGGTCCTTGTCCTATGTTCGGGGATAAAGGGAAAGCTCCTATACCTCCTATGAAACATGAACTAGAATATTATGATCCTCCTGACGTTCTAATACCATCTACCCAACCACCACCTACTGAGCCACCTCCTAGCCATCCCATTGAACCTTTTGTCCATTTTCTCCAACATCAAATCCACCAAGATCAAAAAGCAGACATAAATAATATTGATGCAACTTCTCCAACTGATTCTATTGGTTAATCCTTTGAATCATTGAATCTCTCCCCCACTGATGCAGCTTCTGATACATTTTCTCACTCATCAGTTCAATCTGATGATGACTCTCACCTTATGGATATTTCTAATGTAGCTGATATCCACATGGCTCAAGGTGCCTCATCTTCTCAGGGTTCTAATATCACTGAACTTCATTCTGATGATGAAGAAATAGCTGATGCTGAACCACCAGCTGACCCTGGTCCTCAAGGTAATAATCCAACTGCCAATCAACAAAATGCCATCAAACCTGCTAATGGTCCTTGGTTCTCCCTTGATGATGTTCCCATTGATAAATGGCGCATCAAATTATTTGCATGGTGTGCATGGATGGACAATCAGATGTTATCAGGTAAAACCTCTGAAGCAGTACTTCGCGACTTCTTTTCACGTTGTACTAGTTTTCTACGAGATTGGCTTATGAGCATGGGTAAATATCGTATCCTTCAAATGGTCCAGATGACTATTTTTGAAGTCTATCATATCATGCTAAAAGAATTTGTTGGTGATTATACTCTCATTGAGAAACAATACAAGCAAGAGTATTTTACAATGAGATGTTGTCCACTCAACAAGAAAGACCTCCAGAAACATTTCTCCAGAATGATTATTCGCTATCACCTTCTTGGTGGTATTAATAAACCAGTTCTGAAATATACTTTTATTGCTTCTCTACCAAAAGAAGTTCATCCTGAACTTTATCGACTCATCATTGCTACTGGTAGACCCATTGATCAAATCACCTTTGCAGAACTCTTCCAATTCCTCCTTACGGCCATCGAAAAGCTATGTGAAATGCATACCTTCATTAAGGAAATGGCTGATCCAGATCACAATTTCAAGGTCGCCTGTGAAAAGAAATACCTTGAAATCGGATGTAAAAAGAAATGCGTGTGTCCAGGACAAAAAGACTCCAAGGGTAACATCTTTGGAAGAAAGAAGAAAAAGCACAGGTTTAAACGTTTTTTCTCTTCAAAGAAACAATTTCCCTGGAAAAAGAATTGGAAAAAGAAACGTCATCTCCGTTATTTCAAACGACGTGGATCATCTCTGAAAGACTCTCGGTGTTATATATGCAAGAAACCAGGTCATTATGCTAAACAATGCCCTGACAAAAAGAAAAGTCAACATCTCATCAATCAGATTCAACAATCCTACTCCCTCCAACTTGACAAGGATATTGAATCTATTTTCTCTGAACAAGATTCCCCTGATGCAGACACAATTTGTGCATATCAGGATTTCTCATCAGACGATTCTTCTGATAGTTATGATGATCAATTTATGGGCATGGTTTCTTCACCACTACCAATATTTCCAACGGCTCCTACTCACATGATGTCGTATGCACAAATTCCTCAACTACAATCAAAATATGATCAACCTATCAAGGTAATAGCTTATTTTGATATAGGTGCATATAAGAGTATGATAAATCCTCGCATCCTCCCTAAAGAATGTTGGAAGCCCCATAAGGAATTATTTAAAGCAGCCAATAATGAATTATTTCAAACAAATCTCATCACAACAAAGAAAGTTGGTTTGAAGTTCTTCCCGGATTTAATTATCTGGACTCATATCATTGGTTGTGATCTGCCTGACAAAGATATCTTACTCGACATGGACATTTATTCAATGACAAAACTCAGAATCCTTCCCACAGGTATTCTTTTTAAACAACAGTTTCTTCCATATACCAGTGTACCTAAGCTTTATGCTATCCAAGATGTTGATGATCTTCAAGCCAAACTCAAAAGATCATTCACTGACTCACACAAGGATTTTCTCAATCCTCATCCATTATGGAAGAATGAAGACTTCTATGTCCATTTACCATTTAAACTGAATGAAGATATCAATCCTACAAAGGCAATTCATCCAGGAATGCCTCCTGAAGACATGGCTCTTGCCAGACAAGAGTGTACAGAATTACTTGCCCAAGGTCTCATTGAACCTACTAATTCTGATTGGGCATGCCAAGCTTTTTATGTCAACAAAAGAGTTGAACAAAGACGTGGTAAGAAAAGGCTTGTGATTAATTATAAGCCTCTGAACACCTTCTTACGAGATGATAAGTTTCCATTACCAAAGATTTCGTCCCCGCTCTTTCTCCTTGCCGGATCTACGATTTACAGCAAATTTGATCTCAAGGCAGGATTTTGGCAACTTGGTGTTCATCCTGATGATCGTCCCAAAACTGCATTCATTCCCAATGCACATTATCAATGGACGGTTATGCCATTTGGTATCAAGGTTGCTCCATCATTATTTCAGAAAGCGATGACAAAGATCTATGCTCATCTTCTGCATACAGCATTGATCTACATTGATGATATTCTCTTATTTTCTAAGTCAGATTCCGAACATCAACAGCTTCTACATCAGTTTCTTGATATCACTGAAGCTTCAGGAATAATGCTATCTGAAAAGAAAAGCATTCTCAATACAACTGAGATTGATTTTCTTGGAATGAAATTTTACAATGGAGTATATCAACCTAGTTCTCATATTGCCATTGAACTATTACAGTTTCCAGATTCACATCTGACCAGACAACAATTACAGCAGTTCTTTGGCATTGTCAACTATTTACGCTCATTCTTGCCCCAAGTCACTAAGTATGCTTCTGTTATTTCTTCTCTCCTAAAAAAGAATCCTCCGGATTGGCATAATGAGCATATTCTAGCTGTTCAACATCTGAAGAATGCATGTCAGAACCCTCCTCCTTTGGTTCTTCCTACCACTGGTTCTCTGATTCTTCAGACTGATGCCTCTGACCACTACTGGGGAGCAATCCTCCTTAAGAAACAGGGCAACAAAGAAAATATTTGTGGTTATCAAAGTGGCAAATTCACAGAAGCAGAACTTCATTACCATATCTCTATTAAAGAGATTCTTGCCGTCAAAAATGGTATTCAGAAGTTTGCTTTCTTCCTTCGTCCAGCTCATTTTGATATTCAGATGGATAACTCCTCTTTTCCCAAAATGCTGGATTTCAAAAATAAAATGGTGCCTTCTGCTCAACTGTTACGCCTACAGGAATGGTTTACACAGTATAATTTTACTGTTAAGCATATTCCAGGCCAGAAAAACGTCTTAGCAGATTTTCTAACCAGGCCCATACAAAAGTCCAAGGCCCAAGCCTCATTACTAACAGGATATTTCAATCTTCCTCTCCTGTTACAGCCCAAGGTTGGTCCACGGTCTAAGCCCATTCAATTGTACCACCAATATGGGTCCATACCTCTTATATGTGCCATCACTATTCCACCGGATAGTACTGAACCTACAACAGCCCATGAGGTAAATGAGTTAGCCCGGTCCAAAATGTTTTATTATGCCCATCGGCATCTAATGGACTTTCCAGAACAGATCCAACATGGCAATCCATTCAACCAAACTCGCCCATATCTGTTCATAATACACCTACGTACCATACTCACTGATAACTTGTATTGGTATATCTGGTGTGTGTCTTGTCTCTACAAGATCGCCCTAGCTTTGCTACCATTAAAGCTACTCAAGCAGCTTCAGAAGCCTCAGTCTTCCCGACTTAAGGATTGTCTACAATTACTTATCCACCTGGATTACTCACATTGAGCAAATTCGTCAGTTACAGCCTCCAAGAAAACATGCAATCTACATATGTCATCAGCCCTATTCTGATTCTCCTCAAGGGTTAATTGCAGAACATTACCTTCAGCAATTTCAGACATATTCAGGCTCTCTGACAACACAGGTTATAAATGGCTTATGTAGTTTCTTGAACAACATCAAGAATCAGTCAGAAACTCCTCCGCCTGTGATTCAAGGTCCCAGAGAATTCATCCCAGAAGAACATCTTTCTTCTCTGGTTCAGTCCTTAGCACCCTACAGTCCAGATCTTCCTCCTCCACAATTCAGAGATAATACTCCTCTAACTTACGAGGAAATACTTACAGAACAAGAAGCTGAAGAAGCAGCTTTAGTAGAAATTGGTCTTACCTCTTCTCCTCCTGACGAGCCTTACCAGTGTACTCAAGACTACTGGGATTCCCTCGACTTAGATGAAGAAACAGAAGAGAATCTTTCCCCCTCGCATTCGTACTCCCATTCACCACCGGCAAGATCTCCATGATCCTCTCCGATCATACTCTTATCCTCGTCTCCGATTAAGCTCGATGATTTGTGCTTTGTACAGTCACCACCATGACCAAGATCATACTGAACTTCCCAATGTTCGTCCTCTTCTTCATCGCCGTATCTACCATAATTCGTTCAGCATTCCAAGACATCTTCATCCTCCAGGTATGATTTCTTCCTTACAGGTTTCCTCCCCAGCCACGTCAACACCAACGACGTCAACTTCTCTTTCACTTGTCCAGTCTGCCAGCTTTGCAGATTCCATCTCATCCTCTGACTCTATCCACGTGCCTCCACATGATGCTGTCTCCACTAATGTCCATGTCTCCAGCACAGAAGATGCCATTTCCATCAGCCCATCAACTTTTTGAAAAGCAGTGTACTGTTTGCTTTAAGAAAGTTTGGTCAAAAGTTCCACTCACTCGACAACTGCCCATATTCACTAGCACGCCTCACATGCTGATAAGCGTCCAGTCTCCATCAATGACTAAAAATTCGCCGAATTTCGTCAAAATTCGACGAATTTTTTCGATTTTTTTACCATCGAAGTGCAAAGTGGGATGTAAAATAAAAAATGCAAAAATTCGCTAAATAATTCGATAAACTTCGACAACTTCGACGAAATTCGATAAACTTCGACAAAAGTTTAGTTTTTCAATAAAAAAATGCAAAAATTCGATAAAATTCGACAAAATTCGATGAAATTAGACAGAGAAGTAAAAAAGATGTTACTTCATCAATAAAAAACAAAAAAACACTAATAATTATGTATTATTTTCAACTTCATCAACCAACATAGCAATATAAATTTTAAAAAATAATTTAACAAGTTAACAAATTATGTAGTTTATGGGATATGCTTTACCAAAAAAAAAAAAAAAAAAGAAGCAAAATAAATAAATAGTTAAAGTCGAAATAAGATAAAAACTTAAAAATAAATTAAAAGATTTCCTAAAGTCATCTTTTTTTAGTTAACTCTTATGAAACACGATTAATAAACAACACATTCAAATAATAAACTAATAAATTAAGCATGATAGAATTCAAACTAGTAAAGTATATGGTCGAGAAGCAAGCCACCACAAAATTAAATATCAAAATAAAGAAAATAAATTAAGACCAAAATCCGTCATTCAAATTCATCAACTCACTTAACAAGATTGATTTTGTTAGGTCGCATATTGATATTTTTATGAATTAAAAGTGTCTATTTATATTAGTTTTTAGCTTATACTACAATAAATTTAGATATTTAAGCATATATTTCTCTAAACTTCTCTAATTTAGCAAATTTTTACAAAAATTCTCCATGTCGAATTAAACTTCTCCGAATTAATTCTGATTTTTGAAGGTCGAAGTTTAGGGCGAAATCGAAGTTTCGTACCTTGGTCTCCATTAGCTTTTTCTCGTGCTCATCCACCAGCTGTCCTCGAATTCGGAAGTCTTTGAAGTCCGCAAGCTCATTCAATCCTCTATATAAGGAGATCATTTCTTCAGTTGAAGACAAGACCTAATTACGAATTTCAAGAGTCCCTTCCAGTTTATGAGTCTTCTGTATTTCCTTAAGTTTGTGTTCACCGTTGTTTATGTTTTCAGTTTGTATTTGCATATCGAGTTCTTAGAGTTTGTAATATATGTTTGCCTAGGTGTTTAAAAGTTCCTAGAAGTCTACTTGTTGTGATAGTAGAAACCCTACATGGTGAGTTTGATCTTATCTGTCAATATTTTTGGATATTAAATTATGGAATGATTATTGGTTCCAACCCTACGACTTGTAAAAATTAAAATAAAATAAAAGTTTAAGTATAAAAGTATGTCTATCATACTAGATTTTTTTTTTCTTTTTCGAATTACTTCTATTACATCAAATTAAACTCTAAATTTTTCTATTCTGGTCAAAGAGCCAATACTCCATGAAAAAATAAATAAAAGGAAGAATGGAAAAGAAAAACCCTGGGGACCCTAGAATTAACTTGGTCACACAAATTAGCTTATATTTAACGTAATGCAAGAAGAATGACATGATGATTATAAAATCACTTAACTCGAAACTGTACTTATAATTAGAGGTTTAATAATGTATATCGTGTTATCATTAACACCTCCGTCGTGTGCAACCCTATAAATTCTACTAAGGGGGTGTTTGGTAGCTAAGAAGATTTTCTTCTCGAAAAAATTTTCTTGAGAAAATGTACTTGAGAAATTTTTTTCATAGTTGTTTAGTTAGATATAATTTTTTTTTTTACAGTTGGTTATTAGTTAGTTATTCAGTTATATAACTGTAAATTCTTCAAATTTAGTGCAAAAAAAATTTCTCATGAGAATCTTTTCTTTTTCTACCCTCCTAGCTGAGAAAATGGTGAGCTCGAGAAAATTTTTTACAAATTTTTTTTCTTATCTTTTTTGCCAACCAAACATTAAAAAATAGAGTTTTCTCAAGAAAATTACTATTTTTTTGAAAAAAATTATTTTCTTCTACCAACCAAACACACCCTAAGAAGTAAGATCAATTTTTCTAGAGAAGATGAAGAGAAAAGTGAAAATCTCAAATACCCATATCAACTTTTGAAATTTCCAACCTAGAACAATTGAAAAAAAGTGACACAAAGATTTTAAGGAACAAGAGATATTATCACAAGAGAAATTCGAATAGCCCTTGACGTGTCCATCATACGGGCTTTTGACATGATTACCTTTAAAAAAAAAAATAATTTTACAAATGCCATTGAAATACAAATAATGACCCATTTGCCATATTTTACTGTTCATTGCACAGTCAGCACGCCAAACAAGCGCCACATCGGCGTCCAAGTGGCATTTTAAGAAAGGCGTCTTTTCAAAAGGCACCTTCCTTTCATATTTTTTTTTAAGGTGAAGGGAAGGCGTCTTTTGAAAAGGCGCTTTCCATTCACAAATTTTTTTTTCACAAGTGCAAGGGAAAGTGTCTTTTCAAAAGACGCATTTCCTTCAATTTTTTTTTTTTAACTAAAGGAAGGCGTCTTTTGAAAAGACGCCTTCCCTTAATTTTTTCACAAACCCATTTCAATTCTCACCCAATCTCCTGCCAAAACCTACGAATTTTGCCAATATGTTCATCAGCTGAGCTGTGATGAAGAAGATGAACCTTGATCTTCTTTCTTCTCCGTCAACATGCATCTGGAAGGTGGACCCCATAAGCTCAATACCACCTGCAGAACACAAATATTTGTGGAAGCTTATTTGCGGAAGATGCATAACATGATATGAAATGAATCTAAATATCTAAATATGCCTGACATTTTAGCACTTAATCCATCTAGAGATCAAATATTTGATTGGGCCTAATTTTCTGTGTTTTTTTTCTGCGTAGGTCTCAATGTTCCCTCTTGAACCACTCTTTCGGAGGATGCATTCCAAGATAGACAAAAATATTATAGGGATAACGAAGGAAATATAGTTTACTCACAGGCAGAAATACAAGACCATGTAGAAACCCGATAAGAACTAATGCCAGGTACATTTGGAAGTAATAAACCTGCAGAAAATTAAAAGAAACAATAAGGATTTAGACGGCTGCAGCCTGGTCCTAATTGAATTGAAGACTTGAGTAGAATCACAAACCACAAAAACTTCAGACTTTGCAAGGCAGAGAACAATCACTCCAACCAACTTCGTAAGTGTGATTCCGAGTACTCTGTTTTGTTCATTTTCTTATTCTTTTTTCTGGGTTTTTTTCCAAAATTTGTAAGTTTTGGCAGGAGATTGGGTGAGAATTGAAATGGGTTTGTGAAAAAATTAAGGAAAGGCGTCTTTTCTTCCTTAAAATGCCACTTGGACGCCGACGTTGCGCTTGTTTGGCGTGCTAACTGTGCAATAAACAGTAAAATATGGCAAATGAGTCATTATTTGTATTTCAATGACATTTGTAAAATTATTTTTTTTTTTAGAGGTAATCATGTCAAAAGCCCTCCATCATACTGCCATCATCCTTCAAGTCCTTTTATTGATGTAAGATCTCGCGTGTCTAGAAGATAATGTCTACTATATGCCTTCTGGCCATATAGTAAACAATACAACTCTGTTCTTGAAGCCAACTTAAGATTTGCTAGAATCTTAATAAGTTATAATATGGAACATTCAAATTGCTCTCAAGTTAGAACTAATTAACAACTTAACCATGTACAAGTATTTCTCTTTTCTCTAACACAAATAAAAGTTAAAAAAAAACTAACCTGAGAAACTAAAAGTGTTTATAAATCCAAAATGAGAATAATTAGAATTAGAATCAGAAAAGAGACGTGAAATGAGTTCAAACAAAAGACATCGTCTGGCATTCGAGTCCTGGCAATGCCAAATACGCTCATATGGAAACATATAGTGGAACTCATTCTCTGGTGTATTGGGTATCTGTAATTGCAAGTAATTCACCAATATGTGTGGAACTTCACTAATATAAATGTACCAAGTGAGTAGTATATATAGTGATGGATACTATGAAGATCTTGATACAGAAAAGTAAGCTTACCAAATACCAACTACAAAAAATCTAGGGAAACAAGTGTGATAAACCATGAAAAATATTACTTCATTTGCAAGACAGTAAGAATGCACATTCACAATCAATAGAAAATTTCAAGAAGTAAACCACGTGTTGGACTTTGATCCCATATGAGATTCCTCTATCCTATCCTATTCAAAGGGATAGAGATCAAATTAGAAAATTGAAATAGAATCACATAACCAATGGGATCTCTATGTCATAGATATTTGGATTGGTATAAGTCTATCTCGTAGATATTTGATTGAAATAGAGTACCGAATCCATATATATGATCATCCCACACACCTATGTAGGGAGGTGCAATCACCCGCCAAATCATGTTTTTCTGGAACCTCTCAAGTTAAATTTCATGGGTATTTCTCTTAAGGAGTTCCTGGGCTGTGGATATCAGTTTCATGCTCAAAATTTGTGGTATGAGAAAAGCTATGATGTGGAGGAACGTTGGTGTGCGAATTTTTTGAAGATTTTGGTAAATTCTGCACTTAATTTAATTTACATTCTAGATTTACACCACCTAAGTGACTCGTTTAAAACAGTTAAGCTCCCAAACTTTATATCTGTATGTGTATTTTGGAATTCAAGACATGGTTTGGTTAAAACTCTTATATGAGCTTTGTTTTTTTTTTAATGCCTTGTGCCAAACTATTAGGGCAGGTTATGAAGAGAAGCTTTATTGCAGCTCTGATTCATTGGTGTTCTGTCTTGTTTTCCCTTAATTTTATTCTAGTATTGGTATCTTCTTGTAAACTTAAGCCCTTAATTGCTGTTGGGGCTCTTTTTTCTTTTAATTTTTTTTTTTCTTTTATGTTTTAACGGTAGTCACTTTCGACAAATCCGTTCACTTTTTCATGCAAGGCATACCTTCCTGCATCATTTTTAGAAGAGAGGTGCTACATTGATATTCATAATGTACATTCAAAGTGTATAACACTATTGTAAACTTTGGATGTTACTCTAGCATTTTTCTTTATATGATAAAAAGAACTCCCAAGAATTAAGCACACAATTTCCACACAACTATCAATCACAGGGAGAACTTTCAACAAAGAATTCATCACAGTGATTGTTCTAAAACCTACATGTAATACCCCCATTCACTTACCTATCCAATGAAGAGAACAATCAAAATCTCTAAGACTAAAGAGACACCAAGATGATAATTGACATACAAAACATGTAGAGATAACCAAATGGGAATCTAAATAAATACAGTACCCGTTAGAGAAGTTTACCATTAGACAGAACAGAAGAATACCTGCAAAATAGCTTCCACCTGATCGGTCCTTGTTTTGGGGTTGTCAGTTGAGAATTAATGTTCCTCCTAAGCACCTCAGAAGGATTTCCTGTTATAGAAATTCCTGCTTGCATTAATTCCTGCTGCAATGGATGTAGCTGGGAATGAACGACATTTACTCCCAGTCAAAAATGGAAACATAGATGAGAAGCCACCTTGTGAATGAACCTATGATACGAGAAAAATAAATAAAGAACACCTCAAAATTAGAAGACTGTAAATATTCTTTTGGAGCAGGATATGAAATAAGACTGAATGAAGCAGATAAAAATGATAGATAAAGCACAGATTAATCAAATAATAACTTTGGAGCAGGATATGATATCAGACTGAATGAAGAAAAGGAAATCCATTTCCAGACTCGAAACAATCTTCTTGGATAAAAATGAAATATTCCAACCAGGTTCAAAAAATCCTAGGCACCAAGAGACCAGAAAATTCTGGGAAAAGTATAGATCATTCATTTTTGAATTAAATCTGTAAAATAATAATTTTTTTTTTTGTATCATTAGATCTAGATTATTCCTTCTAAATTTGATCATGAAATTAAGAATTTGGATCAAAATTATATTAATGGAAAATTTATCATGTCTCTCTGCTGAATCATATTGTAGGAAGTGTTTCCAATTACATTGTTTTTCAAGCCTGAGTTGACCAATGTGACTAAGTATTCATGTATATCAAGTTTTGAAACAATTGGTTTCATTCAAATCCATGTTCAAGTTTAGAATGATTTAACCATCAACTGTCAGATGAAACTAATTGTTCAACCCTCAATAGTATCATTGTTTGGGTGCAAGTGCAGACCCCTATATACATGGGTTATGTGCAAGATCATTCTCTAATTTTGACCATCAATTAAGATGAACAAAATGAAAAGTCATGAACTAAAATCCTAGTTTTAAAATCTAAATTGGAAAACGACTCCCTTTTCCCTTTTATCTTTTGGTTCGTCATGGTCAATGGTTGGTTTGCACAAGAGGTTGGGCTCTAAGGTATTCTCATTAGATAAGAAGGATATAGGAATATCAGCTCCTTTTCACAATTACTTGCCTTAGTTTTATATGCTCATGTATACATGTTGGCAAATCATAAACAAGATCGAAGTTCTTGCAATCTAGAAAACAAGGGATGTATGAAGTGCCGCCAATTCCTAGTGCATAGGAGAAACTTGAAATCATACCTCAACTTGGCATTGCAACAATTATACGTAGTTGATGATCTCATCAAGCATGACAACCTTGCCAATGACCTTTATAAAATCTCTCGTCAGGTAGAAAATTTAACTACTAAACTGAAATATTGTGAATAATCAAGGCACCTAAAAGAACTAAGGCATTTGCTCAAGAACGCTGTACATTGATGCAAATAGGCACTAGGTCTTGAAGAAACTTCATTCTTTTGCTGATCTTTTCCCCTTGAACCTATGACCCAAATGAATCAAACTGAAACTGTTAGAAAGCTACTAGATTTGACGTAAATACACTTTTCACATACCCACACACACACATATGTTACCCTCTCTGCTAGAATATGGCTGTTAATTTCATAAGCATAAGCATAATCTTCCTTGAATTCCCTTGCTCTGCTCTTGCTCTTACATAAGCATAATCTTCCTCGAATTCCCTTGAATTTTGGGGGTTATTCTAACCATGCTTCGTTGCTTTATCAGAGGAAATGGGAGGAGGAGGCGGGGATTCTTATCGCTATTTAGTTTCACTTTGATTTTTTGAGTCCTTATTTTCTTGAACTCAACATCGACCAATTACCTATCCGTTCATTTTCCTTTGTTTTAAATCCGTTAAGACAATGAGGGCCATCCACAAGATCTTCATTTCTGTTTTCTGAACCTCTCACTCAAATTCATATCTAACTCAACAAGCCCTGCATGAGCAAATGCCGTAGATTAATCTAATAAACCTCCAAAAGATATAGGGAGAAAGAAAGGGCTAGAATGTAGGCAAAAAGAAGAAAAACAAAACCCAAGTGCTTAAAAATCAAAAATCAAAAATCAAAATCTTGGCACAAAAAAAATAAAAAACAATGTGACCCAATGCTTAAAAAACACTGGACTGGAAATGCATAATTACTATGGCTCCGGACATCTTCCTTTAAATGATCATCTATAACCAAGCCAAACGTAAAACAGCCGCAAAGATTTATCAAAAAAAACAAAAAGGAAAAATACTTCAAAATATGTATCTTGCAAGTGCCTTGATTTGTATCAGCCATGGCCCTAGTACTATACATATGGATAACAGTAGTAAAATAAATACCCGACAAAAATCTACTGATAATCAAGAAATAATAAGTGGCATTAATTTGTGAGAGGGCCAAATAGAATGGATAAACATCAGATTTTGTTCTTGCTGTCAAAGAGAAACATTCACCCTACAGGTATGAATCTGTTGTATAAGAGAAAAATAGTTGACACTCTCAATGGTGGGATATGTAAAACTGTGAAACATGCTTTGTTTGCTGAGGTGCTTCCTCATGATAAATGGCCATAAAGCATATCTTGATGTTATTGTTGCTGAGGATTTTAAGCAAGATATGTTTAATTTAACTTAGTTTGAAGTTAGTAGTACTTTCTCACAAGAAGGTAGTTAGAAACCTTGTGATATGAAGACACTTGTGATTTTTCTGTTGTAGATGAGGGAGGAGATACAATTCAGGAAACATTTTTCTTCGTTAGTCAAACAATTGGAAATATTACGGCAACTACTTGATTACAAACGTGAGTAAGACTGAATGAAGCAGAATAAATCATTTGTGAGCTCAAAACATTCCAACCCATGCAGTTTCAAAAATCTTGATTAACAGAAAAAAAAAATCAGTCATCCCGGAGGAGGGCACCGTCGTCATCATCATTATCATCTCTTCTTCTTCATTAACAGCAAAAAAATCATCCATTAATTTCACATCCTTTGTACCACCAGTTTCTCCAAGATGAAAATCAAATGGACAAAAACCCATTTCTTGATCCGTAAAAGAAAACGAAGAAGAAGAAGAATTACCAGCATTTTCAACGGCCATCACTCTGTTCTCAGTCATCACGACCGAGGTCATCACTCTGTCTTCAGTCTTCTTCTTGTTCTCAGCAGGTGTTGTTGTTGTTGTAGAAGTATTATGCAATCGCCACCACCCATCATCAATACTGGAGGAGTTGCAGTCAATCATCCCGGAGGAGAGCATCGTGGTCATCATCATCATCTTTTCTTCTTCTTTATCAACAAAAAAATCATCATTCAATTTCACACAAAAATCTTGATCCGTAAAAGAAAACAAAGAAGAATTGCCGCCATTTTCAAGTTCTTTAACCGCCATCACACTGTTTTCAGTCATCACTGCTTGCTGTTGTTTTTTTGAGATATTTCGAGCGTCTTGTTGCCGCTGATCGTATCTGTTTCAAACCCTCGAGATAAACATGGAGATCAGCCTCGCGCATCTCAGAAACGTCATCACACCAAGACGGTGGTGAATGTGAAGATGAAACCCAGGCCCAGGGGTTGACGTAGAAGAAGAAGTAGACGAAGGCTCTTCGGAGGAAGAACGAAAGCGGTTGATAAGTGATTGTGATGAAGAAGAATGAGAAGATGAGAATGTTTTCCAGCAATAGAAAAGGTGGCGATCAAAACGTCGACATCACACAAAACAGAAAGTTGTTTGGCTTTGTTGAAACAAAGAGAGCCTGAAGCCTCTTCGAAAAACAAACCTGTCGAGTCTTCAAGCTTTCTATCTTCTTCATTTCGATTCTCCGATTACCCATTACTGCTATTGCTATTGTGTTCGATCGTGTTGGAGAGAGAAAAAGAAGAAGAAGGAAGAGCGAATTGAAGATCACGGCAGCTCGAAGAAGACGAAGGAACAGCAACCTTCTTCTCGCGCGCTATGGCGGGTTTGAAAACGCGGTAAAAGGGAAGAAATTACGAATAAGTCACGGGGTTTTTGACTTGAGTAGACTAATTAATTAAAATTATGACGCGAATAACAAGTTTTTTAAAATTATGACCATTATACCTAACTTTTAACAGTAATTTGTTCACCTAGGCACTTATTTAATTTTTTATTTTTATTTTTTTGTCACGTTGAAGGTGTCTTTTAGGGAGACGCCTTCAGTTCAAATCAATTTGAAAATCTTATTTTAACTGAAGGCGTCTTTTAGGAAAACGCCTTCAGTTTAATCTCATATGAACGCATGTGAAAGTCTCACATTTTTTCGTCAGAAAAAAATAGTTTTTTCTGTCTCCGCCAATGATAGCGTGCTATCATGCCCTATAGCTTCCTATTGCACTGTTCATTTAGCACGATATTGGGTTATAGCGGGCTAGTGTGCTCGATATCTTGAAACGACCGAGAGTTCCAGATTCTAGACTCTGCAATAACGCGCTCTTGCCCTTGTTTACAAAAACTCCAATTTTTGACAATAGCTTGATGGTGGGCTATCATCCATAATAGCGCGCTATAGGTTCGTAATTTTGAAAAAAATCATTCTTTTGATATACAAGAACCATTCTATTGAATCAAAACCTTTTGATATAAGATCAAACACTTTTAAATCATTCAAAACTCATTGAAATCGTGATTAAAACCTTTCAAGAAGCATTTTACCAAAATCAAATAAGAAATCGAAATGATTTTGAAAACTTTGCATTTTTTAAAGTAAGAATTTTTTATACCACAGTCAATCCACGGTGTTTTGTTCTCAACCGTCACTTGGAGCGAGTTCCAATATCCTCCCAGGGACCCTTGAACCGACGGAACCCCGCTTTCATGCCCAGGTGAAATTTTCAACCCCCAACCGGAAGTTTTAGTTCAAATGAACTAAATCGACTTAGAGAACAGTTTTGAGTCAACCGCAGCCAATCCATCGGGTTTTTTTTTCCAACCGACACTTGGAGCGAGTCTCAATACCTTCCCAGGGACCCCGGAACCCCGCCCTCATGCCCCATAGAATTTTTCACCCCCAAACCATAATTTTTAGTTCAAATTAATTAAAAACACTTAGAAAAAACTTTTAAGTCAACCGCGGTCAATTCATTGGGTTTTTTTCCCTACCGACACTTGGAGCGAGTCCCAATATCGTCACACGGACCCCCGGAACAGACGGAACCCTGTTCCCATGCCTCGGGAAATTTTTCACCCCCCAATCGAACTTTGAGTTCAAATGAAATAAATTGACTTAGAAAACACTTTTGACTCAACCGTGGCCAAACCATCGGGTTTTTTTCCCGACCAACACTTGGAGCTAGGGGTGGGCTCGGGTCGGGTTTGGACCCAACCTTCACCCGACCCGTCTAAGTCGAGTGACAGGAAATGGCACCCGCTGTCACCCAACAAGGCCTTTTGGGGTGGGCAAACCCAACCCACCCGTGATCGGGTCGGGTCAGGTCACCCGAGGCCTCTTTTTTTTTGGGCTCCTAAAATAGGCCCAATTTGCTGTTGATTGGGCTTGTGTATTAACCCTCTTTGGGTGGATTCAAAAATCACCTAAAATGCATGTCAATATTAAGTCATAATTATAAAGTTCACATTAACCTATCACCAATCATTACTTAAGTAAAACCTAAAGCTTAAAGCAAAGCACTCAACAAGATAATATAATCCACACTTCAAATACAAGTCTAATGCACAACAATTAAAAAAAAAAGAAAAAAGGAAAGACCACTTCAAAAAGCTTAGTTTTTTCCATCTTGCAACTTTTTCAAAATATCTAATGATACAATAATCTCCAATTCTCCATCCATTTCTCCATGTACCTAGAGTCAAAGCGGGAAAAAAGAAATTGATAAGCATTAGTATATGATGGAAATGATATACAAACAAATATAAATAGATGTAGAAAAATAACTTACATGGAATGAAGTCATTCTAAATTATGGGTATGCATTAGTGATTAGCCTAGGGTTTTAATTGGGCGGGTCAGGTCGGGTTTTCCCTAAACCCGTCACCCGACCCGATAGGATCAGTTCCCTTCTTTTATGACTCTATAGACCCGACTGTGTGAGGGTCACCCGACCTGACCCTCCATTTTTTGGTCGAGTCCGTCGGGTCGGGTCGAGTGAGCTGGTGACATGCTCACCCCTACTTGGAGCGAGTCACAATACCCTCCCACGGACCCCCGAAATAGTCGAAACCCCGCTCCCATGACCCGATGAATTTTTTACCCCCCCAACTGGAACTTTTAGTTCAAATGAACTAAATCGACTTAGAAAACACTTTTGACACAACTGCGGCCAATCCACCGGGTTTTTTTCCTGACCGACACTTGGAGCTAGTCCTAATATCCTCCTACGAACCCCCGCTCCCATGCCCTAGTGAATGTTTCACCCCGCAACCGAAAGTTTTAGTTCAAATGATATAAATTGACTTAAAAAACATTTTTGACTCAACCGCAGCCAATTCATCAGGTTTTTTTTCTCGACCGACACTTGGAGTGAGTCCCAATATCCTCCTACGGACCCCTGCTCCCATGCCCTAGTGAATTTTTCACCCCGTAACCGAAAGTTTTAGTTCAAATGAAATAAATTGACTTAAAAAACGTTTTTGACTCAACCGCAACCAATTTATCATTTTTTTTCCCGACCGACACTTGGAGTGAGTCCCAATACCTTTCAAGGGACCTCCGGAACTGACAAAACCCCGCTCCCATGCCCCGGTGAATTTTTCATCCCCAAACCAGAAGTTTTGGTTCAAATAAACTAAATCAACTTAGAAAATAATTTTGAGTCAACCGCGGCCAATCCACCCAATTTTTTTCCCGAATGATACTTGGAGCGAGTCCCAATACCTTCCTAGGGACCCCGAGAACCGACGGAACCTCTTTCCCATGCCCTAGTGAATTTTTTACCACCTAACCGGAAGTTTTATTTCAAATGAACTAAATTGACTTAGAAAACGCGTTTGAGGCAATCAGGACCAATCCGCCGGGTTATTTTTTCGTCCAACACTTTGAGCGAATCCCAATATCCTCTCAGGGACCCCCGGAACAGACGAAACCCTGCTCCCATGCCCCGGTGAATTTTTCACCCCCCAACTGGAAGTTTTAGTTCAAATTAATTAAAAAGACTTGGGAAACCAAAAATTATGAACGTCTGCATTAAGAGAAATTTTGAATTCAAACAACACTAAAAATTATATAATTAAATGGAAAATGAAATGGATTTGAGATAATATAAGATGCACATATCCATATGCACACACTATCATATAAATCAAGAAGTACATAAGTTTGATTTATCAACAAAAGTATGAAGAAGTGTCATATTACAATAACAAAGTTACATCATTATCAAAATCTAAAAAACATGAAAATTATTCCACCACTAAATTTTAGGTGGCCCTTCCACAATGAGCTAGACAATGACGCTGGTTGTGACCCTCACGTCCACAATGCCCACATCGAATCCTTGAGGACAATTCTCTTATATCGATCTCATTTGTTATGTGTGATGTCCTCAGCCGACCGAATTTACGAACAAAATCAGAATTAGGGATCACTTTAAACTTAATCGTACACGGTGGCCAATATGATTTGTGTGGAATTTGATGAAACTGTGGCTCATAACACTTGAGGTACCTATTGAGGCAATACCAATCTTCAATGTACACATCACAATTGACGGCAGCAGAACGACACACTGCCTGTACATGGGAACATGAGATTCCATAATATTGTCATTTTCACAACTACAAAAACGCTCATGTAGATTGACAACCTATTTGTTTTCTCCTTTATTCAAACGCGCACTTTGTATCCCAGTAACAACCTCGAACGTCTCGGCCTGTCGATCAATCAATGTAATCGTGTGGCCCCCTGCCTTAGTTGCCCATTTCGTCATCTTCTCAACAGCATACGTGGTGTAACATTGCCCTTGACGAATTGCTTCTTCTATTTCTTCTCGTTTAACATTAAACCATACAACCGTTCTATAGAACGTCAACCGCACTAGTGCTGTGATCGGGTACATTCGGGCCCCTTTTAAAACGCCATTAAAGTTTTCTATACAGAAAAAAATAAGAAAAACATATAACAAACATTAAAAGATCAACACACACATATATATAAAATCATGCATATTGAAATAGTCATAAACGATGAAATGAAAAAAAATAAGACACGTTTACCAGCTACATTGGAAGTCATCCAACCATACCACACTCTACCATCGTATGTCATCGTCCACAGGCTTTTGTTAATGACATTGAGCCACCTTATGCAACATTCTTGTTTATGTTCAAGTTTTTTCATTACTGCCTCAAATTTTCATGGTTGGTGTTGTGAACCCGCTTTCTTAGCCAAATCTCACAACTCATGGTTGTGTACTTTATCATTGAAATTACTACCTACATGTCGCAAACAACATCTATGATATGCATTAGGCTCTGTCCAACCATTTTCGGGGTCTCTAACAGCTGCCAAAATACCAGCATGGTGATCACTGATTAGGCAAATGCCAACTCTATTCATCACTTGATATCGAAGGACTTTGAGGAACCACGGCCAATTATCTGTATTTTCTTCCTCAACAATGGCAAGAGAGGAAATATATGACTGGCTGCATCAATACTCGTGACAATGAGCATTTTAACGCGGTATTTTCTATATAAGTGTGTACCATCAATTTGTATTATGGGCTTACAATGCTTGAAGCCCTCGATTGAAGCACCAAATGCCCAAAAACAATGTCGAAAAACTACTGCACCAGGAAATTCTGGATCTTCCGAGTAGTGCATAACTCCTGCAATAGTGTATGGATTGGTTGCATTCAATACATCTATCCACTTAGGAAGCACGTTGTATGATCCATCCCAATCACCAAAAATCTTCTCCATCACCTTCCGATTTGCACGCTACACTTTCTTGTAATGCACGTTGTATTTGTATTTGTCTTTAATCATTTCGTGAAGCGCACCCACTGAAGTTGAAGGCTCTCACCTTACAATTTTAAATACCTCACGCAAAATTAGTGATAAATCTAATTGTTTGTGGTCTTGTGACATTCGAGGAAACACACATGTGTGGGTTCCCTCGCACTTGGTGATCTCAAACATCCCTGTCCTTTTACGTTTTGTCGCCCTTAACCTCCACTGACAACCATCCTTCCACTTCTTGCACCTAACTAACCATACATTGGGTTTTGAATCGACAACAACATATTCACGTTGTTGTGCTGTGCAACATCACTTCACAGTATGTTGCAAGTCTTTTTTTTCTGGGAAATGTGAGTCCTTTATAAAAATCATGTAACTCATTCCAACCCACAGATATGTTTTCATGATTATCTGACATTGGTGTCATGGCTTGATTATTAAGTTCCATGAAATTCGGTGATGGAGCCTCATAGGCTGTCGTGGTAAGTTGAGGTGTACCATGGGAGCCCCCTACACCATGCAACTGAGTTTTACGTGTCTCATTATCCTCCATGCTCAACCCATTGTCTTCCTCTTGTAATGGAGTTGCATACAAAAAACCATCATTTTGTATTATTGTCAAAAGTGCATTACTCAAATCGATTGGATTAGATGTCTCTTGTCCTCCATCACTGTCATTCTCTTCATTGCTATCTTCACTGATTTGTTCACGGTCATCATCAGAATTGAAATCATCATCACTATCAGATAAACGTGCCACAGATGGACAAGTATCATCAATCTCAGGTCTTGTGCCCACATTTACGACTTCAATGGGTGACATTGTACTGGGACCAATTTTCTCCAATGATCTTCGTTCACTAGGGCCATCTACATGTACATAGCTTGGGGAACTCCTCATATGAGCTTGAGTTGGAATTCCACCGACAACATCAACATATAACTTCACATTATTAGAGGTGGAATCTCTTGCACCATGGCAAATATGTCCTTTAACTCTTGTTCATTTCTAATCGGAACAGTCATATAATTTAAATTTCCACCCCAAGAAACAACGGACATCTATAGGTTATACTTATTCTTGAACCACCGCTAATCTACAGTATATTTCGGATAACCCCTTTAAATTCTTCAAAACTAATGCCGAAGCGAACTCTTGCAATGCCAATTGGGGGACTATCATACGATACACCTTGAGGGTTGGGTAATATTTGGCCATTGGTGTAACATATTACTAAAACGAATTTGTCTGCCATCTACATTCACATACACTATCAAAAGAAGCTCATCAACAGGAATATCAATATTATAGCAAATAATACTTCAAATGCACCTAAAGAAAATTTTAAACTAAACACATAAAAAATGGAAAATAAAGTCGTAGAGGAAACCAATACACCTAAAGATAATATAAATAACTTTACAATAAATTTTAATCTGCCAAATTAGAAAACCTTAAAAGAGAAGTGGAAAAAAAATCTCCCTAAAATTATTAAGGCAGGATAGAATCTAACAATTGCATTGAGGATAAAAGTAGGTCTAACAAACAATAGAGATCGGAGTGAATGCATTAGGGTTCTAACCTCAAAAAGGATATTCCTCAACAAATCTTTTTTTTTAAAAAAAAAGCATAAAAATTGACTGAATTTTGAAAGTAATCGAAAAACTATTCAATCTATTTACAAGTAAAATAAAAAAGAAATTAAAACAATTTCGAACAAACCAAGATAATCCATTAACATTTGTAACCACAATTTCAACATTTTGAAGATGAGAAACACAATACCTAAGAATTTGATGAGCAACAAACCAAAAGCAGAAATTAGGGTTTTTTGAATGAGAGAGAATGAGAGTTGACAACCGCAGCACACCGGATCTATCACCTGGAACTGAGAGAAAACAGAGAGAGAGCTCGGAGCGGTTTGAAATGTTGTGAACAAAAATAAAATGAATGGGTCTGTGTTTTTACAGCGTTTTATCTTTAATGCAGATAATTTTTTTTTTCGATGACGCCTTCTTTTAAAAACATGTTTTAAAAACTTGAACTAAACAAGTCCAAAGAAGGAAAAGATGTGGTAAATAAGGTTTTCAATGAAGGCGTCTTTTGCAAAAACGCCTTCATCGAAAAATAAAATAAAAAAATTTACCATCGGCGTTAAAAATACAAACGCCGTAAATTTACTCAAACAAACAGTGTCAGCTACGGTCACTTTCTTCGATCTCTCTCTTTCTCTCATTTCTCTTTGTTCCGGTCACTTTCTCCGACGATTATACCGGTGTTCAGACGACATTTCCGGCGAGGTCGTGCCAGCTGCGGTTCTCATCTCTCGTTTTCTCTCTTTCGGAAAACCCTAATTTCAGCTTTTGGTTTGTTGCTCATCGAATTCTTAGGTATTGTGTTTCTTATCTTCAAAATGTTGAAATTGTAGTTGCAAACGTTAATGGATTATTGTGGTTTGTTTGATATTGTGTTAATTTCTTTCAGTGTTTTACTTGTAAATCGATTTAATAGTTGTTCGATTACTTTTAAAATTGGGTCAATCTTTATGCTTTTTTTTTTAAACAAAGGATTTGTTGGAAATGATATTATTTGGTTTGTGCCAAACAATTGAATCTATAAATATCCTAGCTTAGATGTTGTTCAATCAAAAGCTCTAAAAATATAATGGAATCATTTTTTTCAAAATCAAAAATATTGGTGCATTTCTTGTCCCATTTCTCTTTAGTGAAGAATCTCATGTAATATTTCACATCACAAACACTTGAATTTTTATTTTATTTTGTTTCATTGAACAATTATTTTATTTTATATTATTTTTTTGCATGGTTGAATGCCATTTTTTAAAAAATACTTTTGATGGGTATTATTGTTTTAGAGAAAGAGGGAGATTGGATGAGGTGATGGCACATCATAGTGTAGCTTAAGCTTTGGATGAGTTGATGATAATGTTGATGGGATTGGGGGGACAGGAGACATTGGTATTGACACTTCCACTATATCTCATTAACTCATATATTTTTTTACTATGTATAATTTAGATGGACTCGAGGCTCGAAGATCCATCGGTATTGGCACTTCAGCGTCGCCATTGATCCGGTCCCATTTAGGATGGACAGGTTATTATCCAAAAATTTAGATACGTAATTCCATTTTACAATTTTTATTCTAATAAATGCAAACTTCTTTTGTGTTTTTACAGGAGGTCCAAGAGCTACACTGCCATCGTAGCCAAGTTGTTATAAACCGCACGTATCCACTGGATCATCGAATTATTTTGTACCTTCAGAGGGCGGGTTCTATGGTGTGGCACGTGTTGGGTTTATACAATTGGACTGGCATCTGATCACGGCTTTCATTGAGCGATGGCGACAAGAGACCCATACGTTTCACTTGGTTGTGGGTGAGGCGACCATCACTCTGCAAGATGTGGAGATTCTATTCTGTTTACCAGTTGATGGTCTCCCCGTGAGTGGATCGATCGACATAGACTATGATGAGGTCTGTCTTGAGTTGCTTGGATTTACCCCACAGGGGAACGATCGGCGTGGGGGTAGACTGAAGTTATCCACACTTAGAAATAGAGTGCCACCATTGCCCGAGCATGCCATAGAGATTCAGATTGAAAGGTATGCACGAGCGTACATCGTGTAACTAATTGGGGGATGATTATTCTCAGATCAATCAAACAACTTGGTACATTTATGTTTCCTACCTTTACTTGCGAATTTTGACGTGGCTGGCACTTACGCGTGGGGGACTGCGACCTTGGCATGGCTATATCATCAAATGTGTCGTGCGGTTGATTTTGAGAAGCAAGGTGTCTCAAGGGCCCTTATTCTATTGCAATTGTGGGCATGGGACTGATTTTCCTTTTTAGCTCCACAAAGGTTTGACAGTACTTATGCTGATCCAGCTGGGCCGCATGCACATCTATTGTTGTCACCTCCTGTCACGACGCCCCTGACGTAGGCTGACGTCATGACCGGCACAGTGTACTATACACTGTACATACCCATATACAGTATATAATACACTGTCAGCCTTCACGTAGTCTTACAATCCTTCCCAACATTTACAGAAATTTTTTTCCTAATATACCACAAATCAAATCCAATATAGATCTCTATAATCATTCCATTCATTCACACATCACATTTTCATTTCATCATCCAATATATTAAGCTATATATATGCCCACACATCCCATCTAGATGATAATACATATATATATAATGTGTGATAAGTATACATATCAAACTAACAATATAAGCTATTTCCTCCAAGCGTACATACACATACCAGACGAAGGCTCACGTGATTATCACTCACGGAGTTTCCTTTTCCCTTCGACTCAATACCTAAAATATTTGAGGAAATGGGGTGAGCAAACAATAGCTCAGTGAATATAGTTCTTGAGATGGCAATTATATACATTTAGAGAAATATGACATTTAAAATCATTTCAAACACTTATTCAACACATGCATCATTCAACGAATATATTATACATGTCAACAACATAAATTGCATGAGTTTTCAATAACACAATGCACAATCTCCCTCCTCCTCAAGGCAAGAGAGCGAGTCTAACCCTTGTATGGCCGTTACAAGGTAGCCACAACCTCTCATTACCCAATGCATGTCTTACATAAATATCGGGAGATTCTGAACATGTAAACTTCTCAACAGATAAATTTCATTGAAGAATTGATGATCATGGTTAACTTATTATAATTTTGTTGCATATCACCACTGACACTAGCATACGGTTATTCAGGTGATGTGGACACCATACTCAGATGAATTAATCAATGAATTACCTGAGTGCTGTCATCGTGGAAGACACATATGGCGGACTATGTCACCATTGATTTGTTTCTCCATAGTCGAGCTACACCGGCCTGATCGAGTGTTGTGGCAGTTTGGAATGAGACAAACAATTTCTGAGCCATGCAACACAAGACTCGATCTCCATGATTACGACATGAGAGGACAGGCTGATGCTAATTGGCTGGTGGTCCATAAATATTATGTTGCTCAATGAGAGGAACGAGAAGAAAATTTGGCCGAAGGTGAAGCCTTCCAGGGTCATGCATCGTCAACCCTCAATTATTATGACTCGTACATGATATGGTATCGGTCGGTAATGCGAAAGTATATGGCAATAACTAGAGCAACCATTAACTACTTGGTGAGAACATGAATTTTGCTTCTTATATTTTTAAAATTATTTGTAATTGTCTTTTAATTTAACTTAGGTAAATTTTTTTTCAGGCTTCCAACTTAGCTCAGGTCCACTTGCACAGTCAGACTAATGACGTATCTGTCCTAAGGCAGATTGACCAGACTTCAATGACTCCATTGCAAACGACGCACTTGGAGCATCTGTTGAGGGTGGGAACTACAGAAGAACCATCGTCCACATTTCACCAGAGTCTCATCACCCCTACCACCGACCCTTATTCATTTGCGGATGTTCACGCGTCAACCTCACATCAAGATCTTTTTGTGTTATTCGACACAACTACACCTGTTGGGTTTGACCTTATGCCATCCGAAGAGGGGCTGCTATAGGGGATTATAGAAAGACATGATGAGCGAGGCAAGAACCCAGACGAGGGTGGGGTCCAAGTAGAATATTGGGGAAGAAGAAGTAGGCGAGGGCGGAGGCGAGGACTTGCACCTATGCCAGAGGCGATTACAGAGACACATGATGAGCCCTACGATAATGATCATGGTTCAGATGATGTTCATCCTCCAGTCCAACCCCCATTACAACAATACACTAGAGTTCATTCATGCCGCAACAAACGATGTAAATGGCCAATATGTGGCACCGATTGACGACACATTTTTTATATCATGGTATAAGTTATTTTATGATGTAAGTTCATATGCAAAAAAATATATAATGAATCATTTTGATGTAAGAATTACAACATGTTTTGGAATATTTTGAAGTAATACACTTTTTCATGGGTTTTTGTGTTTCGCATTCCGTTGTTAATGCAAACATATTGGTTCTCAACATTATGAGAATGTTTTCTAAGTGTTTTAATTAATTTGAACTAAAACTTCAAGTTAGGGGGTGAAAAATTCACCGGGGCATGAGAGCTGGGTTCCGTCGATTCCGGGGGTCCCTGGAAGGATTATTAGGACTCGCTTCGTGTCACACCCTGCCACCTGGACGCGTTTAAACCGGCGGTACACTCGCGGACGGGGTGCGCATTTGGAATAATCACAATGGTAATAACATAGTACGCAGCGAAAATACAATACAGTACAAGTCTGATTTCATTTAATTCAAAATTCATTTGAACATGAAGTAGTCAAGGGAACATACTCCCCAAAATTCCCAAAAAGGGTACAAAATGTGGGCCCCATTAAGTGGGACCTCGTGTTCCCACCTCTCGACCTGGAGACTGATCTGGTTGGTCCCATTGAAAGCTATCTGCTTGTATAAGTGATATTGGACATCTAACAATGCACGCGGTGATGCCGACCTTGATAAGCATCACCAGACGCTGCCAAATCCTGTCTAATATTAGTAAAGACCGGACCCACACATGCATAGTCATCATACATGAAATAATAACCACCTAGGGACGTAATTGGTCTGTGATATGAAACATATTTACTGATGCAACTGTGCCACTGTTATTGATGTTTCCCTAGAGATGGACTTACAATGTACCTGCACCTAGCCCACCCTAATTTCCTGTAAAAAATTGGAAAATAATGGATTGAGCTTAACGCGCTCAGTGGGTAAAATAGTTCGTGAGTATAACAATTAATAAAGCATACTTTATAATCAAATATCTTAAATACACATCAAAGCATCATAATCAATCAATATGTATGTATGTATGCATGACACCGTCTCGTAATGGTTTGATGAACGTACATCGCCTGAGGTCACGTACAGATGTCCTTCCCCAGGCGTAGCCAGGTTCTCATTGCACCTCCCTCCTCAGGAACGATGCTCTAGATTCACATACAAATGTCCCACCCCAGGCGTAGTCGGGTTCTCATTGTATGTCCCTCTCCAGATAAATATAATGAATAGCGAGCAATGCTTCTAACTATTCTATGAGTCATAAACCACATACGTCCCTAGGTGGTGATATGTATGATGCCAATGCGTGAACTGGTCTAGTCTACTGGTATGATCTTTTCTTGACATTTAGACTGACTTTGGCAACGTCTGGCGATCCTTATCTGGGTTGGTATCACGACGTGCAAGGTTAGGACATTCAGTATTACTTGTATAAGCTGATAGCTTTCAATAAGACCAACTAGATCAGTCCCCAGTTGAGAGGTGAGACACAAGGTGTGCTAAAATACCAATAACCTAGAGCAGCCCGCTGCCTCCCATTCACTATTTAAAGTTACTGAGGACAAGACCGAGTCTAGTTGAGCCAGATTGACCACAAATTCGGCATTATAACAGTGTAATACATGAACTCCAAATATACAGGTATAAATATAACAGTAAGAACGTTATACGAAATAATGTTGTGTAAATGAATGGTAGATATAATAATAAATGAATGTAAACTTTGATAAAAGTTATAAGACACGCAAACTTATGTTTCGTTCCCCACCTTCAGATAAAAACTTCTTCTTTCAGATCTGGCAGTTTCCTCTAGACAGAACTTCGTCGCACCGCACCGAGAGTCTCAAAAGACTAAAAACTCAGAATGAGTGGAAAGGAGAAGAAAATCACAAGAGAAGGTGATTTGGTGTGAGGAAGGAGAAATGAGGAGGGTTCCTTATATAGAGATTTTTATCGCCTGAACGTTCGAGCAGGGACCCAAATTTTTTTTTCTTTTTTTTTTCTGCAATCCTAGGGTATTACACTCTACCCCCCTTAAAAGGATTTCGCTCTCCAAATCAGTTCAAAGTCATGATGGTTATCAGCTTGAGATTCACTGTCGGCGTCATCGTTTGCTAGTTCAGGGTAGGTCATGTATGGTCCATGAATGGCGCTGTGGCCAGTGGAATCCTCAACATCATGAAACCATGGAGAGCAAATGAAGTCGGATTCGTCCTCAGAAGATTCCAACCTTTGCTTAACAGATGGTGGTGTAGGGCGCTGGTTACATCATTTGAGGGGAGGTAGGTTGAGCAGTGGAATTATTTTTCGTGTTGTTGCTCGAATTCGACCGCTTGGCAATTTTGGTAGAAGTTCTTGCCAAGATGAGGGCACGAGATTGTTTTGGGCAAGATTGTTACAAAAAAGCCATGCACATTCTGGCGATAAGGATCGTTGTCTGTGTGGCGATGGAGTTGGTGATGCAAGATAGTTGTGGCTTGACTCTGATTTTTGAGGAGTAGCCACAGGTTGCCAAGGAGGCCACTGCATGTGTGCATCACTATATCCATTGATATTATTTTCAGACATCTGCATAATTATTCAGGTGAAACAATGTATTAAGATAGGTATAAACAAAGTTCCATCATTTTATTGATAAGTGAAAATAGTACAGTGTATCACATCATGAGTTGGTACTAGAAAACTATGCCGGGTATTTCTGTTTAATTGTTGCTTTTAGTTCCAATGTTGCTTCCTCTACACCGTGGTGATCCCAGAGCACCTTCACAAGTGGTATGCTACGTCGCCTTAGGTCTTGAGTTTTTCTATCCAAAATTTGTATCGCTCTCTCCTGATACTCTCGACTAGAGGGATGATATGCGAAGGATCAGGACGATACTTTCGAAGCATAGATACGTGAAAAACGCCATGAACCTTAGGCAAGGACGATGGAAGAGACAGACGATAAGCAAGTTTTCCAATACGTTCAATGATCTGAAATGGACCGATATACCGCGGGGAGAGCTTTCCTTTGATCCCAAAGCGTTTGACACCTCTTGTGGGCTGAACTTTTAGAAAAACAAAGTCCCCCTTATCAAACTCTAGAGGCTGCCTCCGCTTATCAGCATAGCTCTTCTGTCGACTTTGTGCAATACGAAGTCGCTCCTTTACTAGTGTGATCTTCTCAAAAGTCTCTTGAACTAGTTTAAGGCCTAACTGCGGTCGATCTGCCATATCTAACCAGCATACCGGAGATCTACAAAGGCAACCATAGAGAGCCTCGTACTATGCCATGTCGATACTAGTTTGGTAGTTGTTGTTGTATGCAAACTCAGCTAGATGTAAATATTTTGCCCATCCGTCATTAAAGTCCAAAATGCAACACCGTAACATGTCTTCTAAGATTTGGATAAGACGCTCTGACTGCCCATCAGTCTGAGGGTGAAAGGTTGTGCTCATGGTGATCTTCGAACCCATTCTACTCTAAAAACTGTGCCAAAACTTTGATGTGAATCGAGGGTCTCTATCAGAGACGATCGTGAGTGGTATGCCATGGAGGCGTACGATTTCTCTTTCATACAGTTTGGCAAGTTTGGCAGGGTTATCCGTGAACTTTATTGACAAGAAGTGTGCAGACTTTGTAAGTTTGTCAATGATAACCCAGATAGCATCTTGCCCTTTATTATTTCGAGGCAAGGCCGTAACAAAATCCATTGCGATGTTCTCCCACTTTCATTCTCCAATAGGTAACGGCTCGAGAAGTTCAGGGGAAAATCTTCGTTCTGCCTTAACTTGCTGGCAAACGAGACATCGAGCAACAAAGTCTGCAATCGCCTTCTTCATTCTAGAAAACCAGAATTGTCGCTTGACATCCTTGTACATCTTGTCACCCCCCAGGATGCATAGCGTACCTCGAACAGTGCATCTCAGTAAGCAAATCTTTCCAAACCTCAGGATCGTTCGGTAGACAAAAACGTTTTTTTATAGAAAATGGCCCCATCTTCAGCGACCGACCAGTAAGGAAGGTCCTGTCCACTGAGTAGAAGTTCTCGTTTCTCCATTAACATAGGGTCATTGGCTTGAGCTGCTGAAATCTTTCGAACGAGCTCAGAGTTGGCTGATAATTAAGAGAGTCATGGTCTTGCCCCCTCTTCGATCAGTTATAGGTTAAAGTTTTCCATCTCTGTAGCCAACTGAACATGCATTCGAGCACAAAGATCAACACATGGAGTAATAGAGAGTACACTCATAACTGTATCTCTCACTCACAAACAATATCCATTTATGGATAACTGATAGATACTACTCCAGTTTCAGCCTGTTTCCTGCTCAATGCCTCAGCAACATATTGGCCTTTCCCAGGATAATAATTCAATATAAAATCAAATCCTTCGGGAATTCTTGCCACATTTATTACCTCATATTCAGTTTCTTTCTGTTCAAATAATTACTTCAGACTCTTAAAATCTAAAGACAATGTGACATTTTTATTATAGAGGCAATGCTCTCATTATTTCAAAATAACTACCAACAAATTTCTATTCAGTCTCAGGATAGTTATTCTCATACACTACCAAATATCTGGAGACACAAGTAATTAACCTATCCTTTTGTATCAATGCACAGCCTAGATCTGGACGTGATATTCACCAATCACAATTACTTCCAGGTTCTGAAACTAGTAATAACATTTAATACTGTGAGAGCTTCCCCATGCACAACGGTCCACACATTATATAACATTCGTCTGGTTTAGTTCCGTGAGTGGAACAGATAGCTTCAAGAATCTTTCCACGCACTTTCTATAACATACAACTAATACCATAGAACTTTTGATTTCCATCATTTAAATCAGTTTTAACAGTTCTATGATCACTTTGACCTTCCAGCATCCTTAAAAATACTATTTAAACTAGTCATGTGATCCAGAAATTCTCATCTTAATTCTATTCAAAACTCACATTCACCGAACTTGGCACTCAATCGGTGCTCTCTCAGTGACTACAAGATAATTCCGAGGTGCTATTCGTGCTCCTCCCATTTCTTGGGACAATTGCATATATCATCATCGACGACTATGTAAAAATCAAGATATGGTTCATATACCCACTGCATCAATCTTATAAACGTGATTGACACATTAATCAAGGTTACCAAAATTTCATAATATCCATATCTTGTTTTAAAACAGTCTGCATTACATCCTTTTCTCGAATTCTTAACCGATGGTGCCTAGATCTCGTTTCGCCCAAAATTCGCACTTACTCAACTTTGCATACAGCTGGTGGCTTTTCAAGGTCTGGAGGACTATCTTCAGATGTATTTTATGGTCTTCCTCGGTTGAGGAGTATATCAAGATGTCATCCACAAAAACCACCACAAATCGGTCTAAGTATAACCTGAAGATGCGATTCATCAAATCCATGAATGCAATAAGTGCATTTGTTAGACCGAATGGCATGACCAAGAACTCGTAGTGGTCATACCGAGTTGGTGATACCAGACCGTAAATCAATCTTAGAGAAGTATTTAGCATTTCTAAGTTGGTCGAACAAGTCATCGATCCTGGGCAATGGGTATCTGTTCTTAATGGTGACATTATTCAGCTTGCGATAGTCGATGCAAAGTCGTAACGAACCATCCTTTTTGCGAACAAATAGAACTGGAGCGCCCCAAGATGATGAACTTTTTCTGATGAATCCATGACTCTCTAATTCCTTCAGTTGTTTGTCCAATTCGACCAGCTCGACATTTGACATTTTGTATGGTGGAATTGAGATAGGCCCGGTCCCAGGTATGAGATTGATTTCAAAATCGAATTCTTGAACAGGCAGTAGACCAGGAAGGTCATTTAGAAAAACTGTTGGGAATTTAGATATTACTGGGACATCATGTACTTCGAGAGGGTATAGTGCTGGTGATTCATTTTCATCACCAAGGGATAGAGCTCAAAGTTGTGCCTTGAGAAGTGCAACTGTTGATTTGTGTATCCATTTCCTTATTCCCTGAATCTTGACAAACTATCCTGTAGGCAAGGTTAACTGCACTTGCTTCTTCATACATTCAATCTTTGCATTCAGTGGTGCTAGCTAGTCCATGCCGATGATGATGTCGAAGTCTTCAATGTCCATCACAAAAAGATCTGCATATATTATCTGTTCTGACATTCGAAGCTCACCTCGAGAACACTGCAAATTCACGTCAGTACTGGATCCTAAAGGTTATGTGACATGGAGTGTGATGTCTGTGGGTTCAGGATGCAGCCCTAAATGTCTTACCAATGCAGACGATATGAAAGAATGCGTAGCACCTGAATCGAACAAAACATGCACCATTGTATTGAACAAAGGAAAGGTACCTTTGACTACATTGTTGTCTGAGAGGGGTTGTTGAGTGATGGCAAATGCTCTGCCCTGGTTCCGTTGTCCCTGATTTTGCTGGTTCTGCCTCAGTTGGGCATTAGCAACAGGTGGTGCTTGTTGGGCTGGCACAACGGGAATAGGTTGCTACAGGTGCGGACAGGCATATTTTACGTGGCCTTGCTGGCCGCAGTTGTAACATGTCGGCCTGCACTGCTGATTGTTCTACTGGCCATGCTGATTGTTCTACTGGCCATGCTGATTGTGGTGCCTACCACCACCTCTGCCATTGCCATTTCTACGGCCACCCCTTCCATAACGACCTCCACGGCCATGATTTCGAAAACCCTGATGGTTAGGATTAGAAAGTTCAGCAGCAGGTGTTGTGGCCTCATTCTTCTGAACAGGGTTTGGGAGGGCTAGGTTCTGATTATAGTAGGGTTTCTTCTTGTTGCCCTGTTGCCAGCCCTGTTGGGAAAACGTTGCAAGCTGTTTTCCCTTATTCATTTTCTGCTCCTGCATGAACTTCTCTTGTTCAAAGCTCATGGCCTTGTCAACAACCTCCTTGTAAATCTTGAGATCCAAGATTGACAAGGCTTGTCGAATATCATGGCGAAGGCCATTATAAAATTTCTCAGTCTTATCTTGCTCCGTTGAGATGGTAGAGAGAGAGTAGACCGATAGCTCTTTGAACTTGCCATCATATTCCCTGACTGTCATGCTGACTTGGTATAACTTAGCTAATTCCTGGCGCTTCTGCCTCTACACAGCGCCGGGAAAATACTCATCAATAAACATTGACTCGAACTGTTACCAAGTCATATCTGTTGTGTTGACCCTTAGGTCCTCTTTCACTGTTATCCACCATGTGTTTGCTCCACCAACAAGTTGGTAGGTCGCTAGTGGAATCTTTCCAGTCTCGTTGACTCTCATTGCATCTAGAGCCTTTTTTTACTCATCTAACCATCTCTGCACCTCTTCAGCATCAATGGTGCCAACAAAAGTAAGAGCTTGTAGCCTCTTGTACTTGGTAATCTGATCAGTTTGAGATTCTGACCCAAATCTTACAGGTGCCTGAACAGTGGCAACCTGACTGGCTGCGGTCTCACGAACGGCAGTTTGAACAGTGACTTTCATCGCCTCAATAAATCAGGCGAAGAAGGTTTCCATGCTTGAAGGCATGGCAAAAGGTGCTGGTGGAGGTGGTATTGCCTGCCCAGATGTAGTGGCAGTGTCGGGTGTGGCCCGTGCTGTTGTCGAAGGCGGCGGTTCCTGAATCTCAGGAGGTGCCTTCACTGCTGGACGAATAGTACGTGGCCTTCCTCTCTTCCTGGTTTGCATTTTCTCACTGGCAAGGAGAAAATAAAACCAAGATTTAGGAACCGTAGCCAAGTATAATGTTATAGTATACGCAGCAACAATTTTGAGAGTACTGCAATATAAGAATCACCTTATTTTTCTAAGTATAGTATAAGGTTTTTGTTGAGGAATCAAAAAATTTTATGTGCCTCGTATGTTTGGCCATGGTGTAAAAATAAGGTTAGAATGTTTATATAATAAGTACAAAACTTTGCAAGTATTTCAAATGATTTGGTTCTGGTCTTTGTGAACATACATATATATTTCATTGAAAATCCATATGAGTCATAAGAATTCTAAGATTTGCCTCGGTAAATATTCTGATCTAACGTTCTATCGCAATCTTATGTATTCAAACTCTTACTCTTAGTCTTTTCGATTATTATCCAAGTTCGTGTGTCCCATACCACATGACTTTGGTAATAAGGGTGTTAACCAAGTTAAGTTGTATGAACACGGTCTCTATAAAACATCGGTTGAACAGTAGTTTACTAATAGTATCGTCCAAATTTACTCGTCCCATACCGTGTAAACTTAGTGATAATATTAGTAATGCAACTTTCTCCAAATGTTTCTTTTCATACAAGGTCGTGGGTTTTCTTACTTCCACATTTTGGTTAGTATCCTCCAATTTTGTTATGTCTCATACCATTCCAAAGTTAGTGATACAAAAGAAAGAATGGTTGTAAGTCGGCCCACCAAAGATAGTCTTAAACAAAACATTCTCATTCATATAAAAGAAAAGTTTACAATGTCAGTAATCAATCTTGATTTTTCTACCTACTACCGCTCCTTCTAGACCTCCTGCTAGGTACAGAACGACTACTACCAGAAGGTTGAGAATTTGCTCGTTCTTCTTTGAAGTTTTGCATAATGGTTAACAAATTATTTTGAGTCTCTCTTATCTCAGCAATACTGGATGTCATTACATTTAACTGTTCAAATGGGTTAGTCGATTGTCCCATTGGTGGAGGGTAGGTCGTAGGCATTGGTGGAAAGTATTGATTGTACGGGTGATTCATAGGTGAGGGATAGTTGATGTGATCGTACGGGGATCCCCTGATTGGAACCCCTTGGATATTTGGATATGTTTGGGGTGAAAAGTTTTGAAACAATGGGCTCATTGGGATGTTTTGCCCCCCAAAATTTGGTGCCGCCCAATACTGTTGTTGTTGGTTCACAGCAACTTGTGGAACTGGCCGATACGGTACCTCAGGAGTTGGAAACCTTTGGTACGAAGTGTTACCTTGAGTTGGCATGTTCCAAGTTGGTGGATTTGTTTGACTACTTTGTCTATCTTGACTTGGTTGAGGTTGATTTAGGGTGGCAAATAACTCTTCCTCAATGAATAGTCGATCGGTTGGATCATTATTTGGGGCTGGGTTTGATGTAGGATTCTGATTTGACTCATTATTTGGTACTTCCCTGACATGAATCTTTCGTCGACTTTTTCGAAGACAACGTCCATGTTTGTCTCTCATTTTTTTGACATTTCCTAACGTCGTGCCGAATACTTCCTCGTCAGTTACCCCTCCACTTGTGTCATATGTCTTGAAGATAGAGGATGTTGTAACCGGCTCAGTGATCTGCTTCGACATCCCATCAAAAGTGTTGACGTTCGCCTCGTATAGCATCCTCATAATCAAGACTCCGTAGCTGAGGAATTCCTTTCTCAAAGGGTTTTGAATCACCCTCAACATTTTTTGGATGATAATGTGAGGTAGGGAGACCTTAATTTTCTTTTCTATTTAGTATAACATAAGAAGTTGAGCCCTTGACATAGTGCCTCTAGTCCCCCTTTCTGGCAAGATGTTGCCGAATACGATCTTTCCAAGACCGGCAAGAGATGGCTTAATATGATTGTTTGGGAGGTTGGTGTACGTAGATTGAGTGTATGGCTCTTTGGCGAGGGAATTGAACAATTGTTCATCAGACTCCGCGATCTCTGCAACTATCTGGGGTTCGTGTGGATCAATAATTCTCTCCTCAATCGGAATCTCCATAAGTCGAACAATAATCTCGATGTTGATAGAAATTTTTATTTCCATGACTGTTGTCTCCAAAATAGGGCTGATCCCATCTTCTTGAAGTCTCACGCAATTCATGGCTTCGTAGAAGGATCTCACCAAGTTGTAAGAGACGTGACCCTCAACTTTTGTTATGCTCAACCACCCCAGAGTTGCAAGTTTGTCATGAAGGATAGGACGGAGGCGGAGATCTCTATTGTCAATGCTCCTCATAGTCATAACCTCCCTTTTGAACAGTTCCTTGAGTCTAGTGGGAATTGGTTCCCTACTACTGGAAGTTGCTCCTTCACTTGAGGCCATTCTTTGCTGAAAGGAAAATAAATTTGTGGCAGACACAAAATATATTCCTAACATTTTTAAGATTTATTATTTGTCTGTTAGACAATATTTTCTATTTTTCTCTTGATGTTTATGCCATCATGTAATCAAAATTCTTCATTAGCAATATGATATATATATATATATCTCATATACATATATACATGAATGTATAGATATATATATATTTAATCATAACTATATATATAGTTTTCTAGATATATATTTAATATAAATCTCAACTATATATAATTCACATATATATATTTCTAGATATATATATATATATATATATATATATATATATATATATATATATATATCTAATAAAAATTTTCATCCAAATTTTTTCATTAGCAATATGGTATATATATATCTCATATATACACAGATATATAGATATATATATATATATATATATATATATATATTAAATCATAATTATATATATATAGTTTTTCATAAATCGTAACTATATATATTTAAATCTCAACTATATAAAACTATATAGTTTTCTAGATATATATTTAATATAAATCTCAACTATATACAATTCACATATATATAGTTCTAAAGATATATATATATCTAGTAAAATAATTTCTTCCCCTAATTTGGTGGACTTGGGCGGGCCGTGGACCGTACGCTCTAATACCATTAAATGTCACACCCCGTCCGGACGCGCCTAAATCGGCGGTACACTCGCGGACGGGGCGCTCAATTGGAATAATCACAATGGTAATAACAGAGTACGCAGCGGAAATACAATACAGTACAAGTCTGATTTCATTTAATTCAGAATTCATTTGTACATGAAGTAGTCAAGGGAACATACTCTCCAAAATTCCCAAAAAGGGTACAAAATGTGGGCCCCATAACCTGCACCCAGTCCACCCTAATTTTCTGTGAAAAATTGGATAATAATGGAGTGAGCTTAACGCGCTTAGTGGGTAAAATAGTTCGTGAGTATAACAATTAATAAAGCATACTTCATAATCAAATATCTTAAATACACATCAAAGCATCATAATCAATCAATATGTATGTATGCATGACACCGTCTCGTAATGGTTTGATGAACGTACATCGCCTGAGTTCACGTACAGATGTCCTTCCCCAGGCGTAGCCAGGTTCTCATTGTATGTCCCTCCTCAGGAACGATGCTCTGGATTCACGTACAAATGTCCCTCCTCAGGCGTAACCAGGTTCTCATTGTACGTCCCTCTCTAGAGAAATATAATGAATAGCGAGCAATGCTCCTAACTATTCTATGAGTCATAAACCACATACGTCTTTAGGTGGTGATATGTATGATGCCAATGCGTGAACTGGTCTAGTCTACTGGTCTGATCTTTTCTTGACATTTAGACTGACTTTGGCAACGGCTGGGGATCCTTATCAGGGTTGGTATCACGACGTGCAAGGTTAGGACATTCAATATTACTTGTATAAGCTGATAGCTTTCAATAAGACCAACTAGATCAGTCCTCAGTTGAGAGGTGAGACACAAGGTCTTCTTAAATACCAATCGCCTAAAGCAGCCCACTGCCTCCCGTTCACTATTTAAAGTTACTAAGGACAAGACCGAGTCTAGTTGAACCAGATTGACCACAAATTCGGCATTATAACAGTGTAATACATGAACTCCAAATATACAGGTATAAATATAACAGTATGAACGTTATAAGAAATAATGTTGTGTAAATGAATGGTAGACATAATAATAAATTAATGTAAACTTTAATAAAAGTTATAAGACACGCAAACCTATGTTTCGTCCCCCACCTTCAGATAAAAACCTCTTCTTTCAGATTTGGCGCTTTCCACTTGACAGAACTTCGTCGCACCGCACCGAGAGTCTCAAAAGACTAAAAACTCAGAATGAGTGGAAAGGAGAAGAAAATCACAAGAGAAGGTGATTTGGTGTGAGGAATGAGAAATGAGAAGGGTTCCTTATATAGAGATTTTTGGCGCCTGAACGTTCGGGCACGCGCCTGAACGTTCGGGCAGGTACCCAAATTATTATTTTTTTGTGCAATCCTAGGGTATTACACTCCAAGTGTCGGTTGGGAAAAAAATATCGTGGATTGGCCGCGGTTGACTCAAGAGTGTTTTCTAAGTGTTTTTAATTAATTTCAACTAAAAGTTTCGGTTGAGGGGTAAAAAATTCACCAGGGCATGGGAGCGGGGTTCCGTCGGTTCCGGGGGTCCATGGGAGGATATTGGAACTCGCCCCAAGTATCGGTCGGGAAGAAAACCCGATGGATTGGGCACGGTTGACTTAAACGCGTTTTTAAGTCAATTTAGTTTATTTGAACTAAAACTTCTGGTTGGGGGGTGAAAAATTCACCGGGCCATGGGAGCGGGGTTTCGTCGGTTCCGGGGGTCCCTGGGAGGATATTGGGACTCGCTCCAAGTGTCGGTCGAGAATAAAACATCGTGAATTCGCCGCAGTTGACTCAAGAGTGTTTTTTAAGTGTTTTTAATTAATTTGAACTAAAAGTTTCGGTTGGGGGGTGAAAAATTCATCGGGGCATTGGAACAAGGTTTTGTCAATTTCGGGGGTCCTTAAGAGGATATTGGGACTCGCTCCAAGTGTCAGTAGAGAAGAAAACCCGGTGGATTGGCCGCGGTTGACTCAAACACATTTTTTAAGTCAATTTAGTTCATTTGAACTAAAACTACCGATTGGGGGGTGAAAAATTCACCGGGGCATGGAAGCGAGGTTCCGTCTGTTCCGGGGGTCCCTGGGAGGATATTGCGACTCGCTCAAAGTGTTGGAAGAAAAAATAACCCAGCGGCTTGGTCTCGGTTTCCTCAAACACGTTTTCTAAAACAATTAAGTTCGTTTGAAATAAAACTTCCGGTTAGATGGTGAAAAATTCACCGGGGCATGGGAGTGGGGTTCCGGGGGTCCTTGGGAAGGTATTAGGACTCGTTCCAAGTATCGGTCGGGAAGAAAAAGAGGGTGGATTGGTCGCGGTTGACTCAAAACTATTTCCTAAGTCGATTTAGTTCATTTAAACCAAAACTTCAGGTTGGGGGATGAAAAATTCACCGGGGCATGGGAGCGGGGTTCCATCAGTTCCGGGGGTCCCTGGGAAGGTATTGGGACTTCCTCCAAGTATCGGTTAGGAAAAAAACTTGATGGATTGGCCGCGGTTGAGTCAAAAGTATTTTTTAAATCAATGTATTTCATTTGAACTAAAACTTCCGGTTGGGGGCTGAAAAATTCACCGTGGCATGGGAGCGGGGTTTTGAGGGTCCATGGGAGGATATTGGGACTCGCTCCAAGTTCCAAGTGTCGGTCGGGAAAAAAACCCGATGGATTGGTCGCGGTTGAGTCAAAAGTGTTTTTCTAAGTCGATTTAGTTCATTTGAACTAAAAATTCCAGTTGGGGGGTGAAAATTTCACCTGGTCATGGAATCGGGGTTCCGTCTGTTTCGGGGGTTTGTGGGAGGGTATTGGGACTTGCTCTAAGTGTCGGTCGGGAAGAAAACCCGATGGAGTGGCCACGGTTGAGTCAAAAGTGTTTTCTAAGTTAATTTATTTCGTTTGAACTAAAAGTTTCGGTTGGGGGATGAAAAATTCATCGGGGCATGGGAGCGGGGTTCCGGGGGTTCGTGGGACAATATTGGGACTTGTTCCAAGTGTCGGTCGAAAAAAAAACTCACTCAAAAGTTTTTTCTAAGTGTGTTTTAATTAATTCGAACTAAAAGTTCCGGTTGGGGGGGTAAAAAATTCTATGGGGCATGGGAGCGGGGTTCCGTCGGTTCTGGGGATCCCTGGAAAGGTATTGGGACTCGCTCCAAGTGTCGGTCGGAAAAAAAAACCCGATGGATTGGCTGCGGTTGACTAAAAACTATTTTTTAAGTCGATTTAGTTCATTTGAACTAAAACTTCCGGTTGGGGGTGAAAATTTTACGTGGGCATGGGAGCGGGGTTCCGTCGGTTTCGGGGGTCCCTGGGAGGATATTTGGACTCGCTCCAAGTGGCGGTTGGGAACAAAACACCGTGGATTGGCTGTGGTATAAAAATTTCTTACTTTAAAAAATGCAAAGTTTTCAAAATCACTTTGATTTTGATTTTGATAAAATGTTTTTTGAAAGATTTTAATTACGATTTCAATAAGTTTTGAATAATTTAAAAGTATTTGATCTTATATCAAAAGGTTTTGATTCAATAGAATGGTTCTTCTATATTAAAAGAATGATTTTTTTTCCAAAATCATGAGCCTATAGCACGTTATCATGGATGATAGCCCGTTATCAAGCTATTGCCAAAAATTGGACTTTTTGTAAACAGGGGCAATGATAGCGCGCTATCGTAGAGTCCAGAAATCTGGAACTCTCGATCGTTTCAGGATATCGAGCACCGTAGCCCACTATAACCCAATATCACGCTAAATGAATAGTGTGATAGCGCGCTATCATTGGCCGAGACAGAAAATTGATTTTTCTGACGAAAAAATGTAGGACTTTCACATGCGTTTATATGAGATTGAACTGAAGGCGTTTTCCTAAAAGACACCTTCAGTTCAAATGAGATTTTCAAATTGATTTGAACTGAAAGCGTCTCCCTAAAAGATGCCTTCAAGGTGGCAAAAAAGAAAAAAAAATTAGCACCTAGGTGGACAAATTACCGATGAAAGTTGAGTATATGGGTCATAATTTTGAAAAACTTGGTATTAGGGTCATAATTTTAATTAATTAGTCTAATCAAGTCAAAAACCCATAAGTCACGTACAAGAAATTACAAATAAGTAACGTAACAAAGACACAAAGTAAATATATAATAAATAAAAAGGGCGGTTATTTAAACTACAAAAAAACTCTCTTTTTACCACATTCTATTTCTACCACACAAATATAAAAAATTGATATCTTTACCACATTAAACTTTTCAAAACACCCTTCTCATTTTCTCTCATATTTCAACCATTTTCAAAACACCCTTTTCAACTCCCTCTCCATTTTTTTTCAAATTTTCAACACTCAAAACCCTAAATTACTACATTTTTTTTTTACTTCATTGCTATAATCTCATCTTTAACGAAAAAAACACTAAATCGGTAAGAGATTTGTTGTTTTTTTTTATTTTTTTGTATCATATTTAGTATTTAGATTACGTGAAATCGAATGTTTTAGTGTTTTTATTCACGAAAAACATCGCTGAAAGTGGGAAGAAATTGGCATGGGTGAGAAGGAATCGCGATTGGTTTGGACCTGTGATATCTAACCAATCGCAATAGGTTTCGATCAGAGATGACCGAACCTATTGTTTTAGGTTCTGTCATCTCCGACCAAACAGTTAAAATTTTTTTACATTTAGTTCGATTTTGTGCGATCGAACGTAGAACATTTGGTTCGGTCACGCAAGACCGAACCCTATGACGAATAAATAAATAAATAAACTTTTCAAATTGGAAAAAAATAAATAAAATAAGGGCATTTTGGTATAATCATATAAAAGTATTATCAGAAATTAAAATTTATAATTTTTTGTGGTATAATTTTTTTTTTTTATAGTTCAATTAGCAACCCTTTAAAGAAAAAGGGCAAACGGTAACAAAATCTTGAAATAGAAACAACCGTTAAACTAAAAATAATGGACAAACTGTAACAAAATATATAGACAGTTGTCAATTCATCAACAAAAATCAAAAGAAAAAATAAATTAGAAACAAATGGGAAAAAAAAGATAGTCCGTTAGATATTATTTATTCTTTTAATTTTAAAATATTTATTTTTACTATGTTTAAAAAAAAAACCAGAGGAACTCAACAAAAAAAATTTGAATAAAAGGTAAAAAAAAATTTATCCAGTTTAATCTCTTTCACTTTAAAAAAATAAAAATAAAAGATAAAATATAAAAATAATTGATGCAAATATTTGCCAAATTTTCACTTTTAACAACAATGATTTATATCAAGTGGATATAGAGACTGTTTTTGGTAATTATATATTTTTTTTAAATCACCCCACTAAAAACTTTTTCAAAAGCAAAATAATAATAACTTAGAGTGTGTTTGGTAGCTAATTTTTTTTTTTCTTGAGAAAATAGTCAAGAATTTTTTTGGAGAAAATGTGTTTGAGAAAATTTTGGTATAGTTGATTTTTAGTTAGTTATTTAGTTATAAATGTAACTTCTTCAAATTAGGGTGTGTTTGGTAGGTGAGAAAATAGTAATTTTCTTGAAAAAATTATATTTTATAATATTTGGTTGGCAAAAAAATTTTAATAGATTTTTTCAGGCCAATAATTTTCTAACCATAATTTTCTTAACTAGAAAATGAGAAAAAAAAATCTTTTCACAAGAAAATCTCTTTGCACTAAATTTAAAGAAATTACAGCTATTTAACTAAATAATTAATTAATAACCAACTATAAAAAAAAAAAACTTTATCATGTCTCACCAAACAATTACGAAATTTTTTTTGTTAAGTACATTTTCTAAAAAAAAAATTTCCGCGCTAAACCCTATGCCCTAAATCTTACAAATTTTTTTTTTAAACCCTAAACCCTACCAAACCCACCTAATTGAAAAAAATTCTAATTTTTTTAAAATTTTTTTAAAATTTTTTTAAATTATGATGAGAAATGGTGGGCCTAATTTTTATTTTTTATTTTTTTCAAACCCGTTTTTAGCCGACCCAAACAATAGAAAATAATTTTTTTTCTAAAAAATCACTAAATTTGTGTTTAATCGCCTGCCAAACGTACCCTTGGAATAAAAATGAACTCTATTTTCCCGCTTCTCTCGTTTCTCAGCGAAGCATGGCTCTTGTTGCTTCTTCTCTTTCGTTCCGACACCACCACCACTGTTACGATTACCACAACCAATCTTATCTCAAGAAGCAATGCAGCACAAGAAAACCCAAGAAGTCCGCTCGACTTCTCTATAAATCCAAACCTTCTGCTTCTATTTCAACTCAAGATTCTTCAACTACAACACCAGTTTCAGAATATCACCTCCTCTCGTTATCTCAAAAAGTAGAACATCTCTGCGCATCTGATAACCTTGAAGAAGCATTACAAATTCTTCTTCTTCTTCTTCAAGAAGACAACAATAGCAATGTGGGAGAGCTTGCAAATGCACTCTCCCTTCTCTTACAGGCATGTGGCCAAAGAAAAAACATCGAAATCGGTCGTAAAGCTCACGAATTGGTGTCAAAAAATGGGACCCATTTCAGCAATGACTTCGTTCTGAATACCCGTCTCATTACAATGTACTCAATGTGTGAATCTCCTTTCGAATCTCGTCTCGTGTTCGACCAATTAGAAAGAAAGAATTTATACCAATGGAATGCGCTTATCAGCGGTTTTAATCGTAATGAGCTTTGGGAAGATGCCGTATCAGTGTTCTGCGAATTGATCTCGGCCTCAAAATTTAAACCCGATAATTTTACGATGCCCTGTGTTGTTAAAGCGTGTGGCGGGCTTTCGTGTTTGGATTTGGGGCAGGTGGTTCATGGGATGTCGTTGAAGATGGAATTGGACTCGGATGCGTTCGTGGGTAATGCTTTGATTGGAATGTATGGCAAATGTGGGTATGTTGAAGATGCGCTTAAGGTGTTCGAGAAGATGCCTGAACGAAATTTGGTTTCTTGGAACGCTATGATTTGTGCATTTTCTGATAATGGGCTTGTGGAAGAGAGTTTCGCGGCATTTATGGACATGATGGATGGTGAAGATGGTTTGCAGCCTGATGCTGCAACTTTGGTGACGATATTACCGGTTTGTGCTGGGGAAGGAGAGGTGCAAATCGGAAGGTTGGTTCATGGTTTGGCTGTTAAATTGGGATTGAGTCAGGAATGTATGGTGAATAATGCGGTGGTTGATATGTATATGAAATGCGGGTGCATATCAGAAGCTCAGATCCTTTTTGATAGCAGTGTTCAAAGGAATGTGGTCTCTTGGAATGTCTTGATTGGTGGGTATGCGAGAGAAGGAGATGCTCATGCCATGTTTGATCTGCTACGCCAGATGCAAGTGGAGGAGGAGAAAACTAAGGCAAATGTGGTTACCATCTTGAATGCCTTGCCAGCTTGTCTAGAACATCATCAACTGTGGAGCTTGAAGGAGCTTCATGGTTATGCAATTAGAAATGGTTTTCATTATGATGATTTGGTGGCCAATGCTTTAGTTGCTGCCTATGCAAAGTGTGGCTTACTTACCTTTGCCAACCAGGTCTTCTACAACATTGAGAACAAGACTGTGAACTCTTGGAATGCACTCATTGGAGGCTATGCGCAGAATGGAGAGCCAAGAAAGGCTGTAGAATCATTCCTCCAAATGATGTTGTTGGGCTTAGAACCAGATTGGTTTAGTATAGGCAGCCTACTTTTAGCTTGTGGACATCTGAAATCACTAACAGATGGGAAATCAATTCATGGGTTTTTGCTAAGAAATGGACTGGAAATGGATTCTTTCATTGGAATATCGTTGCTCTCTCTTTATATTAGATGCGGGAAACTGTTGTATGCACAGTTATTATTTGACAGAATAGAGGAAAAAAATCTGGTATGTTGGAATGCAATGATCTCAGGGTACTCCCAGAGTGGGGTTCCAGATAGTGCCATTGATCTTTTTTGCCAAATGCTACATGATGGAATCCGACCATCTGATATAGCAATAGCAAGTATGTTCTCAGCTTGTGCACAGTTATCAGCTTTACGTCTTGGAAAAGAGATACACAGTTTTGCCTTTAAAGCGGGCCTCACTCAAGATGCATTTGTGGGTAGTTCGATTGTTGACATGTATGCAAAAAGTGGTTGTATTGAGCAATCTTTCAGAGTCTTTGAAAGTTTGAGGGAGAGAGACATGGTATCTTGGACGGTGATGGTTGCAGGATATGGAATTCATGGACATGGAAGAGAAGCTATAGAACTTTTTGAGAGGATGCAAAGAGAAGGTTTCAAGCCTGATGGACTTACTTTTATAGGTCTATTAATGGCTTGTGGTCATGCTGGGCTCGTTGAAGAGGGTCTTAAGTATTTTTCAGGAATGCAGAAGGAGCATGACATAGAGCCCAAATTAGAGCATTATACTTGCATAGTGGACATGCTGGCTCGGGCAGGAAAGTTTGACCAAGCTGTTCATCTCGTGGAGGAAATGCCTGTGGAACCCGATGCAGGAATTTGGAGTGCATTGCTGAGTGCTTGTAGAACTCATGGTAATATGGGTCTCGGAGAAAAGATATCTAAGATGTTGTTAAAATTGGATCCCTACAAAGCAGAGAACTATGTTTTGGTCTCAAATTTGTTTGCAGGATCAGGGAGGTGGGATGATGTAAGAAGAGTTCGTGGAAGAATGAAGGAGATGGGCCTGAGAAAGGATGTGGGGTGTAGTTGGGTTGAGGTTGGAAGTAAAGTTTACAACTTTAAAGTAGGTGATGATGCACTTTTTGAGTGGGAAGAAATACATGGTAAGTGGAAAACATTAGAACAGAAGATAATTAGAATTGGGTATGTACCTGATACGGCTTCTGTGCTACATGAGTTGGATGAAGAAGAGAAGGTGGATATTTTACGTGGGCACAGTGAGAAACTAGCAATTACTTTTGGGTTATTGAAGACAAAAGGTGAAAGAGTGAGGGTTTTCAAGAACCTTCGCATGTGTGGGGATTGTCACACTGCTGCCAAATTGGTGTCTAAGGTGGAAAATAGGGAGATAGTTGTAAGAGATAACAAACGCTTCCATCATTTTAGTGATGGGCTCTGCTCATGTGGAGATTATTGGTAGGTGAAGAAGGTAAAAGCTTCTTATACCGGAGATTGGATGTTCAAAGTTTAGTACAATGTGAAGCTTGCAGTGGTTTCTGTCTTTCTTTTTTGGTGTCATTTAACCCAAGTGCACACTGTAAAATATCTCAAAAAATTCTTTTTTGTTTTGTTTTTTTTTTTGACAGGAAAGTACTGAGGTTTGGATTCCATTCCCAAAAGTCACTAAAGAATCCTATGTATATCACACATTTTAGATTCCAATCTAAAATCTAATTTCATCCTAACTTGAGTTAATTTTTGTTTTGAGAGTTCTGTACCATTTTATTTAATTGTAACACTAGATGAACTTTTCAAACGGCTCATATTATTAGAAATTTCGAATGGATGTAGTTCAAGTGATGGTCTACATAGTAAAGTCAAGTGATTATGCAAATAAATTGTCCATTGTGACAACAATAAGAACGAAACATATAGGTAGAGCAACTGTTACTTTCTTTGGTGGTTATGTTTCAGAGATGGAAGGAATGATTATTTTTAGCTAGCCTCTTTGGTTCTCTGCAGCTTCCTGTTAAAGTTGGATCTATGACTGAACTGGTGTTGTATCTGTTTCTGATATTCAGTTTCCTACTTTGTGGTTTCCCTGTAGCCTGCTTTTTCTGTAATTAAATTCGTTTTTCACAAAAAAAAGAAGGTAGTTTGGGAATTTACTAAAACACTCTTCATAATTGTATCAGTACCATTTTTGTTTCCATGTTATTTTTGTATTTTGTATTTTTTTATTTTTATTTTTTATTTGGAGAACAAATTATACTTTATATCTTAGGAAAGGGAGTTAAAAATGTCCTTGCTTTGGAATGAGGGGAGATGTTATCTGCAACCAAAGAATGCAGCAGCATACTCAACTGGTATGTTCCACCCAAAATTTTGTTTTATAGTTGAGGTGTTTCACAATAATGTTAATAGCAGTTGACTTGTTCTGATTCTTTCCTTCCACCGATCCCCCCAGATTTTTCTTCGTCTACACCACTATTTATGATGCTGGTTAAATGTATACTATTTTTGGTTTTTTTAATGGATCCAACAGTCTGCTTCATGCACTCTTAAATGCTTACTGGTATCTAGCTCCAGCATTGATCACTTCTTGGGGAGCAAATGATGGAAGCACTTCTCATATGGTTCAACAGATCCCAAAGAAGTGTGGGAATCACAACGCAACATAGTTAACTATTGATATGGTTGTCTGATCAATACCTTTATTTTGGATCCCGACTGGAACCTAAGGAATTCCCATTAATTCTTCATATTGTGATTTCTTTAGTTCTTGTTCTTTGTTTATGCCCTGAAATCCTATAATGTCCAGCATGATGGTATACTTTCTCTGCAATTTAACACAGATATTTATCTTCTTTTGACCTATGTCTGATTTTCTATCTTTAATGCAGCTTCTATAATTATTCATAAATTTGTAACATAATTTGTTCTTGGTACTAAGTTAGTACTTGAAGGGGAGCCTTGGTATAACGGTAAGAGTTGCTACCACGTGACCATGTGATCATGGGTTTTGAGTCGTGGAAACAGCCTCTGCGAAGCATGGTAAGGCAGCGTACAATAGACCCAAATATGGTTCAACCTTTCCCTAGGACCTTGCAAACGCGGGAGCTTTGTGCACCAGGCTACCCTTTTTTTATACAAAGTTAGTAATTATTTTCTGCTCCTTTCCTGTTTGGTAATTTTGGTCGTTGGATATATAAATCCTGTATGTTATTTCCGCCACATAGATCGACTTAACCCCATTATCAATCTCAAAAGCTAAGAACTTTAGACATGAAAGTGTTCTCAATAGCAGTTAAGTCCATAGAAGCTTGGAAAGCTGGGATGATTCAAGAAATATTTTTTGGGTGATCCCTGATTTTACTTTGCTAAAGTCCTTCATCTGATACCAACATTAATTGAAATGCACAACTGCAGGTCAATTATATCATTGATATCAATATATCATGAACATAAGAGATTGAGAACACAACTCAACTATTCTTTATACGAATAAGCAAAAGGAAGCATCTCTTATTTGTTCTGTTGACCGTGTTTGTGCAGGAATTTAATGAAGCCTTGCAACAGAAATTCCCAATTCAACTAAACAGAATTTGATTGAGCATTTCTATTGCAAGACAGGATGCAATGTCTTAGGTGTGAGGAACACTGTGTCAAGATTGGCATTGCTACACTCTAATGACCATGCAAGCAGTTAATGGAGGTATGGATTGATTATGAAACGATCAAGGTCGTTTTTGTTGCATGACTCTTCCAGATACTGTGGCCTGAGCTGCATGACATCACTGAAGTGCAGGTCTTCAGAGTTTTCTTGGAGTGGAGAACTTTCTCATACTGATTATAGAAGGTGATTGTCCTCCCTGGTTTATTGCAAACCTTGTTGTGAACTTCTCTTTTTCTTTTTCTTCTTATTATATTTATAGTTTTTCAAGCATCCCTTTTTTTGTTCTCCTTTTGGGTTAGTAACTGCAAGCTGTCTCTAGGATATGGTTTTGGGGAATGGTCGTGAAACTGGGACTCTATTTTGTTTGCGTTGTAAAAAATTTATTGGGACCCTCATCCCTTTATGGCTGTTTTTGTACATTTTGCTTTATTAATATATATCTACTTTTGTTTCTTGTCAAAAAAAAAAAAAAAAAAAAGCATCCATGAGAAGTTTATAGAATTCATAGGAAGGCAAACGTGACTGTGGAACTTTCAACACCAACCTACCCTCATTAACAGTTGAATGGGCCATGTGTTGGTGACTTTGCCTTCAATCATTAAGATTCTGTGAACATCTAATGAGGAGAGCCTACCTTGAAATTTATTTTATTTTATTATATTTTCTGTACATATTTTGTTAAGGATTCTTCTTCAGAATTTTGAAGGTTGGATTGCTGTTTTCCTCAGAAAATGCAGTTAATGAAGTGAAAAGTAAGATGGCTAATCATTCTCTTTTGCTTCAGTCAGCTACACCGAGGACCATTGCTAAAACTTCAGGTCCTAGTAAAATAATACACCAGGGTACCTTTTAAGATCCTAAACTTTCCATTGGTCTTTTTATCTTCTCAAAGCTCATTGCTCGCTCATTCACTCTTACACGCACACATTTCTGATTTTTACCCGTTTTTCTTTTGTAAATGGTAACATACATAAATATAAATGTGCGCGCACACACACACATGTATGAATGTATGCATGTATGTATTTTCTTAACAATGGAAGTTACTCAATGCATCCAGAAAACTAATAAGAAAATCTTCTTGAGGTTCTGCTGATTATTCTGAGGTGTATGATATACTCTTGTATGTCTGTTTTATTAAACTTTCTTAATATATGGAAACGATATGATGGCATATGGCACTTTAAAATAGTTTAATATGTTTTACAGGTGGAACCTAGCTACTATTCTTGGATGTCAGTCTCTGACTTCTCTTTATTCTCTATGAATTGCTCTGCATATAAGGTAATTTTCTTCTTTCTATTAGCAAGCTAGGAAAATTGCAGTTTCAATAATTACTAGATTGCATAAGCAATGACTTCCAACGCGACTCTTGAAAATTGAAATTCATTCTTTGTTGTCAATATCTTATCATCCATACATGGGAAATGTGGTTTGGGGCAACACATCAATTAATTGAGCTACGTTCTTGATTCTTAGAAATCTTGTTCTAATTCAAAAATGTTGTCTCTTCTTATTCTGAATTGAAGTCAGATGTTCTTAATTTGTAATTAGAATATGCTACGTTGTCAGAATTCTATATTCTTTAGATGCTTCGTTCTTGTGCATGTGCCATAGGATGACGGGGCCTGATCTTAGCAAAATTGTGCTTTCCTTGGATTAATAGCTAGCATGCAGGGTTATTTTTTATTTTTTTATTAAAAAAAAAATGGAGAGATATAATTATGGATCCTTGGAGCAACGGTAAGAGTTGTTTCCATGTGACCAGGTGATCACGGGACCTCGTAGAGGGGGAGCTTCGTGCACTGGGCTGCCTTTTTTTTTTTTCTAGTTCCTCGTCCTGTAACTTGGGAACTTTTTCCCCTACAAGTCTGCTAATCATTTGAAAGGAATGGTCCTTCATAGTGTGTCTGTTGGTGTGATAGCTTGACTATTCTTGCCACTTATGCTGACTGATATATTGCTTTACAGTTCCTGCTCCGTCTTGGATGTACAGTTTTCTATTTCTTTTTCATTCTCATACATACATATACCATTTTATAGTTTCTTTTAAAAAAACATATATATTGCTTTACTTTTTGTTTTCATTTCCTTTTCCATTTTTATTTTCATTTCCTTTTCCATTTTTATTTCTGGACTATTGGACGAACCAATGAACTCATTTTCATCTTTATTTATTTATTTATTTATTTTTTTTAGTTAGTATTATTTAAGGAAGGCCCTCCAAATGAGGTCAGTGATATGAGAAGTAAACTGCAATTTAACTTTAGCATTTGTCGTTATGTCAGAATTCCCAAATTATCCTTCATTCGAAGGACTGAAGGATGTGCACTAGCTTGTGGATTTTGAGATTCTATTGGCATCCTTGAACCTACATATTTGGTCACTGTTTTATTACTTCTGTACTTAAGCTGTAAACTGAAGCTTTATATGCAGTAGAGGTTGAAACTCCTATATATAAAAACTGAAAATCTTGACTTATTTTTGTATATCTAGTTCTACTTATCAGATGTTTTGGTATTTTAAATGCTTATCAAATAATCTAATTTTCTAAGCCTTTTTTAAGGTTAATACTCTAGACCCCCTTGTTTTCTTTTATTTTTCCTAAAATGAGTAGTTTTTTTTGTCATTTTACTAATTGCAATGACGATATTTATTTACTTCTCCAAAGAACAGTCACTTAAATGTTAAACAAACAGTATTATTTTTGTAAAGAGAAGAATTTCAAACAGAAACAATGGCTTATTTTGAAAGTAATTATCATTTAAATTACTGCTTTTGAATTCAAGAATTCGAATTTCACCCAAGTACGTCCATTCCTTTTTTCCAAAATAAAGGCAATATTATTTGATTAGCTTATATTCAAATAATGCCTGTTCATCACCCATTATTTTGAAAATAATACTAATTTGACCATCTTGAACTAAACATCTGTCCTAGGAAAGCTGTCTGCGGTTTATTAAAGCGTTCAAAATATTTCTAGGAGAAAACAGATCCATCAGCTAAACTACATAGCCATTTGCCTTTCTAAAAGACTCGAACCAAATCAGCATCTCTGCCCAAACTCACCCACTATTTCGCGGCATAGAGGTACAAAGACATAAACACAGCTGGAAGATCATTGCAAATATTGAAATTAATCAATGGGATTAATATGAATTGACTGAACTGAATGCTGGCTGAATATTGTTGTAGATATAATATGTAAGTGTAAATGGCAGGAAAGCTAGGCTTATTATTCTTTTATACATAATATTTTTGAGTGGTCATATTGTTACCATTTAGTGCTAATAGGTCACTCTTCCGAACTGGTGCATCTACAACATAAGCCTTTAGATGCACCATTTCGGAGGAGTGACCTATTAGCACTAGATGGTAACAATGGAGGTAGAGGTAGACCTAAAAAAACATGGACAGAGATAAATAAAAAAGATTTAACTTCTTTTAATTTGAATGTCAACTTAGCCCTCAATAGAGCATAATGGAAGAAGCGGATTCAAGTAGTTGACCCCATGTAGTTGGAAAAAGGCTTAGTTGAGTTGAGTTGAGTTGTAGATTTTTGAGTGGTATTATTCAAATTGGCTGCTGCTGATTTTTTTTTTTCTTCTTAAAGGGTGGAATAGTTATCAACTTGGGTTAAATTATGTTGTTATGTTGGATTAAAGTTAACCAACATGGGATTGGTGTGATGGCTAGGAACCTATCTTAGGAAGCAAAAGTCATGAGTTTGAATCTCACCCCAAACAGGTCACTCCCCATGGAGTTTCTGATGTGTGAGGATAGGGAAGTTCACACACATCTCAAGGAATTAGTTGAGTGCTAAAAATGCCAGACACCTTCAAATAAAAAAAATAAAAAATAAAAAAATAATTGGTTGAACTATCAGTTGATCAACGCACTGTTGAAAGTCACGTTTCACAGATTTATTAAGAGTGTAAATCAAGTTTTCATCCATTGTAACGCGAACTGAAAAGAATGGGACTTCTTAGTGCCATTTTAGCATGGAGTGTGTCTTCTACAGTGACATGTATCGTTTGTTTTGTGGTTTGTCATGTTGGGTACATGTTTTTTATGTAACATCCAAATCTGATTCTGATATTTCCTTGGGGCCATGCAAAAATAAATGGAAAAAGAATAGAATTAATTCTACTCAGATAAAAATACAGTTTTTGGAAACTCATGATGGACTGTCTCCAAGTCTTGACAGAATTTTCAGATGTTAAGTTCATGGATCCTGTAAGGAATTGGAATGTTGTGTTGGTCCAAAGGAGATTTTCATGCTCGGATGTGAGAAACCAAAGGTTTGACGAACTTAATATTGATGGGTATTTGGTTGAAATATGTCCCAATCTATAGTTTGATGCTAGTGAAGGAGGCATACCATCCTTTTTGCGTGTTTGAAGATTATTATTGGTGCACTGTTTGTCAAGTTTGGTTAATTTGAATGCTATAAAATAGCTTGTGTTAGAAAGATTATCCCTTTTCTCTTGTTCCCTACAAAGTTAGAAGTGAATAGGATATATCAGAGCCTAGAAATTTCTATCATGTAGGAAATTGTCTTAAATTTTATTTTATTTTTTGTCTCTCCAAAACAGTGCTTGCACCATTGTTGGAGAAGAAAAGGGTAAAATATACATTGCCTGAAAATATCCAAAGTTAGGGGTGTTGCCAATTTCCAGTATTACCTCATATGCTCAAAAGTCAAAATTTCATATAAAAAGCTAAAGCCTGCTTAATTTCATCAAATATTTATAATATAGGAACATAAAAACATTTATAGTGGATATCATACTGTACAAAGAGGTGGATGCACGAGTGGCTGAATTCTCTTCCAATAATTTAAGAGAACATGCTGAAATCACCTAACAGTTAAGCAATAAGCATGGTGCTCTCACTAAAAATTAGAAACAGTACATGTGCTTTCAATGGACAACTTTCCAATTGTTTTCGTTTCTCATGGTACTTCGCTTGTTTTCTAGCATCAGCCCCTCCACCCGTTTTCTGTCATTGCCAGCTTAAGACAAACCTGATGATAGTTGATATTGCTTGCACCTCTCTTTGTTTAATCCACCTGATTGTATTATTACATTTATTTTTTCTGGAACAACTTCAATTCCATTTTACTCTGAACTTGTAAATCTATCCTTTTCATTTATTATAGATTATTTATCTATGTTTCAGGAGGGTAAGACATGATTAATGAAAGGAAGCCCATGATAAACTGGTTTGTTCTCAAGGAGCTCTTGCAGGTATCATTCCCATATAATTCATCCTACAAGTGTGTGGATGTTCATGTGGCAGGAAAAAGATGAATATATGAAATTCAGAAAGGAAATAAGCTCCAAAAAGCTTTTATTAGGAGGATCTATCTTCCATCATAAGTAGTAAAATTGATGGCAAAGCTAATTGGCTATCATACATGACGGACCAAACGGAGAAACACCCGACTTTTATCTCAGTGAAGCAAATCCATGGAACTTGCAATAGATTGGTTTGAGGATTCTGCTCGAAGATGAGCAGTGTTGCATGGGACTTCAAGATCCCTAAAAGAATTATAAGTATTATTGAGTTGAACTTCATGAAGCATCCTTCGGAGGTCAGTAGCTTCTTCTCTAAGGCAACTATTCTCTTTAATTACCCTTTCATGGCTATCTGACACATGGTTCAACTTATCAATAAGCTGCCGGTTTTCAGTTCGGAGCCGAAGAACCTGTGACCATAACTCATCCAAGTGCTTTTGCTTGCGCATTCTAGACCGACGAGCGGATTCTCTGTTTGATATCATCCTTCTTTGCTTTCTCTCATCAACTATGCTTACTTGGTGCTCTTCTGCTTTGTCAGAAGGGGAATTATTGCCTCCGATACATGACGGGTACGGGTTGAATTCTTGGATTGAAGGGATTTGGTAATCAGGTAAGGGGTTTAAGAATCTTGTTATTTGGACGTCGGGTATGTTGTTTCGAATCATGGTTAAGTTTATAGGGTAAGGTGTTGGGTTTGCAAGTGTTGTGTAACAAACCTCTGCAACCTCTGCTGTCTGCATGGTGAGAAAAGGAATGTTTTTCTTTTGGAGTAGAGGGTGATGAAGTAGTTGCAGATTGGGGTGAGGAGAAGAATTGCAAGAGAGTACACTGAGTTGTGGTGTTTATAGGGGAAGAAAAAGGCTGGAGCAAGTGGCCCACATTTGGCAACTGTTGTAACAGTGAAGAGTTTCTTAAAGAGCAGACAAAAAACATCCATCCTTCCATCCATCATTTATGCATCCATGATCCATTGGGTTGATATGCATGAGGCCTAGGATCATGTGGATGTTGGGTCTGCCATGCATGCATACCCATATCCAAGTTGAAGGTTGCACCAGCTACTGTTATGGTACATGTAAAGAATGGATGTTACTAAAATAGTGCTTTCAGGTTTTCAATCACTTGCAACCAAAGTGACTAACAAACTTCACAACAGGCCTAGTTTTCTTATAAGTTGATAAAATTAACACCATGATGTGATGCTATTCACCCACACACAAAAATAAATAAATAAATAAATAATAAAAATGGAAAGAAGTCCCTCTGTGTCATGTTATAATAACTTGAAAACTCTATCTCAATTTCTTTTTTTAAATAGATAATTGTTTTTTATTTTTTTATTTTTATTTTTCCGGTGGATTAGATCTTGGGACTTGTCCATATCAAGAATTGAGTTCAAATAAATACCATTTGAGTAAACTGTAAAACTTTTCACATGACATAATGCATGATACATGTAAACCCATGCATGTAATGCATGCATTAAGAGTTTGGATAGGATAATCACTTGAGAAATTAAATAATTCTAGAGAGAAAAAGTAGAGAGAGAGAGTGGGAGAAGGCATGATTTCATGAATATTGGGAATGTTTGTCACAAAGAAAGCAATCCTTTTCCCATTGACATCACTCTCAAAAACCATGTTTTATGTGCTCACCCCACCCAATCCAAATCTAGCCCCCACCTTCCACCGTACTTCCTCTTAAATCACTACACGTGTCCTAACAAATCAACACCATTGTTACATCCCTTAACCATGGTTAGTTAATTTTGACGTGGCAAGATATGCAGGTGGCAAATTTTCTCTTTCTTTACAGGGCTTGACGTAGCGAAGTAGTATCTCTCTACGTTTGTTCTTGCGTCACTGCGCTGAGTGACGCAAGAACCGGACGGTTTTGGGAAGAAGCCTCATTTCTGGAATTAGGAGTGAAAGTTAAAAAGAGGATGACTCAATGCCCACCAACACTATAAATATAACAACTATGCATTAGGTACCCATAATTAATGACCCTGAATTTGAGGGGCACAAAATTCTACTATAAAATAGATTTTGATTTTGAGCCTCTTCACTCATACAACGACGTCTTTAGGTGTTTATGACAGTATTCCAGAGAACTAGTGAGGTGGCCCCCGGTAACCCTAACCTTAAAAAAAAAAAAAAAAAAAAAAAAAGGTAAAATTGGAGGTACAATAATTCTCATTTCAATTGAACAATAGTACCCTTCTTAAACATATCTGACTTAGAAAGATGAAGCAAATAAATAATTAGATGGTGGATTGGACATAATGGGAACAAATATAAGAAGCACTAAAATGCTAAGTTCCGTGTCATTTTAATATTCTGATCAAGCTAATTATACAAGCTTCCTTGCCTAGTCTATCTCTAATTTTTTATTCTTACTATAATATGAATCCCCACTATAGAATCATGATGAGGTTATACATAAAAGTTAGGCACCAGAAAGAGAGCATTGCAACATTTATTAATTCTATCAAAATAACTGAGAAGATGCATGTTTTCACTGAAGTAAACTCCCTTTTTTTTTTTTTTTTTTTGTGGTCTTTGATATGTGATGAAAAGAAGCAACCTAGCTAGTTAATTATTTTTATAAGTATAAAATATAGCTACATTTGTGATAATCCAACTACTTTAAAGTAGTAGTATACTGTATTGAGAAGAAGACAACTCTAATCATTTAGTACTAAATGCAAGAAAACCCTTTCATAATTTGAAGAGGCATTATTTTTTAAGCCTAGACAATTATTATCTAAATGACTTGATAATTATATATATTTGAAAGGATCTCAAGATATGTTGATAAAGATCTCGAGGAATATCGAGGACATTGCAAGACATCCAAAAGGCTAATCAAAACTTTCCAATCTATTGTAGTAGGTTATTTGGCTATATTCACCCGAGTCACTAAAAGATGAGATATCTATTTTTTATTTTTAAAATTGTTTTCTTCCATATAATTGACATGTGCATATATATATATATATATCTACTAGATCTCACAGTGGTGGTATTATGGACTAACAATTTCTAGACATTAATACAAATTGAAGTTAATTACCATATTATTTGATTTTAGTAGTGTTTACCTGAAAAGTAGTTCTATCTAATGATTAGTTTTTTCAATATTTATTACAGAGAAAAAAAAGAAGAAGTCTTAGATGATCCATAGTTTCAAACTTTTATCTTTTTTGTAAAGAAAAAGAATAATTGGAAAATCATGTTAGAACATATCAAATTATTCAAAAATATCAAATCTATTGCGAAAATCTTACACCTTGTACTCGTCTTAAGTTTATTTCATAAAATATTATATGTAAATTATCATATTTTCTAATCTTTATTATGCCTCCCTAATATCCCCTCTATCTCTCTCAAAATAAAGTTTAGCTTATTCTTGTGCTTTTTTTTTTTTTAGATACCGGAATTTTGATATTTGGTGGCATCGTTCTTCTCCTTCAGAACGAGACTATTCTACCGAATTTTAAAAGTCTGCAGAGGCGGAGGCGTTCAGACTCAAACTGAAGACCGAATCCCTCAATCTCTGTTAAGTTCGGTCCGCGATTCATCGAACCACCCCATAGTTGGTTATTCTTGTGTTTTATTAAAGCGTTTTCTCATTCATAACTTACTGCCCCACCCCACCATGGGTTAATTGTTTTTGGCGGACCCAACGGATTAATTTTTGCACTAATTAATAAGGTTTAGCTTATTCTTTGTGAAAGTGACATCAACTTATTTTATTTTATTTTATTTTATTTTATGAAACTCATAAATAGGTTAATTTTTACCGGTGCAAAAATATACAATAATATTAATTACGACTGAGAGAGGGTTTTTTTGTGTGCTAGAATCGTAATAAGAAAATCAAAGAAGTTCGAAGGAACCATATGAAAGATATTCTTGATACCAGGGCTCTTTTAGCTGGTAACATTTACTATTAGCTAATATTCCTATTGTAACATTTAGAACCATATATTTATTTAACTAATAAAATGAAGTAATCATCGTCATTTTAGTAGAATTTAGTCTTCCTTTGGAAGACAATGTTCCATGTGATAACAAAAAAAAGTAGGAAATGGTTTTTTTTTTTTTTTTTGTCAAAGTTTCCATTCCATTTTCAGTGAAATTACCAAATGGAGAATATCCTGCCACTAGATACAATCACCCATTAAAGCATATTGCAGACACAACCATGTGTCTAAAGACGATCCTAAGGAGATGGGAAACCCTAGCAATTATAGAGTAAAACCCCAACATCAAGTGGTAAAATCCCACAATAACAGACAAAGTCCGACAACAAGAGGGCACAACCCTCGCAACACTAGAACAACAAAAAACTTGACTATAAATATCAAAATAACAAAAAAAACAAATCAACAAAACAAAAGCATTTGCCTCAAGAGGACTGCAAGCACTGCTAGCGAAGGAGGGCGACAAAGAGAAGAGAGTGCAAGAGTGGCGAGCGGCAGGAGCGATGACTGGCAAAGAGAGAAGAAGCAACAAGAAAGATGAAGGGTGGCGAGCAACAAGTGGCGAGCGAGGATCAGCGAGTTGGAGTAAACGAAAACTAACGTGGAGAATGTTCAAACGCTAGAAGAAGAAAGAGAGGAAGAAAGAAATAGGGTAGACCCTCTATCAAAAAAATCATGAAAAGTTGGGACATTTTTCATTGACGTCACAACCGGCTTAAAATCTCAACTACTCAACGTGAGAACATAATTGACAATAAATTTCCAAAGGAATTATAGAAATTGACATAAGAATGGAAAGAAAAATGGAAAAAGATTTGATAAGTAAGGTAAAAGGGAAATGCAACCCGCAAGAGAAACGTAACCCATAAGATACCATGGCTCAAGATGAGAGCTAGACTTCATCTAGGCCAAAAGCAAAAAGGGATACACATGGAAAGAGCACGGGAAATTGTCATGACCCACTATCCGTGATGTCATGACAGGCATGAAACCCCGTGTATATCCTCCCTCAACATACAAAGCGTCTCGATAAGCCTTCTAATACAAACCATAATTCCAAATACACAATAATAAACACATGAACATAATAAAAGATCATCATATAAAGCATATCCAAAATGACAACCAGAAAAATTTTCTTCAAGTCCATTGTGTTCAAAAGTACATAATATACTTAACCATAAGTACAAACCCATCTAAATGGTAAGTATAATCATTAGGTGTTACATAGTACAATTTATCAAAATAAATTGCGAAAAAGTACTAAACACCTACGCCAACAACAGTACGAGAATGCTTCGCAGCTAAGCTTTCTTTTTCTCCTTTCTATCAGATCCTGAAAAGATAAGGATGAGGGGTGAGCTACAACAAGCTCAGTGAATGTTTTATACAAGCGACAACATATATATGCATTTAAGTAAAACATTGTAAGAATCATTAAAACCATTTAAATAATCATGGGTGTAAGCAATATTACATACATGCCAATATAATGTATCATGCCACAAACAAGACAATACATACCATTTTATGAACATGCATATGCAACCTAACAACTCTCGAGTAAGAATCAATACAAAGGTCATGTATGCGCGACACCCATGCCCGATCGACTTCTTACTCGTATCTATCAGAATTCCTATGGATTGTATGAACCATAGGATTTGCCCACCAAGACAAGTACCATGTCTAGGCAAATCCTAACATACACAACGCATAAAAATCCTTTGTAAGGTCCACAATTGAGGATTTTCGGTCGACTCAATGAGATTCCATAAGAAATCCCAAGCTTAGGGAATGCACATAACTCTCCCAACTGACTATGCTCAAATACAATTCATGAATTCAATAAATCATGCATACTACATTATACAAGCATTTAAGACATTTTATACTACAATGCCACATATAGAATTCACAAGTAAAGGAAATACTCACCCTTGATTGGCTAGACCTAGCCAATCTAACTTCCAATTCCAAGAAAGAGTACTAGAATGCCACAATCACCCTAATGCAACACAATCTCCAATTGGACTATTTGGGTCACTTAGATCAAATCACAAATCCTGAAAACGACATGGTTTATGCGAAATTGAAAATCAGTCCAAGTAGCTAATCAACTATGTTTAAACCCAAATCAAATGCCAATTAAGTTTCTAAACTAGTCCTACACATGGGCTAATCTGAAATTGCCCAATTCACTCATTTACTACCCAATTAACCCACATTTAACCAAATTGAATGCAATAGGTTGATCCAAACACTATAATACATGACATTCAATCATAAATAGGGTTAATTAGACTAATTACAAGTCAATTTCATCAATTGAAATCAATTAAGCCAAAATTCTCAAATTTGGGCAAATCCCCAAATCACATGCAATTTCCCAAATTATAAGAAAATTGCCAAATTACATAGCCTAGGCCAAAATTTCTCTACACTAGGGTTTCCACAAATCAAAATCAGTAATTTGGAGTGTTATACATCCATATTTACCCATGCATTCATAAATTACATGCAATTTGAATAGTAAACCCTTGGTCTAAAATCCTAGTTTAGGTCAAATCCATGAAACCCCTCCAATTTCTTGTTAGAAATTGGGGATTTCACAATTTATGGACTCTTCATACCATCTAGATACACATATCACAAAATCAAAGCGTAAGTCCAACATTGCTTTTCCACCACTCCCTTAAATTTCGGGATACATGGATCGAAAACACCCCTTAGGTGTTGGTTGAGGTTAGGGAAGGTCTTTAACATGAAAAACAAACATAAAATAGTCCATACATGCAAACCCTAGGTCTAGGACCCTAAAATTTAGGGATTCATAGAAACCGTAGGTCGAAAATCAGTTTGCATGCATGAAGGAAAGTGATAGAAGGAAGAAAAATGAGAAAGAATGGGAAAAAAAATGATTACTTTGGGTGTTTTTGGGCAAAAATCACCAAAAAACCCTAACTTCTCCCCTTTTTCATCTCCACCCCAAGCTCTCTAGCCCTCTTCGAAAGTGCAAAATGAAGATACTCACGTTCAAATGGCTTATATAGAGGTTTAGTTGTATTTTTGGGCCCACACATGAAAGTTAGAAAAAAACCACTTAAATAAAAGGAATAGTTTTTTTTGCTGCAATTACTTTCAAACGACTCATTAATTTAACATCTTAACCGTTTAGAACTTTTATGATTCAGTTAAAAATCTTATGGTAAAATTTCAGCTCAATAAAACGGTGGGATTGCGAGATCCAACCATTTGATCAAAACTGCGCAAGAAAATTCTTAAATCCGTGAAACAATGTTTGGAGTTTTATATCTCACAATAAACAACACTGATCAAGATCTTCACCGATCATTATGAAGATCTATCAAAGAAGAATAAGCTGAAAACATTTTAGCTTAATCGGACCACGAATCTAGGAGATCAAGCTATTGGTGTAATTGGTTACAAAAAATTTCTTCTTCTATGGAGCGAGCTCCACTGATCCAAAATACTATTTCGACATGTTTTGACGTCGAACGGGTCTCCGATCATTTCAAAACTTTACGCACACATTAAAAAACTTAAAATCATGCAAAGACACTCGAACCAACATGTGTCGAGCATCAAATATGTATACGCATACATATACAGGTACTCTACTGGTCAAAATGATGTCGTTCTAAGGTACGGGCCTTACAATTCTCCCCAACATAAGAGTATTTTTGTCCTCAAAAATAAAAGTAAGAGAACTAACCTCAGCTGGTAATAAGATCGGGGAACTGCTCTGTCATTTGGTCCTCACATTCCCAGGTTTGCTCTTCATTATCGTGGAATTTCCATTTGACTCGCACAAGCGGGATTTCTTTATTCCTCAATTTCTGAACCCAACAAGCCACAATCTGAATCGGCAACTTCGCATAAGTAGTATCCTCCCCAACTTGCAGATGACTCATATCAAGCACATGAGTTGGATCGGGATAAGACTTCTTCGATGGATCCTCAATATACTTCCTCAGCATCGATACGTGGAAAACATTATGAACACTCTCGAGCTAAGAAGGTAGAGCCAACCTGTACGCTACTGGTCCAAGCTTCTCAACAATCTAGAATGGTCTAATGAACCTAGGGGCAAGTTTCCCTCTGACACCGAACCTCATCTAACCCTTGAGTGGCGAGACCTTAAGTAAAACTAGATCTCCCACTGCAAACTCCAACGGCCTATGCCAGTTATCGTAATAACTCTTCTGCCTATCCTGAGCTGACTTCAGCCTCTACAGAATCAACTTGACTTTCTCTGTCTCATCAACAACTGCATCAGGGCCCTATAACTGCGTATCACCCACCTCGTACCAACAAGCTGAAGATCTACAGGGTCTTCCATACAAAGCCTCATACGGTGCCATACCAATGCTCGCCTGATAACTGTTGTTGTAAGCGAACTCACACAAGGGCAAACGCTCACCCCAACCACCATCGAACTCTAAAATGCAAGACCTGAGCATATCTTCCAACATTTGAATCACTCTCTCGGACTAACCATCCGTTTGAGGGTAAAACGTTGTACTGAGTCGGAGATAGGTCCCAAATCGAGTCTGCAAAGGCTGCCAAAACTGCGATGTAAATCGTGGATCTCAATCCGACACGATAGAAAAGGGCACTCCATGCAATCTCACGATCTCTCTCACATTTAATCTGCTCAGTCTATCCACAGAGTCTCTGGCGCTCATAGGTAGAAACTGTGCACTCTTGGTCAATCATCGACCACAACCCAAATGACATCAAATTTGCCCTGAGACCTCGGTAATCCCATGATGAAATCCATCGTGATGTGCTCCCATTTCCACTGAGGTATGGGTAATGGCTGCATCTAACCTCCAAGCTTTCGGTGTTCAGCCTTAATCTGCTGGCACACCTCACATCTCTGAACATACTCAGCTATACTCTTCTTCATCCTATGCCACCACACAGACCTCTTCATGTCGTGATACATCTTAGTAGCCCCTGGATGAACAATATACTGAGACCTGTGAGCCTCTCGAAGTATCTTAGCACGCAACTCAGCATCATATGGGATCCATAGTCTCCCTCTAAACCGTAAGGCATCATCTGAACCTCTCTGCCAATCAGCTCGGTCAGCACTGTCTGCAAATATATAGTACATGTCGTAATCCGAACAATGTTCCTGTAGATCTTTAACCCTCTGAATATGGGCATCTGCAAGTTGCGTGTGCATATGAGCACATATCTCACTATGTGGTGCGTCCGAGAGTATACTCATCATAGTCACTCTCTCAAGTAACTGCCACTGCTGGGCCATCTGAAAAGCAATCACCTGAGTCTCTGCTCGCCTGCGGCTCAAAGCGTCAACCACAACATTGGCTTTGCCAGGATGATACTCCAAAGATGAATCATAATCTTTAAGTAACTTGAGTCATCTATTCTGTCGCATATTCAACTCCTTCTGATCAAAGAGATACTTCAAACTCTTATGATCAGAAAACAAAGTGAACCTCTAACCATTAAGGTAATGCTTCCATAACTTCAGTGCAAACACTATGGCTGCCAGCTCCAAATCATGCACAGGGTAGTTGTGCTCATGCACCTTAAGCTGTCTAGATGCATATGCAACCACTCGACCTTCCTGCATCAGCACACATCCCAGACCTAAGAGTGATGCATCTGTATAAATCACCAACTCCTTCCCAGGCTCCAGAAAAATCAACACTGGAGCTGTAGTCAACCTCTGTTTCAACTGAAAGCTTTCTCACAGGCATATGACCATGTGAAGGTCACGTTCTTCTGAGTCAGCTTAGTCAATGGTGCGGCTATCGTGGAAAAGTCATTCACGAACTTCTTGTAATAGCCAACCAAACCCAGAGAGCTACGAATCTTTGTCACTGTGGTAGGTCTTGGCCAACCAATGATATCCTCAACCTTAGCAAAATCAACTGAAATACCCTCTGCACTAACCACATGACCTAAGAATTTCACCTTAGTCATCCAAAAATCATACTTGCTCAGCTTGGCATACAGCCTATGCTCCAACAATGTCTGCAAAATAACACTGAGATGATGCTCATGATCATCTCTAGTCAGAGAATAGACTAGGATATCATCGATGAAGACTATAATGAACTGGTCAAGGTATTGTCTGAATACTCTTTGCATTAGATCCATGAACATAGCTGGTGCATTAGTCAACCTGAAGGGCATCACCAGAAACTCGTAATGTCCATACCTCGTCCGAAAAGCAGTCTTCGGCACATCCTCATCTCTAATCCTCAACTGATGGTACCCTGACCTCAAGTCAATCTTCGAAAAGAACTTGGCCCCAATCAGTTAATCAAACAAATCATCAATGAGAGGAAGCATATACTTGTTCTTCACAGTCACCTTATTTTGCTGACGGTAGTCTTTACACAATCTAAGACTCTCGTCCTTCTTCCTGATGAACAACACAAGTGCTCCCTAAGGTGACATACTAGGAAAAATGAATCCCTTGCCCATTAGCTCATCAAGTTGGGCTCTGAGTTCATTCAACTCTTTCGGTGCCATATGATACAGTGGAATAAAAATGGGTTTTGTCTCGAGCATTAATTCAATGATAAAGTCTACCTTTCACCAGCCGTCGTACTCAATATCAACAACGTACTAGTCCTAACAGTAGATAACCTTAATCTATCTACCACATTACCAGAAATAAAAGACAAAGTAGAACCAGCATCAATCAAGACATACATCAAACAAACACAAAATGCTGATAGTACCTTTGATCAATTGCTTGTTGGCCTCTGGATCTGCCTGTGTAACAGCTCGGACCTGCTCCCGGGAAGCAACTGGCATATAATTGTACTGTGTAGCAGACACTCTACATGGACACTTACTCTTCTTGTGCCCGGGCACTCGAAACAGACTATCAGCTTAGGTGCCCTAAGCGGTGACGACACAGCCTGTTGTCCATTGTACCTAGCTGAACTCTGCTGCTGTTGGGGCCTGCCTGACATCTGCAAACTCTGCCCTAGAACTGGTGGTGCAACTGTCACTGGAGCGGAGGCTACTGATACCTCATACTTGCTGCAACCAAACCTCAACTTCTTATATTTTCGGCTCTTCTTACCATAAAACTGACCCGCTGACCCTGTCGGTTGTGTCTGTCATGAAGGAACTGTAGGTGCCTATACCGTGGCCGATGTCCTCATTCGGGAATGAGCCTCTGCAGTCTCGAAGTCAGCGGCCTGCAACATCGCCTGGGATCCTTTGTCCACACTATTCACTGATGAATAGTACAGGGCCTCTCCCAGAGTCGAACTCGAGACTTCATAAGGTTTAATTCCGAACTCTGAGTAACCACTGAGCCAATCGTTGCGGTGGGCTGTGTACTGGGATGTGACAATATTATGTGGTATATAACGGCTGGGGTACGCTCGGTATGAGGTACCCATCACATCCCGGGTGTACTAGACACTGCGGTGTGCTGTGTACTGGGGTGTGACACGACAAGTGCCAAACCCTGACGGATACGATCACGAAACCCATCTCGTATCCTCTGCATGAGAAGGTAGTCAGTCGACACCATCTCAGGAGCAAAGAGTGCCAAGCGGTTAAACTCTTGCTTGTACTTCCTCACTGACCGACTGCCCTGGGTCAGGCGCATGAACTCGATCCTCCTCTGATTCCGCTCTGACCTCGGGTAGAACTCCTCGTAAAAAAGTTCTTTAAACTTGGTCCCCATCTCAATCTCATCGACCATGTGGTCCAGTCTCAACCACGCTCTATCGACGATCTTGAACTTGGCCAAGCTCGCTCTGTCAGCCTCAGAAGCCTGCATGTCGCTGAAGATAGTCTCCATCCTCCTGAGCCATCTCTCAGCTGTCTCGATACATAGGCCTCTAGTAAACTCTGTCAGGCCTCTGATCTGGAAGGCCTTCATGACCCTCTCATAACGCTCTGACTCAGACCTCTGCTCGGGAATTCCCACAGCCTCAACCGGTACCTTAGCCTGGACATCGACATGAACCTCAGCTGGTCCAGCCCTATCCTCCACGGCCATGCCAACATTACTGTGTTCCCCCTCAACTGGAACACCTGGCTGCAGCTGCCTGTTGCCCGAACCTGAGCAAGCAGTGCTAGAATCTGAGTTTGCTACTGCTGAATTTGGGTTTGAGCAGCAAATGAGACCTCAATATGCCTAAGGCGCTCATCTGGGTTCATGGTTGGTTCTGAATTTCCTCTCTTGTAAATCTGAAATTCACAAATAAAGAAAAGTCCTTCAAAATCACAATTCATGAGAGTTGTTATCCCTAAGATAACTACCCATAAAAGAAATCGTAATATCTTATAAGTCTTTTAATCTTTTTAAGATTTTTAAACATAAAACACTCGTTCTGATACCAAAATTGTCACAACCTACTATCTGTGACGTCATGACCGGCACGGAACCCCGTGTATATCCTCCTTCGACATACACGACGTCCCGATAAGCCTTCTAACACAAACCATAATCCCAAATACACAACAATAAACACATGGACATAATATAAGATCATCATATAAAACATATCCAAAATGACAACCAGAAAATTTTTCTCTCCAAGTCCATAGTGTTCAAAAGTACATAATATACTTAACCATAAGTACAAACTCATCTAAATGTTAAGTATAATCATTAGGTGTTACATAGTACAATTTATCAAAATAAATTGCGAAAAAGTACTAAAAACCCCACATCAACAATAGTACGGGAACGCTTCGCAGCTAAGCTTTCCCTTTCCCCTTCCTATCAGATCCTGAAAAGATAAGGATGAGGGGTGAGCTACAACAAGCTCAGTGAATGTTTTATACAAGTGACAACATATATATGCATTTAAGTAAAACATTGCAAGAATCATTAAAACCATTTAAATAATCATGGGTGTAAGCAATATTACATACATGCCAATATAATGTATCATTCCACAAACAAGACAATACATACCATTTTATGAACATGCATATGCAACCTAACAACTCCCGAGTAAGAATCAATACAAAGGTCAAGTATGCGCGACACCCATGCCCAATCGACTTCTTACTCGTACCTATCAGAATTTTTATGAATTTATGAACCACAGGATTCGCCCACCAAGACAAGTACCATGTCTAGGAAAATCCTAACATACACAACCCATAAAAATCCTTTGTAAGGTCCACAATTGAGGATTTTCGGTCGACTCAATGAGATTCCATAAGAAATCCCAAGCTTAGGGAATGCACATAACTCAAATGCTTTCCCAACTGACTATGCTCAAATACAATTCATGAATTCAATAAATCATGTATACTACATTATACAAGCATTTAAGACATTTTATACTACAATGCCACATATAGAATTCACAAGTAAAGGAAATACTCACCCTTGATTGGCTAGACCTAGCCAATCTAACTTCCAATTCCAAGAAAGAGCATTAGAATGCCACAATCACCCCAATGCACCATAATCTCCAATTGAACCATTTGAGTCACTTATACCAAATCACAAATCTTGAAAACGACATGGTTTATGCGAAACTGAAAATAAGTCCAAGTATGCTAATCAACCATGTTTAAACCCAAATCAAATGTCAATTAAGTTTTTAAAATGGTCCTACACATGGTGTCACACCTAGTAGTTTTAATGAAATACTTACGTTGACTTATACGTATACTAAGATGTATAATATGCGTATAATACATAGGGCTACAAGTATGCACGTGTATGTGTTTGTGTGTTCATAAAGTACAATTAAATTATTAAAATTCAAATAATAAGTGTTAAGTTGGCTATGTATATGTATGAAATATTTAAATTAAGCATGGGGAGTTGTTTTATTAAGTTGCAAGGGGAGTATGGGATCATCATTTTAGCATTTATCTCACTTTTAATCTTTCCCTTTTAATCTCTCTCTCTCTCTCCAACTCTCCAACCTTGCAAAAAAAAAAAGAAAAAGAAAAGAAGAAAGAATCAGAGAAAGACAAACGGAGAACAAAAGAGGGGAAAAAAGGGAGAACGCCGGATTTACGCCAAATCGGGACCTCTGGCAAGTAATTTTCACTCTATTTCTTCGTGAAATCAATATTTAAGCTAGATGTAACGTTTCTTTTAGAGAAATTTTTACTATAGCAGTCGTTTTACAGTGTTACTAGGAAGGTTGAAAAACACTTCTTAGGCTGTAAGAACCTTAAATATATGGTTAGATTGAATTTTTTTGTTAGTTTGGAACTTTTATAGCTTTTAGAAGTTGATTTAATACTTGAAACCCTTAGATTCGGTATTGAAGACCTTCGAAACCCTAGTAAAACCTAATGAAACTTCGGTTTGAGACCACAGAATCGTAGAGAACTGAATTTCGGACGTTTCGATACCAAGATTGTGATTTTTGGATATGATTTGATATTTTTAGTAACTAAATATACGATTTTGGTGAGTAAAATTGACTTTGGATAATTCTGCGAACTTGTAAAAACTCAGTGAAATACCTGTTGAAGGTGGTAGAATGATAGTATGACTGATTTTACACGTGTCGACGTGGACAGAATAATTTTAGGAATGTTCTATATTTGTAATAAAATTGATATATGGTTCCAATAGAAAACTAAAATTAAGAACTAGTGGAAATATGATTTGAAAATCTATTTTCACTGTTTCTTCTTATGGAAACATCTAGATTGATCGTAGAAACGGTGTTTAAGTGAGATTGAATGATGTCTAGTTGATTATAATGTGATATAGTGCGTTGGTGATTGAACTTGAGAAACAATGATGATGGACATTTTTGATGTGTATTGAATTGGGTGATGATCGAATTGTGCTGGACATCTTGGAATTGAGCAAAATATTGAATAGTAGAGTGTGCATTTTCTTAGAAACATCGGTCAACCACTGTGAGTATATTTTCTTGATTTGGTTCTTGTATGACATTATATATATATATATATATATATATATGAAATGTTTGAAGGTAAATATGCTATGTATACATTGTTGCATTGTGTTTTAATTTGCATTCATAAATGATTTTTTTTTGGCATTGGACCATGTGAGACATGCGAAGGCAAGTTGGTGTCATTTGGTTAGAAATTAGACCCGAATGAGTGTTATGCGTAACCTCATTGTCAGTAGGCCTGTCCTAACAAGGATTTGAGATCCTTGAAGTGACTGTGAATTGGATAATGGGAGGTTGTGGCTACCTTGTAACGACCATATAAGGGTTAGACCCGCTCTATTACCTTGAAGGAGGGAGATGGTGGTTTTTGATGAAAAACCTTGCATTGTTTATTTGAAATTCATAAAATGTATATTGTGACATGTATGAATTATTTGTTAAATGATGCATATGTATTTATAAATGTTTTAAAGAATGTCATGTTTCCTTAAATGCATATAATTGTCATATCAAGAAATATATTCACTGAGTTGTTGTTTGCTCACTCTATTTCCTCCAATATTTTAGGTACCGAGTCGAAGGGAAGAGGAAAAATCTGAGTGATAATCATGTGACTGCATTCGTGTAACGCCCGTACCTTTAGGATGACGTCATTTTGACCCGTAGAGTACCTGTATACGTGTATGTATACATATATGATGCTCAATGCACGTTAGTTCGAGTGCCTTTGCATGAATTTTCAGAATGATCGGAGACCCGTTCGACGTCGAAACGTGTCGAAAATGGTGTTTTGGATCAGTGGAGCTCGCTCCATGGTGGAAGAAATTTTGTCACTGATTATGTCCATAGCTTCATTTCCTAGATCCGTGGTTCGATTGAGCTGAAATTTTGTAAACTTATTCTTCTCTGATAGGTCTTCATTATGAATGGTGAAGATCTTGATCGGAGATGTCTACTATGAGTTATAAAGCTCCAAACACTATTTTTCAGATTTGCGAATTTTCTTACGCAGTTTTGATCAAACGGCTGGATCTCGCAATCCCACCGTTGGATTGAGCTGAAATTTACCATAAATTTGGTAACTGACTCATAAAATGTTTGGATGGTTAAGATGTTAAATTGGTGAGCCGTTTGCAAGAAATTAATTATCTAAGTGAAAGTAATTGCAGCAAGAAATTGTTCCTTCTATTTATTAAGTGTATTTTTAAGTTGTGAGCCCAAAATACTTCTATAAATACAATCAAAATGAGATTTTTGCTCATTTGCTTGTTTTTGGACTTAGAGAAAAGGGGAGACGGGTGGAAAAAAGGAAAAGAGGAGAAAAACCTAGGGTTCTTGGTGATTTCTACTCAAATCTCACCTAAGGTAATGAAATTTCTCATTTTTCTTCCTTGAATCTCTTTGTGGATGTATGAACAAGCTTGGTTTTGACCTAGGACAGGGTATGAAACCCGAATTTGGAGTGACCCTAGCCTAGAATGGACCGACTTTCATCTCTTTTAGCTTGTTCTTGGTGAAATCAACCCTCTAAGACTTAGATATACCCTTGAGAAGCATTTCCCAACAATTCCAACTTGTTTTTGAAGGCCACTGATTTGGGTTCCTTGAGTGATTTGGAACTCAATGACATCATTTTCCCTAATTTCTCGCAAGAAATTGGTAGATCTAGAGATTTTGATCTTTGCTCGATTCATCGACTTAGAGTTAGAATCGAGTCTTTTCCTCCAACTATTGTTGACCTAGGGACCATTGTTGAGGAAACCATGTTGCAAGATCAGTGTTTGGCGTTGCCGAGCATGGTGGTGTAGTGTAAAATTGGCCTAGGGTTCAATTTCGGGATTTTTGCCCAAATTATGGCTTTTGCCCTAGATCAAGTCAAATGATAAAATTGACTTGGGGATTGTTTAATTGGACCTAAATGGAGTAGAACCATGGGTTTAAAATGTTTGAACCTATGATAATTTAGCATGTCTTAGTTCAATATGGCCTTATGTCATGTATTGCCAAATTGGGGATTTTGACCAAGATATAATTAATTGATGAAATTGACTTGATAAATAGTCAACTTAGCCCTTAATATGATTGAATGTTTTGCATTATAGTGGTTGTGATCAAGGGGATCCACCTATGACATTCAATTTGGGTTATGTGTAGTTTGATTTGATGTTAATTGGTTAAATTGAACAATGAGAATTAGGCTCATGGGTTAGCCATTCTAGAATCATTAGTTAACTTTGAAATTAGGATTTAACATGGTTATTAGCATACTTTGGCTGATTTTAATATTGTATGAACCATGTATATATTGTAGGGATTCTAATTGATTCGAGTAACCCACGTAGGCTAGTTGGAAGTCTATATACGTGAGGTGATTGGTAACCGTACCAGTACTTGATTTTGTATTGGAAATTGGTTTGGCTAGACTTAGCCAATCGAGAGTGAGTGTTCCTTTATTTGTTGGTTTTCATATACGTGGCATTGTATTTTCAAATTGATATATATATATATGGATATGGCATATGCAAGTTTTAATTTATTCATGAAATGAAATTTGAGCATATTCCATTGGGTTACATTTGGATAGAGTCTCCTAGCTTAATTTCTTTTGGAAGTCTTAAAGTCTAGAGAGATCCCCAGTGTGGACCTGGCAGAGGATTTCAACGGTAGGCGTGGCCGTTTTTTGATTAGGCCTGGTATAGGGTTTCGAAAGCATTATAAATCGGTGACATGCTCTTGGAATTCCAATTAGAATATGGGTAAGAGGTCGTTCGGGCACGGGTTTCGCGCACTCGTGTTCTCGAATTTGATTCTTACCTAGGAGGTGTTAAGATTGCATTGCATGTTGTTGAAATGGTATGCATTGTCTTAATTATGACATGATGCATTATATTAGCATGTATGTAATCTTGTTTTCATTTCCATGTTATCTCATGTTATTTCAAATGTTTTAATTATCTTGACATGTTTTACATAAATACAAGTATATTGCCACTTGTAGAAGACATTCACTGAGCATGTTGTAGCTCACACCTCATAATTATCTTTTTAGGTTCTGATAAGAAGGGAAAAGGGAAGGCTTGATAAGTATAATTATCACATTATTATGTATATACTATCACATAGTTGGGTTGAATGGGAATATGGGTTTTGGTATTTGGATTATGAAATGTTTAATGATTATATATTTAATCATATGATCATGGTGGATGAAATGGCTTGAGAAATGAATAGTATTTGAACATTTTGGGTTATGAAGTGCTTGTGATATTCAGAGGATTATTTATTGTGGAATGAATGCCATAAATGAATGGATATTGCGGATGAGTATATATATATATGATTTGATTTGTGGTATATCAGGTTGTGAGAAGTCTATTTTATAGGAAGATACTGTCAATTTTTTTTAGATTTGTGTAAATCTGTTGAGGCTGACAGTGTATTATATACTGTATACAGGGTATGTACAGTGTATAGTACACTGTGTCGGTCATGACGTCAATTTACGTCAGGAGCTTCGTGACAATATTGGTATCAGAGCCAGGTTTAGGATTAAAAGCCTTATTATCTTTTGTTTGTTTGTATGGGTAAATAAAGTACTGTGTAAAGAATTAATCGGATTGTCTGACTTATATGCTTCTCTATCTTTGTGCATGGTAGATTGAAAGGGAAGTATCAGGCAATCATGGACCCACAAGAAGAAAGGTTAAATAAATTATAAGAACTAATTGCAGCTCAGCAGAGACAGAATGCTGAGATGATGACTCGCCTGCAGAATAGTCTACAGGGGCCTACAACACCTGTAGTACCGGATGTTGGTGCCAGTAGTGCTGGTGCATCTGCAGAGCGACCTGTGCCAGTGCAGGAGACAGTAAGGTCACATGCTGATGTGGATGAGGTCCGTAGATATGAAAAAGTAATGAAAGTGTTTAAAAGGCGTGAACGACCTTTGTTTGATGGCAGTCTAGTCTTAGAGGTTGTTAAGGACTGGCTTCTACGCATAAAGGCTATCTTTGAAGACATGCATGCACTGGACAAGGATAAGGTTAGACTTGCTCGATTTAAATTTTTGAGTAAAGCAGAGAGGTGGTGGCAGACCACTGGTCGAGCCCAGGGACCCATTGATACCTGGGATAAATTTAAAGAGGTGTTCTACAAGATATATTATCCCCTATTTGAGGTTGACAAGAGGCATCAACAGTTCATAGAGCTGAAACAGGGGAGCATGTCAGTTAGAGAGTATGAACATGAATTCAACAGGCTAGCTTTGTTCGCCCTTGAGATGGTACAGACTGATCTGATGAGGATGAAGAGGATCAGGGGTGGATTCAATGACCCAATCAAGAAGGGTTTGGCTCTTGCTGGTGTTCAGACATAAGATCAGGCAGTACGATAGGCACTGGATTATGAGGCAGTGGAGATGAGAGATAAACCAACATCAACAGCACAGACAAATGTGGAGCAGCAGATACCCTATCGGGGTAAAAGGAAACAGATATGGGGTAGGAAATGGTGGGGTGAACAGAAAAAAGCAAAAACAGTTGAATTGCCTACTGCCCTAGAGGCTCCAGTTACTCCTCCAGTAGCTACAATACTACCACCATCAGGCAGAGGAGCACAGTCTATTATAAGGTCACAGACATAGGGATCAGTTGCTAATGCATTGTGGCCACATAGAGGAGCAGGTAGAAGGAGTCATCCGTACCCCGCTCACCTACCACTTATTTTCGATGTGGGAATATGGGGCATAAGGTGTATCAGTGTCCTTTCCAGCCAGATCAGCGAACTATAACACCTCCATCTGCTACTGTTACTATTCCCACACCTGTCAAAGACTAAGCCATGAATGTCACAGAGCCAGATCCTAAGTCGAACAAAAATTTGGTGGAGGGTATGATTTCTATTTGTGACACTATGATGTATGTGTTGATCGATGTCGGTTCCACCTTGTCGTTTATTGCTAGCCACATTGTAGATAGGTTGCATCTAACTCCTGTCAGGATTAGTACACCGCTGGTTCTGAGTACTGTAGCAGGAGACTGAATCTACCCGAATATGTTGTGTGAAAATTGTGTGGTGAAATATGTTGATCATGAAATGATTGTGAATCTTAGGGTTTTAAAATTCCTAGAATTTGATACTATACTGGGTATGGATTGGTTGGCTGCCTATTATGTCCATGTGGACTGCTTTGGTAAGAAAGTAGTCTTTCAGATACCAGGACAACCCGCATTTGTTTATAGTGGCAAAACATCTTCAAAACCTCCCACTCGAGGCAGGATGGCCACTAATGAAGAGATAAGGATGTTGGCTAGTATAAAGCCAATAAAGGAAGAGGATTCAGGCATTCAGATATCAGATATTCTTGTAGTATGTGAGTACCCAGATGTTTTTCTAGATGATTTACCAGGGTTACCACCAATACGGGAGATTGGTTTTATTATTGAACTGATGCCTGACACAAAACTTATTTCCAGTCCACCCTATTGAATGGCGCTAAAGGAGTTACAAGAACTCAAGGTGCAATTAGCTGAGTTGATGGCAAAAGGGTACCCCGAGTATGTCACCCTGGGGCACACTAGTACTGTTTGTGAAGGAGAAGGATGGCAGCTTGAGGTTATGCATTGATTATAGACAGCTGAACAGGGTGACAGTGAAAAATAAGTATCATTTACCCCGTATCGATGATTTATTCGATCAGTTGACCGATGCTAAATTTTTCTCTAAGATTGATTCAAGATCTGGATATCATCAGCTGAGAATACGGGAAGAGGATGTACCAAAGACTGCGTTTAGAACACGGTATGGTCACTATGAGCTTCTTGTTATGCCTTTTGGACTAACTAATGCCCCAACCATGTTTATGGATTTGATGCAAAGGGTATTCAGGCTATATCTGGACCAGTTCCTTATTGTGTTTATTGATGATATACTCATTTATTCCAAAACTCAGGAGGATCGTGAGCAACACCTCCGCATCACTTTGCAGACACTGAGAGAGCATCGGTTGTATGCTAAATTCAGTAAATGCGAGTTTTGGATTAATGAGGTGAGATTTCTAGGCCATGTGGTTAGTGCAGAGGGTATTTCTGTTGATTCTGCTAAGGTTGAGGCAATCATCAATTGGCCAAGACCAACCACAGTGACTGAGATCCGCAATTTTCTAGGTCTAGCTGGTTATTACTAGAAATTTGTGGAAAACTTTTCCCGATTGGCTTCCCCACTCACAAGGCTGACTCAGAAAAACGTGCCATTTGTGTGAACTTTTGCATGTGAGGATGCTTTTACTGAGTTGAAGAAGAGGTTAACTACTACTCCAGTTTTAGTACTACCAAAACCTGGAAAGGAGTTGGTGATTTACACAGATGCATCACATTCAGGTTTGGGATGTGTATTATTGCAGGAGGGTAGAGTGATTGCTTATGCATCCAGACAGTTGAAGATACATGAGAAGAACTACCCTGTGCATGATTTGGAGCTACCAACTGTTGTAATTGCCATGAAATTGTGGAGGCATTATCTCTATGGGGAGAAGTTCACATTGTATTCAAACCATAAGAGTCTGAAATATCTGTTTGACCAGAAAAAGTTGAATATGAGACGGCGTAGATGGTTGGAATTCCTAAAAGATTATGATTTCACACTTGAATATCATCCCGGAAAGGCCAACGTAGTAGCTGATGCATTGAGGCAGAAACGAGTTGAGACCCATGTGGTAGCTTGTCAGATGGCTCAAGAGTGGTGACTTCTAGATAAAAACGACTATGATGAGTGTTCTCTCTATGGCTTCACACGTTGATATTTGTGCTCAAATGCATATTCAGTTAACATATTCTCATATTCAGAAGATTAAGGACATGCAACAGCATGATCCTGATTTTGGCATGTATGAGTCTTGGGCAAATAGTACAGATAAAACTGATTGGCAGAGAGGTCCAGATGGTGTCCTACGTTATCAGGGAAGATTATATGGGTACCTGGAGATAGAGCTTTGAGGGCTGAGTGGCTAGAGAAGGCGCACAGATCTCAGTATACCATTCACCCAGGGTCTACCAAAATGTATCATGATATGAAAAAAACAGTATGGTGGCATTGGATGAAGAAAAATATAGCTGAGTATGTGCAGAATTGTGAGGTGTGTTAGCAAGTGAAAGCTGAACATCAGAGACCAGGAGGTCAGATGCAACCATTATCTATTCCAAAATGGAAATGAGAGCATATCACGATGGACTTTATCATAGGACTGCCTAGATCTCAGGCTAGATTTTACGCCATTTGGGTGATAGTTGACATATTGACTAAATCTGCACTCTTTCTTCCAATGAACACCAGAGACTCGATTGACAGACTAAGCAGATTGTATGTACGGGAGATTATTAGGTTGCATGGTATACCTATTTCTATTGTGTCGGATAGAGATCTGCGATTCACATCCAGCTTTTGGCAGGCCATGCAGACCCGGTTTGGTACTCATCTCTGCTTTAGTACAACGTTTCACCCTCAAACTGATGGCTAGACTGAGAGGGTGATTCAGATGCTGGAAGACATGCTCAGATCGCGTATCTTAGAGTTTGGTAGGGCTTGGAGTGAAAATTTACAATTGTGTGAGTTTTCTTATAACGACAGTTATCAGGCCAGTATTGGCATGGCACCTTATGAGGCCTTGTATGGTAGGTCGTGCAGATCTTCGACTTGTTGGTATGAGGTTGGGGAATCATAGTTATTGGGGCCGAAAGTTGTTGTTAATCACACTAAACAGATTAAGCAAATTAGACAAAGATTGAAAGCTGGCCAAGACCGACAGAAGAGTTATTTTGATAACCGCCACACATCTCTAGAGTTTGCAGTGGATGGCCTCATGTTGCTTAAGGTCTCGCCACGGAAAGGTCAAATGCAGTTTGGGGTGAAAGGAAAGTTGTCTCCTCGTTTTATTGGACCGTTTAAGGTCTTAGAGAGGATTGGTCCGTTAACATACAGGATTGCTTTGCCACCTTAGTTAGTCAGTGTCCAAGATGTATTTCATGTTTCTATGCTGAGGAAATATCATGCTGACCCGACTAAGTATCCACCCTCGACACATATTTTAGATGTAACATAGTTACAAGTTGGGAAGAATGCTACATATGAAGAGAAACCCATTCAGATTCTGGACAAAAAGGTACAAAAGTTGAGAAATAAAGAAATTCCTTCCGTCAGAGTCATATGGCAATTTCATGATAATGAGGAGCAGACCTGGGAACGCGAGGACCAAATGAGGGAGACATTTCCTGATCTTTTTACCACTTGAGGTACATTTCTCCTTATTTGTTAAATTTCGAGGAGGAAATTCTTAAAGTTGGGGAGATTGTAACACCCGGTAGTTTTAATCAAATACCTACGTTGACTTATACGTATACTAAGATGTATAATATGCGTATAATACGTAGGGCTACGAGTATGTACGTGTATGTGTTTGTGTGTTCATAAAGTACAATTAAATTATTAAAATCCAAATAATAAGTGTTAAGTTGGCTATGTATATGTATAAATATATTTAAATTAAGCATGGGGGGTTGTTTTATTAAGTTGTAAGGGGAGTATGGGATCATCATTTTAACATTTATCTCACTTTTAATCTTTCCCTTTTTATCTCTCTCTCCAACTCTCCAGCCTTGCAAAAAAAAAAAAGAGAAGAAGAAAGAATCAGAGAAAGAAGAACAGAGAAGAAAAGAGGAGAAAAAAAGGGAGAACGTCGGATTTACGCCAAATTGGGACCTCCGATAAGTAATTTTTACTCTATTTCTTAGTGAAATTAATATTTAAGCTAGATGTAACGTTTCTTTCGAAGAAATTTTTACTATAGGAGCCGTTTTACAGTGTTTCTAAAAATTGAGGTTTCGACCCAACTTGAATAAAAATCAGCTAGGAAGGTTGAAAAACACTTCGTAGGTTGTAGGAACCTTAAATATATGGTTAGATTGAATTTATTTGTTAGTTTGGAACTTTTATAGCTGTTAAAAGTTAATTTAATACTTGAAACCCTTAAATTTGGTATTGAAGACCTTCGGAACCCTAGTAAAACTTGATGAAACTCCAGTTTGAGAGCATAGAATTGTAGATAACTGAATTTCAGACGTTTCGATACCAAGATTGTGATTTTTGGATATGATTTGATATTTTTAGTAACTAAATATATGATTTTGGTGAGTAAAATTGACTTTGGATACCTCCGCGAACTTGTAAAACCTCAAAGAAATACCTATTGAAGGTGGTTGAATGATAGTATAACTGATTTTACACGTGAAAATATGATTTGAAAATTTATTTTCACTGTTTTTTTCTTATAGAAACATCTAGATTGATCGTAGAAACGGTGTTTAAGTGAGATTGAATGATGTCTAGTTGATTATAATGCTTAATTATGGTATGAATTTTATGTTTGTGGTGCTTAAAATGTGATATAGTACGTTGGTGATTGAACTTGAGAAACATTGATGCTGGACATTTTGGGTGTGTATTGAATTGGGTGATGATTCAATTGTGCTGGACATCTTGGAATTGAGCAAAATATTGAATAGTAGAGTGTGCATTTTCTTAGTAACATCGGTCAACCACTGTGAGTATATTTTCTTGATTTGGTTCTTGTATGACATTATATATATATAAAATGTTTGAAGGTAAATATATTATGTATACATTGTTGCATTGTGTTTTAATTTGCATTCATAAATGATTTTTTTTTTGGCATTGGACCATGTGAGACATGCGAAGGCAAGTTGGTGTCATTTGGTTAGAAATTAGACCCGAATGAGTGTTATGCGTAACCTCATTGTCAGTAGGCCTGTCCTAACAAGGATTTGAGATCCTTGAAATGACTGTGAATTGGATAATGGGAGGTTGTGGCTACCTTGTAACGACCATATAAGGGTTAGACCCGCTCTATTACCTTGAAGGAGGGAGATGGTGGTTTTTGATGAAAAACCTTGCATTGTTTATTTGAAATTCATAAAATGTATATTGTGACATGTATGAATTATTTGTTAAATGATGCATATGTATTTATAAATGTTTTAAAGAATGTCATGTTTCCTTAAATGCATATAATTGTCATATCAAGAAATATATTCACTGAGTTGTTGTTTGCTCACTCTATTTCCTCCAATATTTCAGGTACCGAGTCGAAGAGAAAAAGAAAAATCTGTGAGTGATAATCACGTTATCGCATTCGTCTTGTATATGTATGTATGCATTGGAGGATATAGGTTACTTTTCTTTATTTTGATAAGTATAATTATCACATTATAATGTATATACTATCACATAGTTGGGTTGAATGGGAACATGGGTTTTGGTATTTGAATTATGAAATGTTTAATAATGATATTTTTAATCATATGATCATGGTGGATGAAATGGCTTGAGAAATGAATAGTATTTGAACATTTTGGGTTATGAAATGCATGTGATATTCAGAGGATTATTTATTGTGGAATGAATGCCATGAATGAATGGTTATTGTGGATGAGTATATATATGATTTGATTTGTGATATACCAGGTTGTGAGAAGTCTATTTTATAGGAAGATGTTGTCAATTTTTTTTTAGATTTGTGTAAATCGGTTGAGGCTGACAGTGTATTATATACTGTATATAAGGTATGTATAATGTATAATACATTATGTCGGTCATGACGTCAACTTACGTCAGGTGAGTCGTGACACATGGGTTAATCTCAAATTACCCAATTAACCCATTTACTACCCAATTAACCCACATTTAACCAAATTGAATGCAATAGGTTGATCCAAACACTATAATACATGACATTCAATCATAAATAGGGTTAATTAGACTAATTGCAAGTCAATTTCGTCAATTGAAATCAATTAGGTCAAAATCCTAAAATTTGGGCAAATCCCCAAATCACATGCAATTTCCCAAATTACAAGGAAATTGCCAAATTACATAGCCTAGGCCAAAATTTCTTTACACTATGGTTTCCACTAATCAAAATCAGTAATTTGGAGTGTCATAGATCCATATTTACCCATGCAATCATAAATTACATGCAATTTGAAGAGTAAACCCTAGGTCTAAAATCCTAGTTTAAGTCAAATCCATGAAACCACTTCAATTTCTTATTAGAAATTAGGGGTTTCACCATTTATGGACTCCCCATACCATCTAGATACACATATCACAAAATCAAAGCCTAAGTCCAATATTGTTTTTCCTCCACTCCCTTAAATTTTGGGATACATGGATGGAAAACACCCCTTAGGTGTTGGTTGAGGTTAGGGAAGGTCTTTAGCATGAAAAACAAGCATAAAATAGTCCATACATGTAAACCCTAGGTCTAGGACCCTAAAATTTAGGGATTCATAGAAACCCTAGGTCAAAAATCAGTTTGCATGCATGAAGGAAAGTGATAGAAGGAAGAAAAATAAGAATGAATGGAGAAGATATGATTACCTTGGGTGTTTTTGGGCAAAAGTCACCAAAAAATCGTAACTTCTCCCCTTTTTCATCTCCTCCCCAAGCTCTCTAGTCCTCTTCGAAAGTGAAAAATGAAGAAACTCACGTTCAAATGGCTTATATAGAGGTTTAGTTGCATTTTTGGGCCCACACATGAAAGTTATAAAAAATCACTTAAATAAAAGGAATAGTTTTTTCTGCTGCAATTACTTGCATTTAGATAATCAATATCTTACAAACGACTCATCAATTAACATCTTAACCGTTCAGAACTTTTATGATTCAGTTAAAAATCTTCTGGTAAAATTTCAGCTCAATACAACGGTGGGATTGCGAGATCCAACCATTTGATCAAAACTGCGCAAGAAAATCAGTAAATTCGTGAAACAGTGTTTGGAGTCCTATATCTCACAGTAAACAACTCCGATCAAGATCTTCACCGTTCATAATGAAGATCTATCAGAGGAAAATAAGCTAACGAAACTTCAGCTCAATCGGACCATGGTAGGAGATCAAGCCATTGATGTAATCGATTACAAAAATTTCTTCCTCTATGGAGCGAGCTCCACTGATCCTAAACACCATTTTCGACATGTTTTGACGTCGAACGAGTCTCCGATCATTCCGAAACTTTACGCACACATTAAACAAATTAAAAGCATGCAAAGAAACTTGAAGCAACACGTGTAGAGCATCAAATATGTATACGCATACGTATACAGGTACTCTACGGGTCAAAATGACGTCAGTTACAGGCATTACAGAAATATTGAAGCATAAATGTCTAAGCTTAGATAAGAGGGTGACTTCAAATAAGAGAAATGAGATGGTAAAGGAGAAATGAAGAGTTCAGAAAGACACCTACGGACCCAAAACAAAACTATATATAACATTGCAAGTAAGGTTTTGATCTAGAGGGAGCATTGAATAACAAAAAGAATACTCAAAGTGTAGTTGATTGTTGTAACCACATGAAAAATTATTCCCTAGGGCTTTGTCACCCTTACCAATTTACACCACATGAGCAAACCCACATATGTGAGGGCTATAATAACATTCTACTTAAGCAGCGACCTAAAGCCTACCATGTGAAAGCTTGCTAGAGTGCATAGGCCGCCTTCTCACACTGCCCTTAAGGTTCTCTCAAAACGGTAATTTACTTGTTTGAGACAACTTTCATAATATATCACAATTCACCCCTTAGGGTCTATATTCTATCTAGAACCTCTCTAGACGATCTCAAGTAGCCTTGGAAGTGCTCTAATACCTGATGCAACAAACCGCTCAAATCACATTACAATTTATTTGCTTTGGTTTTATCACCCTCATGAAATATTTGCCCCAACATGCGTACCCATACTCATGAGGCCTTACAAATACCATCCTGGGCAATGAACTAAATCCTGCCATGTGGTATATTAACAAATTAATGGTATATTAACAAATATTAATTTGTAGAATATTGCATGTAATAAATGCAATCTTTTTTAACTCGACAAATGCTAGGTATCAAAATAAAAATCTAATTTTTTGTAGAATAGATTAGAAAACTACATGTGTGGTGTAAAACTGACAAATAAAAGAGACAAGCTTGAGAAAAGAACAAGATAAGTAATAAAGAATTTATGTTTATTTCTTTACGATGCAAGACCCTTTTACTTTTGACCATAACAAGGGAGTTAAATTTCATATAAAGAAATTGGTAGCTACAAAGTTAATGTCATGAATTGTAGGTTATAAATACTTAATAAAATATGAAAATGTGGTGGATATTCTTGTTTTTGTTGATGGTGTCCCTTAAGCCAGCTTTTCTTTTTGAAAAGATAAAAGATTTATTAAGGCCAACTAGCACGAAAGAAAACACCACAATACTACACCTATTACAGCAAGACCAACAAATAAGGAGATACAAAGATTACAATGTTACATATGGGGGGGACCATAAGTATCTCTCATTAAAATCTCATTAAGAGCCATCGGTTTAGCCCCAGGAAAAAACACATGTTCCCCTACTGAATTAATCCAAGAAGCACAGAAATCTGCCACGACATTTGCCTCACGCAATGTGTGAGAAATATCCCAACTCCTCTAAGCTCCCAACATCCTGATGATCTTCCTAATGAGAGGGATGATCCTCAATGTTTCAGAACACTTGAAAGAGAGAATAGAACATAGCACACCAGAATCAAATTCCGCATTTAGATAAGATCTAAACAAACCGACATCAATTGCTGCTAGACCATGAACAGCAGCTAAGGCCTCAGCATGAAGAGCGATATGGGCAAACCCACATCCAGCCACTGCCCAAATCAACTTACCCGCACAATCACGAAGCACAACCCCGTAGCCTGATCTACTGAGAGAGAAGGATCCACCGATGTTAAGCTTAAAGCAACCAAGATTAGGAGGAATCCAAGAGATCAGCTGAGGAGAAGAAGTCACGGGTGAAGTTGAGATGCCATGCGTTAAAATTGTGCATGACATTTGGATGGACAGAATGTAACTGCACAGAAGAAGGGGAGCAAAACAACACGTCGTATTTGATATCTTTCAAGATGGTGCTAATTGATCTAGCTTTCATCTTGAATTTTCTTTGGTTGCGTTCCCATCAAACTGTTGGCATCCGTTCAAATTCCAAAACTGAAGAATTCATTTGGAAACTTTATACTAAATGTATCTTAATGTAAATATATTTAATAGATTCATGAATGTATCTAGAAGTTAATGATACATGCATGTACCTAGGATAGTGTGATCCATGAACTTAGTGGTTCATGTATGTGAAAATTGCATGTACCTAGGATAGTGTGATCCATGAACTTAGTAGTTCATGTATGTGAAGATTCATGTATGCATTTATTGTATTTGCCTAGGTAGGGTCCTATAAATACCTCATGTATTTCTCATTTTCAAATCAAGCAAAGTGCACAAGTTCAAGCGCAAGTTCAAGTCCTTCTCCTTCTCCAATATTTTTCTTGTTTAGAGTTTGTGTGCTCACTATGTTTCCAACAAAGTGGTATCAGAGATAGGATGAATTCTGTCCAGCAACAAGTTCCTAAGTTATCAAAGGATAACTATGGTTCATGGTGTATCCAAATGAAAGCCTTGTTTGGATCTCAAGATCTTTGGGAAACCATTAACGATGGTTTTGTGGAACCTACTGGCAAGCAAGAGGCTGCATGTACAGCAGATGAGAAGAAGGCTATTAGGGAGCAAAGGAAGAAGGATAAAAAAGCTTTGTTTATACTCTATCAAGGGTGGGACGAAGCTACCTTCGAAAAGGTTGCTGAAGCAACAACAAGCAAATAAGCATGGGATATTCTTGTTTCCATCTTCAAAGGAGATGATCGAGTGAAGCGGGTTCGTCTTTAAGCATTGCGAGGTGAGTTTGAAGCTCTCCACATGAAGGATGGTGAATCGGTGTCCGATTATTTTTCACGGTTGCTAATAATCGTGAATGGCTTCAAGAGAAATGGTGAGAAGCTAGATGACATCCGTGTCGTCGACAAGGTTCTCCGATCCCTTTCCTCTAAATTTGAGCATGTAGTTGTAGCTATCGAGGAGTCTAAGGACTTGGAGATACTTACAATTGAGGAATTATTGGGTTCACTACAAGTACATGAGCAAAGGATGCAGAAGAAATCTAATCTAGCTGTATTGGAACAAGCATTAAAGTCAAAACTGACTCTAAATGATCAAAGAAAATCTACCTCCAACTGTGGTCGAGGCAGAGGCCGAGGCCGAGGTACAACTCAACAATCAAGCCAAAGTCAACACAAGAATCAAAGCTTTAGAGGACGAGGAGGTAACCGAGGTAGAGGAAGATCCTATGGACATGGAGCCAATAGGAATGTCCAATGTTTTAACTGCAATAAATTTGGACACTACGCCTCCGACTGTTGGTTAAAAATTGATGAACAAGCCAATGTTGCAGAGACATCACATGATGTAGGTAATGATTCTATCCTACTTCTTGCACATGATGATTCACATACTTCATATAAAAATTGGTATCTTGATTCTGGGGCAAGCAATCATATGTGTGGCGAGAAAGAATTGTTTGTAGAACTCACGGAAGAAGTCCACGGAAAAGTGAACTTGGGAGATTCCTCCAAACTATCAGTTGAAGGCAAAGGGAAAGTAAAAATCTATCAGAAGGATGGTAAGAATGGGTATATCTCTGATGTGTATTATGTACCTAATATGAAAAACAATATTCTTAGCATTGGGCAGTTTGTAGAAAAGGGATATAACATACAAATGAGAGACAACTCTCTCATTTTGAGAGATACAAGTGGAAGAATCATCGCACATGTTCCGATGACCCAAAATCGAATGTTCCCACTTCATCTTAGCACAAAGTCAGAGAAATGCTTCTATGGAGTCAAAGAAAGTGAGTCATGGAAGTGGCATCATCGCCTTGGGCATCTCCACTTTAGCGGTCTAAAACTACTATCTTCATCAAGCATGGTGCATGGGTTACCAATGATCAAGCCGCCAAGTAACACTTGTGATGTTTGTATACTTGGCAAACAAGCACGACTTCCTTTTCCCAGCGGCAAATCATGGAGAGCAACGACACCACTTCAATTGATCCACACTGACATATGTGGACCTATTGAACATGAGTCGCTAGGAGGTAATAGATACTTTATTACTTTCATTGACGACTTCAGCAGAAAATTATGGGTTTATTTTCTTAAAGAAAAGTCAGCTGCTTTTGTTGTATTCAAAAACTATAAAGCCCATGTAGAAAAAGAAAGTGGTCACAAAATTGTAACTCTCCGCTCTGATCGAGGTGGAGAATACACCTCAAAAGTATTTGATGAGTATTGCAGGGAAGAAGGCATGAAACATCAATATACTGCGACTTACACCCCACAGCAAAATGGGATCGCTGAAAGAAAGAATCGCCCGATTCTTAACATGACAAGAACTATGCTCAAGGAGAAAGGATTGCCAAAGAAATTCTGGGCGGAAGCTGTGGCGTGCTCATCATATGTGTTGAACCGATGTCCTACCAAAAGTGTAAAGCACATGACACCTCAAGAGGCGTGGAGCGGCTACAAACCAATTGTTGCCCACCTAAGAATCTTTGGGTGTGTTGCATATTCTCAAGTCCCCAAGCCCAACAGAAAGAAGCTGGATGATCGTGGTGAGAAATGCATCTTTCTCGGCTATAGTGAAGAATCGAAAGCATACAAGCTCTATAATCCACTAACAAAGAAATTAGTGGTTAGTAGAGATGTTATCTTTGATGAAGATAAAGCATGGAGCTGGAATGATGATGAGAAGGCCAAAGAGCAGCAAGTGTTTGAAGAACTTGAAGAACCCCCAACACAAATTCCACCAGGTATACCACCATCTCCTCAACATGACACACCTTCTCCGAGAAGAAACTCACCATCTTCAGCAGAAAGTAGTAGAAACAGATCTTCCATACACCAAAGTCCCATCAAAATGAGAAGTCTCGCGGAGATTTATAATCAAAGAGAAGAAGACGAAGAGACCAACCTCTTCTATTTATATGCTGATCACGAGCCTCTGACCTTCCAAGAAGCTGTAGAAGAAGAATGTTGGCGATCGGCAATAGAGGAGGAGATTCATGCTATTCAGAATAATGACACTTGGGAGATGACAACACTTCCAACAAATCAAAAGGCTATTGGCGTCAAGTGGGTGTACAAAATCAAACATACTACTGAGGGTGAAGTTTCTCGTTACAAAGCGAGACTAGTTGCTAAAGGCTACAAGCAGAAGTACGGTATCGACTACGAAGAGGTTTTTGCACCAGTTGCAAGACTTGACACGGAGAAATTATTGATTGCACTTGCCGCTCATCATAATTTGAAGATATATCAGCTTGATGTCAAATCAGCCTTTCTCAATGGCATTCTCGAAGAAGAAGTGTATATTCACCAGCCATAAGGTTTTGAAATTGACGGAGAAGAAAACAAGGTATATCGCCTGAAAAAGGCATTATATGGTTTAAAGCAGGCGCCGAGAGCTTGGAATGCACGTATTGATAGCTATCTTCAACGTAATGGTTTCATCAAATGTCCATATGAGCATGCAGTCTACATGAAAAAAAATCATCAAGGTGAATTTTTGATTATTTGCCTATATGTTGATGACCTGTTGTACACAGGAACTAACAGTGAAATGCTTATGGAATTCAAACTGTCAATGTTTAAAGAGTTTGAGATGACAGACAACGGATTGATGACCTATTTCCTTGGGATTGAAGTGAAGCAACAGCAAGATGGGATATTTATATCTCAAACAAAGTACATGAAGGAAATTTTGGAGAAATTCAAGATGAGTAATTGCAACACTGTGAACACTCCAGTTGCTAGAGGTATGAAACTATCAAGAGAAGGAAATGGAGGATTTGTGGACTCAACTTTTTTCAAGAGTCTGGTTGGAAGCCTGAGGTACTTGACAATTACAAGGCCCGATATTATGTATGGCGTTGGACTTGTGAGTCGTTACATGGAGACACCAAAGGAGTCACATCGGCTAGCTGCAAAGAGAATACTAAGGTATATCAAAGGCTCACTTAATCTTGGTCTATTTTATAATTATGGTGAAAATGCAAAATTAGTAGGCTATTCAGATGGTGATTGGGGAGGGGACCAAGATGAGAGAAAAAGCACCACTGGTTGTGTCTTCTATCTTGGCACAACTGCATTTTCTTGGACCACCAAAAAACAAAAAAATAGTGGCTCTATCTTCTTGTGAAGTAGAGTATATAGCAGCTTCATCGACTGTTTGTGAAGCAATATGGGTACAAAATATTTTGAAGGAGCTGGATCATCCACAGAAGGAGCCAACTGTGATATTTGTGGACAACATGTCAGCTATCCAGCTTGAAAAGAATCCAGTCCATCATGGAAGGAGCAAGCACATTGATACTCGGTTTTATTTTCTTCGTGATCATGAAATGTTTTCTTTTCATTAATGTAATGATATAAACAACTAGGAAATTAACTAAAGAATATTTATTTATAACAACAACAACCACAAGAAAATTGACAACTTTTTGAAGAGAAGCTCAAAGAGATATAATATTGAAAATGAAAATTGACAAAACATTGATAAAATTCGTGACTTCTTAGTTGAGCAATTCGGTTGATTGTTTATTTCATTTCTGTTTGGAGCTGTAACTGATTATTTAAGTATCTTTAGACTTGCTGTCACAACCTTAATTTACATTCTTTGGTGTTTCCATTGATTATGCATATTCTTCTAGTGCAAATCTCATTTTCTTTTTATTTTATTTTATTTTATAACATTGGGATGAAGTTTTTGATATTTTGATCTCCTAGTACAAATTAAATGTAAATAAATTGATTTTTGGTGGCATAGTTTTAGCTCTCTCAATCGGGCATCTGTATGCATTGTGGATCTACTAGGCATCATTTGATTATCGAGTCTTTGCATATTTCACTTTCCTTGAAGTGTCTTTTTGGCTCAAACACCCAAAATCTATGATAGAATTTATTTCTAATAGTTTCCTCTATAAAACCATTCTATGATTTTGATTTAATAACACTAAATGAAAATTTTCTCCTGGTACTTTCTGTACTGATTTTTTAACACTAATTTGTTGATTATGATGCACAATTTTTTTAATTGAACTCATCAAGTTTTGTTTTAATTAAATCCATTTGGGGTATATAAAGCAAAACCAAGAAAATTGCACTATAATATTTATACATTACACTATAATATTTATACTTTACACAAATGAAAATTTAAAGCAAAACCAAGAAAAACTATTATAAAAATTAATATTCAATTTGAAAACATCTCTATCGAGGTATTTGAATAATTTAACTTCATGATTTAAAATTTATTTTTATGTTTTGATATAATTACGTCAAAACTTATTTTTAACGTGACTAATTGCTAATAAAATAATCTAAATAACAAATCACATTATTATATACCTGATTCTCACCGGAGAGGTCTTCGCAATGCTGCCTACTTTAACTTCGACACCAAACGTCTACAATATACGTCAGAAATAAAATAAAATTAGTCATTTGATCCAAATAATTTATACAACTAATCAAAACATAAATATTTTTCATAAGTTACAAAAACCATAAAATATATAAAAAAAACCTACCCAATAAAATAAAATAATTTCATGGAAGTGTTGTAACAAGCTAGGGAATGGCGTCGCTCTCAAGAAGAAAGCGAGAGGGTCGACACAGCGAGGAGGGAGAGAGAGAGACTTCAGACGACGGTGATGGCGATGGAGGAAGGAGTTGCAGAGAGAGAGACGGAATGGTGTCGTGAGGGAGGGAGAGCACGAGAAGTCGCTCGAAGGAGACAGCGAGAGCGCCGACACAGTGAGGAGGGCGAGACCAGTGTTTCCAACGACGGTGACGGTGACGACACGGAGGAAGGAGTTGCAGAGAGCGAGAGGGAATGGCGTCGAGAGGGAGGGAGAGCACGAGCAGAGAGAGACGGAATGGCGTCGCTCGCAAGAAAAGAGCGAGAGGCTTCCGACGGCGGCGACGGCGATGGCGATGGCGATGGTGAAACTCCTTTGATGCATTTCAGAGAGAAGGCGTGAGTGTGGGGTAGGTCAGAGATGGTGGGGTCTGCGCATATGTAGCGTTAGGTTAAGGGAAGACGTCTTTTAAAAACACGTATTCCCTTTTAAAAAAAAAATTAAAAGGAAGACGTCTTTTCAAAAGATGCCTTCTTAACATCTCCAGCTCCCCCGCCCACGTGACGCTTGTGTGTCGGCTGACTGGGTATTGAATAGTCAAAGTAGGGCAAAACAATTATTATTTACATTTTGATGACATTTGTAAAATTTTTTAATTTTTTAAGGGCAATCAGGTCAGAAGCCCTATTCAACACTCTAAAAGAATTTACAATATCAAACCTGTTCAGGAACTTGAGTAAAGAGGCATAGATCTTTAGAAATTAATTACGTAAAAAGGTAAAGCATATTTATTCATAAATATACTAACCAGAAAAGTTTTTTCTAACTCAGTCTTCTCTTCTTTGTTTTTGTTTTTTTATTTTTTTTATTTTTATTTTATGTTAATAGGTTTCTCAATTTATAACATATACTAACCAGAAAAGTTAAAAAGGAATATGAACTCCCTAATGGGTAGATATTTGATGACTACTTTTTTGTTTTTTTAATGGGTAGATGTTTGATGACTTTTTTGTTTTTCTACAACAGATATTTGACAACTTACAATAGTGAAAAAGTTATGGCATGTAATACAATTTCTAGTACTTAATCCTTTTTTCAGATATTATTGAAAAATAAATGCAAGAGTATAAGATATTTTTTTACAATTGTTATAAAAATTGCAACCTTATAATCATAGAAAAGGAAGTCAATAAAAAAACATAAATACTTAGAATATAAGATGTTTGTATTAGTGTTTTGCTATTTTTAAGGAACAAGGCAAATATCTTTGCAATTTTCTTTTACAAAAACAATCTTTAGAATTATTAGTGAAATTGTGGAAAAAGAATTATTTTTGCAGTTGACAATATTCTTAAATATTTGAAACATGTACATATCCAACATATAAACTACTTTTTCACTTTGACTTTGTAAGGAAGTGGATATATTCATAAAGAGCTTAATTGGTCTCAATTATATTTCTTTCCAATAATTTTGGAGGAGATTGTCTTTTCTTGAAAAATCATTTCTAATAATTTTTCACTTTTAGAAGTAGAATTATAATATGCATGCTGAAAATTAACCACTTTCTAATTTCTCGGTACTAATGGATTGACAACTTTTATGACTTCTTTGATTATAATTTTTTCTTTTGTTAAGTACATTCTTTTTTCTTTCTTTTCTTTTTTGACTTAGTTAAGGTACGCATTTTTGTTTTATTTTTTTTTATTATCGTTTTCCGACACTCAGGAGCAGAAGACTGTAGAGCTCCAATATTGTCACACTACTGAACAAGTAGCAGATATATTCACTAAACCATTATCAGGTGAAATTTTCATGAAGCTAAGAGACATGCTAGGCATGAAGCAGTTTTGATTTGAGGGGGCGAATGTTGGCATCCGTTCAAATTCCAAAACTGAAGAATTCATTTAGAAACTTTATAGTGAATGTATCTTAATGTGAACATATTTAATAGGTTCATGAATGTATCTAGAAGTTAATGAATACATGCATGTACCTAGGATAGTGTGATCCATGAACTTAGTGGTTCATGTATGTGAAGATTGCATGTACCTAGGATAGTGTGATCCATGAACTTAGTAGTTCATGTATGTGAAGATTCATGTATGCATTTATTGTATTTGCCTAGGTAGGGTCCTGTAAATACCTCATGTATTTCTCATTTTCAAATCAAGCAAAGTGCACAAGTTCAAGTGCAAGTTCAAGTCCTTCTCCTTCTCCAATATTTGGCGTTTTTTTTGCATTTCAGAAAAGATTTTGCCTCCTTGACTAATTCGCCTGAAGTGGTCCGTGATTATACTGTTCAATCTTCGGGAAGGTCAAATGTTAATTACATTTCTTTTTAATTGTTACTTTGTTGAAATCATAGGCTTTTATTTAATATTTTGTTTGAAGGAATGACAATTGTATTTTGCTTATTATGTCCAGATGACAGATAGGTTTGTTTCTATAATATGCTACAGTGGTGGTTCTGTAGTACATGGTTTGCGAGGTGCATCATACGATAGACCGCCAGTTGGGCTTCTGACTACGAGAAGATGGCAAAGGCGTAAGCATTGAAGAAACCGAGTTACAAGACACTGAGTTGCATAGTATGGGGGATACACCACAGCCTACCATAGCAAGTTCTGAGGCTCCATCACCGAATTTCATGGAACTTAATCATGAAGCTATGACCCCATTATCAGACAACCATGATAAAATATATATGGGGTGGAACGAGTCACAAGATCTTTGCAAAGGACTCACATTTCCCTCAAAGGAAGACTTGCAACATAGAGTAAAACTATGTTGTATAGCCAAGCAACATGAATATGTCGTGGTCGATTCAGAACCCAAGTTTTGGTCAATTAGGTGTAAGAAATGGAAAAATGGTTGTCAGTGGAGGTTACGCAAGAAATCGGGATAGTTTGAGATCACAAAATGTACATTCCCACACACATGTATTTTTGCACAAATGTCGCAAGATCATAGACAATTGGATTTAAAGCTAATATATCGCGATATATTTGATATTCTAAAGCGAGATCCTTCTACTTCTGTGTCGGCGCTACATCAAGTAATTAAAAATAATTACAAATATGATGTGCATTACAGAAAAGTGTGGCATGCAAAAAAGAAGGTGATGGAAAAGATATTTGGTGATTGGGAGGGATCGTATAACCTACTCCCAAAGTGGATGGATGCATTGAATGCTAGTAATCCAGGTTCGCACGCATTTGTAGATAACTACGAACCTGACAACAATGGGATTGTCATGTTTCATCGTTCTTTTTGGGCTTTTGGTCCCTCAATTGAGGGTTTTAAGCATTGTAGGCCTATCATACAAATAGATGTTACACACTTATATGGAAAATACCGCGGTAAGTTTCTCATCGCCACGGTAATCGATGCAGCCAGTCACATATTCCCTTTCGCATTTGCTATTGTTCATCAAGAATATACTGACAACTGGGCATGGTTTCTTAGGAAGCTTCGTTATAGCGTGACAAACAGAGAAGGCATTTGCCATGTCAGTGATTGTCACCCTGGCATATTGAATGCTGTTAAAAGAATAAAGAATGGTTGGACCGAGCCTGAGGCATATCATAGGTTTTGTTTGAGGCATGTGGGTAGTACTTTCAATGATAAGTTCCATAACGAGAAGTGGTCGAGTAAAAAAAAAATTCAATCGGGCATGGGAATGGGGTTCCGTCGCCTCCGGGGGATAGTGGGAGGATAGTGGGACGCGTTGAAAGTGGTCGGGTAAAAACAAAACCACGTGGTTTGGCTTCGGTGAGGCCGAACAGTTTACTAAAAGCTTTGCCTTTTCATTTAAACTTGAATTCCGAATGGGGGTCCAAAAATTCAACCGGGCATGGGAATGGGGTTCCGCCGCCTCCTGGGGATCCTGGGAGGATAATGGGAAGCGCTGAAAGTGGTCAGGTAAAAAAAAACACGTGGTTTGGCTTCGGTGAGGCCGAACAGTTTATTAAAAGCTTTGATTTTCCTTAATAACTTGAATTCTGGATGGGGATCCAAAAATTCAACTGGGCATGGGAATGGGGTTTCGTGGCCTCCGGGGGATCGTGGGAGGATAGTGGGACGCACTGAAAGTGGTCGGGTAAAAAAAAACCCATGTGGTTTGGCTTTGGTGAGGCCGAACTGTTTACTAAAAGCTTTGATTTTTCTTAATAACTTGAATTTCGGATGGGGGTCGAAAAATTCAACCGGGCATGGGAATGGGGTTTCGTGGCCTTCGAGGGATCGTGGGACGCGCTGAAAGTGATACTTAATTGACAAAAGTACAAAAAAAAATTTATATGGAAGGCGTCTTTTAAAAAGACGTCTTTTCTTAAAATAAAATAAAAAAAATTAAAGGGAAGGCGTCTTTTGAAAAAACGTCTTCCCTGTAAAAAAAATTACAGAGGAATGCGTCTTTTCAAAAGACGCATTCTTAACATCTCCAGCTTCCCCGCCCACGTGGCGTTTGTGTGTCTGCTGACTGGGCGTTAAATAGTCAAAGTAGGGCAAAGCAGTCATTATTTACGTTTTGATAGCATTTGTGAATTTTTTTAATTTTTTAAGGGCAATCAAGTCAAAAGCCCGTGTTGAATAAATAGGTCTAAATTACAACAAATTCTAGAACACACTTTTTTTTTTTTTTTGGTAATTCAAGTGGTGTTCCTCCAAGCCGGCTTATACCCATCATAGACACTAATCCACCTGCAACAAACACCATTAAAGGGAGATGGTGACATCCTATATAATTGAAGTCTATATAAAATATATATATGTAGAGGAAAAAAAGTTGGGATGACTTTCATTGCAAGTCCAATGCAATTTTACTAAAGTTTGGACCAAATGTCAACTTCAAGAGGAGAATTATATTACTAATCATCATTTATAATTGAAGTCTACATGAGAAAATTTTTACTATATTTAAAATAAAATAAAAAAATTAATCATATTTTCACTTGAGAAAAGTGGAAATGCATGCCTTCAATGAAATGGTGGTTAAAGGGACGCTTGTCGTGAATTGAGTGGCAGCGCAAAGGGGCACAGAGGGTAGACCAAAGTTGGTGGGGGCTGCACCGTGGTCACGCCATTGCTCGACCCATTAAGTCATCAAGCAAGAGCCACAATATATCTCTCCCTTCTTATTCTTCTTCTTCTTCTTCTTCCTCTTGTCCCCTTAATTTCTAAAGCCTCTTTTCAGGTTTCCATGATGGGATGATGAACGTGGTGGATCGCGGTACCCTCACCTGTACCCACCATCTCTTTGTCTCCACACTCACCTTTTCAATTCTTTCTTTCTTTTATTTCTCTCTTCTCGTGCACTTGCTCTTTTCTAGATGTCATCAAGTCTCTACACATTGGTCACAAGAGGATAAGTCCATCGTCACCATCTTTATAACAACACAATTATATCATATTAATTTCATTATTTTTTTATGTTATATATATATCTATCTACTTTTAAATTTTCCTTTGTTTAATTTTTCTTGTCGTTTGAATATTAACAAGACTTTGCAAAGGGAAATGACCTCATTCACAACCTTTTATATTATAATATTTAGATTTTTTGTTGGTTGACTCCATGTTTGTTCCAAGGGACACTTAGGAATATAATTAAGACCATTTAATTAAAGTTTATATATATAATAAATTTGTTTCATAGAGTAATTTAAAAAATAAGAATAAAGGTACTTATAGTAAAAGAAGAATGCTAAAATAATCCATAATACATACCCAAAAATATAACCATGCTGATATAACAATACATCACGTCACCACATTATATATAAGAGAAAAGAAAAAAAAAACACCTAATATCATTCCTCTTACACCACATCAGCATGAGAATTATTTTGGATATAATATTTGGATTATAAAAACATTTTTTATAGTAAAAAGTAAAAATTGTAAGAGTAGAATAACAAAATATTAATTAAAGAATCTCTAAAATATGAGACATGGGGCAAAAGAGGAAATTAACTAGTTAAAATGTAAAATAATTGTTTTGCCCTTTTTAACATTAACAATATATATATATATATATATATTTAAGGGGTACTAATTTTGGACAGAAATGATAAAAAAGCTTCATCAGTAGCTATCATCTGTTCATATATTCTCTTTGTATTAGTATAAATAAGGCAAAGAATATTAGGGGTTCTCCATATGAAAAATAATAATAATTAAGGTAAGTCATTAATAGTTGTTTATCATTGATCTTTCTCAAATTATGTGCAGTACAATATTATTTGATAAAGATTATTAATTTTTATTTCTCTAAAGATGTTGCAAATGGTATCACTTAGATCTATCTTTTAAAGTAATTAAGCCTGCATGTTAGTCCTCCTTACTCTTCCTCATACTGAAGAGACCATGAGGTCATTTAGAATAATTGAATAGATCACGTACAATATGTACTTACTAATTAATAAGTTTCCTTGACTTTGTTAATCATTAAAAGATCATCATCAATTTAATTAATTATTTTACATTATGAATTATATGCTATCTTTAATTAATTAATAACTAATCATTTGATATTTTTTTAATAAGATGTTATCCTTTTTTCATATGGTTATATATAGTACTTGAATCACCGGACATTCTTTGGATTTGTATTCTATATATGGACTTATTTTATGTTTTTATTTTATGAAAATGTATAGTACTAGTGTTCAAATCTTTAATTTATTTTTCATGTAAAATAAGTCAAGAGTACTGTGTAATATAATTTGACACAATAATTAAGGTTACTCCATTATAACCTAAATGTCACGATCGAATGCCCCTTTTTTTTTCCCATACTTCACAACGATTAGTGTGTCTGTGTATATATATAGTCAAATATTACAAGGCATTAAGACAGATAGGCTCATAAGGTTTTTTGAAAAATTATCCTTGATGATTTTTTTATTTAAGAATTTTCCCTGTACAATAAACAATTTTGAAATCTACCTTACTTGGACCGGTAAACGGTTGTTGACCGAGTCCAATAGGGTATCTCTCTTAAACAAAAAAAAGAAAAGAAAAAAAGAGTCGCCTTCTTTGAAAAGACGCTTCTAAGCCAATAATTAAAAAAAATAAAAATACTTTTGTCATTAGTCCAAACAAAGCTTGTATATATACATGTTACAAATGCATAAAACATGTTACAATCATATATACCATAATACATAAAACCTATTATTGGACGGTGCATCAGTCGGCGTGGGGCGCTATTCCAAGACATAGTACGTATAGTCAATGCAAAACTCTTTTAAGACTTTTAATATCATGTTTGGACTATTTATACACAAGTATATATGATTGTAACAGGTTTTATGCATTTGTAATAAGTATATATACAGACTTTGTTTGGACTAATAACAAAAGTATTTTTTTTTAATTATTGGCTTAGAAGCGCCTTGTCAATCTAAAGAGAAGGCGACTGTAGAAGCCGAGTCGCCTTTTGAAAAAGCACTTCTAAACGAAAAAAAAAAAACAGTTGGACTTGGTCAACAGTTGTTGACCGGTCCAGGTAGGGTAGATTCTAAAATTATTTATTGTATAGGAAAAATTCTTAAATAAAATAAACATCAACGTTAATTTTTCAAAAAACCCTAGGCTCATGTTATAAGCATCCTGCAGCCTAAGATTCTTCCAAATAATTCTATCCAAATCTACTATTGAAAAGCTAGTGCGAACTTCAATTTGGCTGTGGGAAGACCGTATCATTGCTTAGAGCCTTCCAAGCATTTTTTTTTCAAAAAGATCGAGGTGGTCTTATCCAACTAAGAATAAGTTAAATAAACCAATTCCATGTCCCATGCCAATTTAAAAATGCCCATATATCCATATGGGGGGGCGAGGGGGGCTCAGTGTGGGAAAAACAAGCCACTCATTATACAAAGCCACCAAGTTATATGAAGTCTGAGTTGCAATGACTGCTTGGTTGATTGCCTTGCCTCTTTTGTCTTCTCCATTACAAAGTGTACATGTTAACTTTCTTTTGTCTTTCTGCTTTGTGTTGTGCCCACTTTTGCTAATGATTTGGCCCAATTTCTACCAAAGACAATTAATAATATATATGATCATTTAATATTTAGTTTAATATATGTGAAATGAAAAGTACCCACCTATTCAAAAGAACTTGTAGCTATATGAACTTAATTAGTTGACAATTAATATTTCACTTCATGGGGGAGTTTTAAGTCAAATGAAGCTAGAATGCATCATTCCAAACCCTCATTTTGGATTAGGGCTCTTTCTACTTTCTCCTCTTTTTCTTTTTTTCCTTTAACCCCCGAGAGGAAGAAGAGAGATTTGATAAAGAAAATGACCTTGGCGTAAAAGATATATTCAACAGTCATAATTATGAGACCTCCACCTCCTTGAAGGTTCATATCAATATACACATGTATCTGGAAAAAAACTTTGCACAATCGGTCTTCATTGTTATCATATAAATTGTCAATTCATCATTGCAGTTCAAGATATTGTTCCGTCTACAGACCCAAAGGTCAACTTTAAAAAATACGTACCTTTTATTAGCGTGGACTTCTTATAAGTCTTAGCTGAAAAAAACATGTAGCTCATCTTTGAACTATTTTGTAGCTAAAGACCAAATCTTTTGTTGTGCAAAATGATGCGACAATTATGGTTTCTTGTTTTCTATATCCAAAGGAGGATACAAACCATCCTATCTAAACTCTAGGTACCCAAGCTTTTTAGGTTTACCTCAAGGTCAATTTAATTTAATTTTCTGTTAGAGAAATGGGCCTTTGTAGGATACAAGCCATCCTATCTAGACTCTAGGTACCCAACCTTTTTAGGCTTACCTCAAGTTTAAATTAATTTAATTATCTGTTAGAGAAATGGATCATTCTTGCTCTAAGTAGTTCAGTGCATGTGAAGTCCATATGAGCAATGTATAGTTGTTACAAAAGATGATTCCAAATGTTTTAATTATGGAGATATATGTGGGTGTTTGATGACTAATAGTGGCTAGGCATAAAAGGCCTTAAAGGTTGTCATGACCTACTATACGTGACGTCATGACCGGCACGGAAACCTTCGGGTATACCCTCCGTTGGTACGCCCGGTCCCGTCAGCTTAAAACACATATACGAATTCCCAAAATTAAATACAGTACAATCCTAAAAACATCCATCTAACATGATCATAAATAAAATAAAATAAAATATTACATCTCTAAGTTACCTAATATAAAATTTTAAAGTTTACAAAATACTACAAACCCAACTACGTCCCAACTATGTGTTAATTATACATATACTAGGTGTTATCGTGTACATAATTATCTAATTACAAAATTAAATGTACAACACCTACATGAAACAAAAACAAAGAACGCTCCGCAGTCAAGCTTTCCCTTTCCTTTTTCTATCAGATCCTGAAAGAAGAAGGTGAGGTGTGAGCTACAGCCCGTTCAGTGAATGTCATTTACAAGCGGCATATACGTGCATTTAATAAAAACATGATAAGATCATAAATCATTGAAATATCATGATGACGAAATAAATTACATACATGCTAACATAATGGATCAAGTCATACATAAGACGATGCATAACATTTGTAATCATACTCATGCAATCCTAACACCTCCTGAGTATCGGGGTTCAAGGCTGGTGCGCTACACACAATACATGAATATACACACAATACTCGTATCCTAATAGAATTGCTGGGGTTGTGCAGCACGTAGGATTAGCCTAAACTAACTTACTCATACACAAGTCATGAAACCCTCTGCTAGGTACACAACTGGGATCGCCGCTAGACTTACGAAAATTTCCAAAAAGAGGAAATTCCAACTAGGGGCCTTAACCCAAATTGTCATCCCAATGAATTATGCTCAAATGTATTTCATGGAATATTAAAACATGCATACCATTATACATAAGCATTTAAAACATTTCTATACTACAATGCCACATATAAATAATCCAAAAGTAAAAGAACACTCACTCTTGATTGGCTAAGTCTAGCCAATCTAATCACCAAAACTCTCCAATTGACAAAACGGGTTCAAGATCAATCACAAGACCTGAAAATAACATGGTTCACACAACTGAAAATCAGTCATAAAGTGTGTCAAAACCCCATGTTCAAACTCAATCTAAAGTCAATTAGATTCTAAATTGATTACCCCCTTGAGCCAATTTTCATATTGTCCAACTTGATAATTTAGACTCAATTAAACTAAGATTGACCTAAATTGAATGTAATAGGGTGATCCCATGATCCAACCACTAATATACATGACATTCAATTATAATTAGGGTCAATTAGACTATACATCAAGTCAATTTCAACAATTGACTAAGTCTTGGTCAAAATCCCCAATTAGGCCAATATAAAACATAAGATCAAAATGAACTAAGTCATATCAATTTAACATAGGTTCTAACATTTTAAACCCATGATTTTACTCGATTTGGGTCCAATTAAACAATCCCCAAGTCAATTTAATAAATTGACTTGCTTTTGGTGAAAAGTCCCAATTTGGGCAAAATTCTCAAATTACATGCAAAATTGCCAAAGTACATGAAAAATGCCAAATACTTAGCCTAGATCAAAATTAGTCAACCTTAGGGTGTCCATTATGAGAACCCACTGAATTCAATCATCAAACAACCCTAATCATGTCCAATTAGACCTACATTGCATAATTTTTCAGATTTTATATCAAGAGCATCAAAAGCCCCAAATCTACAAATTTTCGTACATAGGCCATATTGCCAATTTTACACTAGACCACCATGTTCAGCCATGAATTTTACTGATCTTGCAACATGGAATCATCCACAATGGCCATTAGGTCAACATAGTTGACATGCAAAGATTTTGAAAAAGTCTAAGGTCATAAACTAAGTATAGGTCATTTGAACTAAACCCTTCCAATTTCTTGCTAGAAATTGGGGGTTTCACCATTAGTGTACTCCTAACACTCTCTAATCACATATATGTGACATGCAAGACTCAACTCCAGCTTTGGTTTTCCACCCATCCAAGGTTCATCACAATGCATGCATCAAAATGAAACCCTCATGCTCAAAATAAAGCTATCATGCAACTAATAGAGAGATTCAAGGAAGAAATTGAGGAAAATGCAAACCTTAGGTGTTCTTGAGCAAGAAACCACCAAATCCAAATTTTTCCTCTCCTTTCTCTCCTCCAGCACTTCTCTCCTCTTTCTCAAGTGCAAAATGTGCAAATGAGCTGAAAAAATCGAGTCAATAGCGTATATAGAAGTGTTTGGGCCCACAACTAAAAGTTTTCAAAAACTGTTAAAAAATCAGTTTTCCTGTTGCAATACTTTCAATTAGATAGTCCATTTCATGCACAATACTCACCAATTTAACATCTTAACTGTACAAAAGTTTCATGAGTCAGTTACCAACGTTCTGATAAACTTTCAACTAAATCCAACGGTGGGATTCCGAGATCCAATTGTTTGATCAAAACTGCGTAAGAAAATCCAAAAATCCGTGAAACAGTGTTTGGAGTCTTATAACTCATTGTAGATAACTTCGATCAAGATCTTCACCGTTCATAATGAAGATCTATCAGATAAGAATGAGCTGAAAAAATCTTAGCTCAATCGGACCACGGATCTAGGAGATAAGAACATTGATGTAATTTGTGACAGAAATTTCTTCCTCCATGGAGTGAGCTCCACTGGATCCAAAACACCATTTTCGACATGTTTTGACGTTGAACGGGTCTCCGATGGTTCCGAGACTTCATGCGCACTCTCGATGACCTAAAATCATGCAAAAACACTCAAACTTACGCGCTTCGAGCATTAAAATACATATACATATACGTATACGAATACGTATATGGGTACACTATGGGTCAAAATGACGTTACCTAAAGGCACGGGTGCTACAAAGGTACTCGGAGTGCTAGATTAAACCTACCATTAATGAAGCAATTATAAACAAATACTAGAGTGCTTATATTTTCCATAACCTTCTACTTAGGTTTGTGTGAGGAAAGAAGATAACTATACCAATATCTAGATCAATGCAGAGATGGGACAATTACATATATATACAACAAGTGATCTTAAATAATTGTAGTAAACTAATAATGACTAAAAAATAATACTCTTGAATATAAACTAGAGCTATTAATTGATTATTTTGTGACATCAACCAACATTTAGGTTTTGGTTGAGTGGTTAGAAGGCAGATTGTCAAACATTTGTGAGTTTCAGCCTCCCCATTCACATAGTCAACAATGTCTTTGGGTGTGGTGCCCAAGGAGACTAGTGGGCAAAGGGCTCCATATCTCCTGACCTCAAAATATATATATTCTCGTTTAGTGCACGATGTTCATGGCCAACAGGTGTAATAACCGTAGTTAGCTTTACTTGCCATTGGTATTTAGTACATCTCTGGTAATCTTCAAAAGAGTCATATGGCGGCAAAGTGGGAGACACTCCTACTGACGAAGAAGTCTCAGAGATAGTACAACAAGTGAGGCCTGGGCTAGAAGCTAAACTAAATACTTGAGAACTTTGCATTCTACATAACTTGGGCTACTTTTTCTTTTTACCATCCTTGGTGTAATGAAGAAGGTTCTTCAAAGAAGGACCATGAATAGAAGGTAGTTGCGAAGATTTTAATCTTCTGGTGGAGTTGGGAGGGCAACATCACCATCATTTGAGAAAGGAGGAGAAGAGCATGGAGAAGTCGACTATAAGGAAGGCTCAAAAAGTTTTTCATTGTCCAAAAGGACATAATATGTGTATTTGCTTGAGCCTGATTCAATAAAGCCAACACTTGGATCACCAGCTTCAGGCCTTGCTTCTAATTTTTTTTGTAAATAAAGCCTTTTTGGGTTTTTTTTTTTTTTAGCTGGAGCCAAATTTTCTTTTTCCCATTCTTCTAGACATCTGGAACACTCATAGACATCCCACCATATGTGTCTTTCTTTGTAGGTTGCTCTTGTGTACTTACAGCATTGATGGAGACAGGTGGTTCGCGAGGAACGGAGATTGACTGTCTGTCAGCTGGTAATCTGTTAAATAATGGTCTGGGAAATGTAGTTTCAACCAAGCTATCATCTCATCTTGAGTAGACCACATGAGTCGCTTATCGTACTTCCTACTGTTGGAATCTAGACTCATAGCTGGTTAACCACTTTTTTGGAAATAAGTTGATCAAACAATTTTGAGATAGCTTTCGTGGCAGAAAAGTAGGGCCACTGCTCCTTGCTAGTCGACTTCAATCAATAAAGAATCCATGTTGCAATTGGGTTGCACCAGGTCTATATCATGATTTTGTACTCGGTATGCAATCTATTAATTGACTGTTGTTGCTACAACTGTATGCAGATGTGGTATGCGTGAGACTTGAGCCTGAATAGTAAGAGTGTCCATCACGTGTGGATCTTTTAGTGACATGTTGAAGTTAGGAAAGAAGGTAACGAAAATTGTGCCTGCATTCAATGTTGTCTGTAAAGTACCAATTAAAGCATCCTAATACCTCAACATTCTTGGATCTAGCAAAGCTAGTCTTGAAATGGACTCAAATGACTTTTTTCCATGAAAAGTGATAACCATCTTAATCGTGCCAAAATGGATATGTGTGTATCCATCCTTTCGCCATTGAGGGAGCAAAGCTCTTGGGAGAGATAAAGGGAGAAAATGTTCAGACTGACAAGCTGAACTTGATGTTTTGAAAAGTCCAAAATCTAAACATATTCCTTAATCGGTGATGAAGGAGAATCTTTCAAATTTTTTTTTTTTTTTTGAGAAAGTAACCAGGGTAAATGAATTTAAATTATTGGGGAGGATCGGAGAATAGTGGGTAACATGCACAATGCCTTTACCGTTTGAAACATCTTTTATTTCATACTACCCATCGATGCTTGCATGAAATCAGTTTGTTTAGAGGTTCCATTCTAGATTGAGCTTAAATACTCGTACATAGTCTAACATCGTACTTGTCGCCAAAACACCTCAACGCCCCCTTGGGTAATGGCTCACAAACGGCAGAATTTCGGCTTCAAGTTTATTGAGACTAAGCTTACTCAAGTGTTCTGATAGACGAGATTCGTCAATGCGGCAAGTCTAGAACATACTAATCATGAGTCTCACTGTGTTTACTGGTCAAGTTCAATAAGAGAAAAACCTATTGATTTTTACTTTGAATCAGATTAGATTAGTGCATCCTCGTCTTTGAGACAAGGTTTAAAGGTTCTTTATTATCTGGATAAGATTCTTCTTGAATATGGTTTTCCCAGAAAGTAAGGATTTGTGCAATAGTGAGCATACGGAATGTGTTATAGCCTAAACAGTGACACTAAAAATAATCAACACAATCACAATTACGGGTGTGATGATGCATATGAAACATGACTAGTATTGATTGGAAGACTGAAACCAACATTGTACTGGCTCTAATACCAGATGGACCTATATATATATATATATATACATTGTACTGGCTCTAATACCACATGGACCTATATATATATATATATAGAGAGAGAGAGAGAGAGAGAGAGAGAGAGAGAGAAATACATTATATACAAGTAGTACAATTTTAACATTGGGTACCAACATAAAATTTAATGTTGAGGGAAAACGCTTGTTAGATATCAAGAAAGTCATGTAGTATTGTAACGACCCTAGTTTTCACTTGACGTCATGCTGACGTAAAATTGTCCGACTCTAGATGTTTGTGTATGTATTTGGTGTGTATTATGTATGTATTTTTTTTGTATGCAAAAATATTCGAGTGTATTTCCATGTATGGAATGTTGTAGAGTCATTTTTGGCTTGAGTGTTAAGTGTTAAAGTATAGAATTCTAGAAAGTGGCAGGGGAAGCGCACTCCTTGCGTGGACAAAGACCAGAGTTTTATCAAGATTTGGAGAAGCGTACTCCTTAAAGGAGAAGCACGTTCCTTGAGCACAGACGGAGAGGTTGATTTTATCAGGAATGAAAAGAAGTGCGTTTCCTTTAGGAGAAGCGCGTTTTTTGCGTATGAGCTGTGGTTTTTAAAAAAATAATAATGTGGGCTCAACGCTAGTCTAAAAGGAAATCCATTTCATTTTACACTCATTTGTGCCAAATTTAGTTGAGAAAGAGGGAGATCAAGAGAAAGGAGAAAATTTGGGAATTTAAGCTTGATCTTGTGAAAGTGGCTTGCAAGGTATGGATTTTGCCCTCGTTTCTTCAAATCTTTATTTCTCTTGATGATTTTTAGCTAGTGAGTGTATTTTGGTAGAGTTGCCTGTGTTGAAAATGGAGATTGGGCTAGGGTTTCGAGGTTAGAAACCCTAATATCATGAGTTTAGGTTGGATCTCCATGTTTGGGGGTATTTTACATGTAATGAAAAAATTGAGGTGATCAGGAAGTTGCTTGGGAAAGTGATGTGCATGCGGGTTTTGGTGGAAATCTTAGGGTATTAAAAGTGTACATAATGATTCTAATTAAATTCTTGATGGTTTTAATGTGATTTGGAGCTTATTGAATGGGAAATTGAGAATTGAAGAGGAGAGTTGGGTTTATGTTGATTGTATAATATGTGTATGTTTAGGCTTGGAATAGATGTAGATGTGTTTATTTATGTGAATTTCAAGACTTTGGAATTTAGTTGATCAATTGCTATAATTAATTGGCTTTTGGTTTGGTTGTGAGTATTTCTCACTTTTATTTTTCATTCTTGGCATTTTATATTTATGAACTTGAATTGTCAATTTTAGGCATATAATGATATATGTGCATTATATTTGCATTCACGAAATGATTTTGACATTTGGGGGTGCCTTAGGCATTTTTGATAAAATACATAGGAGTGTAAATTTACTATTATTGTGTTGAATGTAACGGTAGAATGGCTGAGAAAATGATACATCCGTCCTAGTCATTCCCGATAGCGCAAAATAGGGGAAAGTCTAGGCATAACTATCTAGAATGGACCTTAAAGGAGGCAAATGCATGTTTTATTGAAAATTATGCATGGTTTCATATGTTATTCGTGTTGTAGTTTCTTCCATGTATGATAGATTGAATTATGCACTTATGTTTGCAAATTTGATTTCCTATGGCATACATGTCTTTATAAATGCATAGATGGTTATAATTGTGAGAATATTTCACCGTGCTAGTTGAAACTCACCCCATTTTCCTTATTTTCTCGGGTTTAGATTCAAAAAGAGAAGGCAAGGCCTAGATCGCAGAGTCGAGTTTACTTCTCTTTGGACGTATGTGCAATTGGAAATTGGGATTTCATTTTTTTCCTTTTGTATAAGTCGCAACTCCCTCCGTAGGGTGACGTCACGACCGACACAAAATACCATATATGTCATACATAGACGTATAGGACATCTTGTCAGCCTTCTTTTCAAAATACACAAAATTTACTAAAACTTTTCAGCATAACCTCCCCATAAATATGAGGTTCCACACATTTAATAATCATCATCAAATCTATTTCATCCACAGATATACCACAAACATTCAATTCTCATATTCATTTCTAAACCATCATACATCAGATCTCATATCATAGTCATAAATAACATATCTATGGTATTGTATTTTCATTAGTTTATCAAAATTATATGCATACAACCCACTACCATTTTATACATATCATAAGTAGTGCTATATATATATATATATATCCGAAATATTGAAATATAAACCAACTCTCTGATTATACATACATCAAAAAAGTATGTGACAAACACAAAATCAACCTTGTATAGCCTTGCCTTTATCTTTGTAGTCACCACCTGTAATGAGAAGGAATTAGGTGAGCTACAACACGCCAGTGAGTAATCTACCATTGGCATTACACATGCATTCATACAAAAACATGGCATTCAAATTCATATAAAACTCGATATGCAAATCACATGTAAATATCAATACATGATTCAAATATATTTTTGCGTCACTCTATACATATCATACAATGCATAAAGTAAATTAAAAATACTCACCATCAGCTACGTAAGTGAGTCTGTATTCCAACTATGCATATATAAGGAGAACTCGACTTATCTAACCATCACTCACAGTCAGGTGTATGAGAGAGTTTGTATCCTTACTATGCATTCATAAGGAGAAGTTGGCTCATCTAAATATCCATTTCGATCATTCCAGGTCCTCATCCACAGACTTACCCTAATGAAATTGATCACATATTTTTCTTATCTAAGTAAGCCTAAGCATGTTCGATGTTCAAAACAAAGTTTAATGCATTCTAGAAACAATGCAAACAATCATGATATCAATTTATAAAACAGGATTTATAATACAATGTCATACATAAACCAAAGATAGGAATACCACAATACACAACAATTTGCCTAAGTCCAATATACTTTTCTACACACACCTAACTCAAATTGCTCAACTAATCCATTTGTACAGCACAAGTAGCTCAACTACAGTTGTTGTCCTGTTCATCATTTATCAATTTCTCCCCTAATTTCTCTACAACTCAACATTGCCAATCATCTACAATCAATTATCAACCAAAATATACATCTAAAACACATTAAAACATCATTTAACCTGTTCCCAAAACCTTCACACAGCAAGGTCTGGAAACACCATTCCAACCATGGAAAATCACATTTTTTACCATCAAAAGATTCAAAATTTTATAATGAATTGATTACCTTTGATTTCACCTAATAAATCTTACAATTTCAGCTCAAACCCACGTTCTCCAATCTACGAATCTAATCGTTGAAAATCAACAAATCTCACATATGTTAAACTACTTGATGAGAGGAGCAAGAATCTAAAAATTTTAGCTAGAGAGGAGCAATCCATACCTTGGATTTTAGCAAACTAGTCATTTCCCCTTTGTTCTTTTGGTTTTCTCCAGCTTGAGCAATTCAAAATATGCTGAAATGGTCGAGAAATTGAGTTAAAATACGCATAAACTGCCTCATCATCCATTTTAAAAAATTTACTGGCCCGCAGAGAAACACGCTTCCTTGAGAGTTTCTGAAAAATCAGGCTCTTGGGTTTTCGCTAGAGATAGGTGCTTCCCTTTAAGGAATGTGTTTCTCCGAGAATTTTCTAAAACTTCTCCTTTAAGGTTTTTACCTACTGAAACACGTTTCTCCATGTTCTAGGTTAGATTTTCACTAAGTATTGGGTTTTCAATACTATTTGTAGGGTCCAGGTACATCTACCACCCTAATATACACATATTCACCCTATTCTAAGGCCATGTACATACGTATATGTGTACAAATACGTCTGGTAATACATATAAGTCAATGTACAGGTTTGACTCGTAAATACGGCGCGTTACAATCTCCCAAACTTAAGGAATTTCATCCTCGAAATTTAAATCAAGGAATATACCTCAAGTGGCTAATAAATCTGGAAAATGTTCCTGCATATGATCTTCTCGCTCCCAAGTTTGTTCTTCATTGTCATGAAACTTCTATCAAATCCAAACCACTGGAAGCTGCTTGTTCCTGAGTTTTTGAACTCTTCTGGCTACGATCTGGATTGGTTGTTCTGGATATGTCATGTCTTCCCTAACTTGCAATTGGGATACATCCAAGACATGTGTGGAATCTGAATGATATTTTCTTAACATAGACACATGGAAGACATTATGGACACCAGCCAACTGCAATGGTAGAGCAAGTCGATAAGCTAATGGACCTATCATTTTCAGGACCTCAAATGGTCCTACAAATCGCAGAGAAAGTTTCCCTCGAACCCCAAATCTCATATGGCCTTTCGTTGGAGACATTTTCAACAAAACTTGGTCTCCCACTAAAAAACTCTAGTGGTTTATACCTCTTAGTCGTTTCTGTGTGATCTATAATAATAGTTGGCCCTAATAACTGTGATTCTCCAACCTCATACCAGCAAGTAGGAGATCTACAAGGTCTACCGTATAGAGCCTCAAGGGTGCCATGCCAATAATAACCTGATAGCTATTAAAATACACATATTTACACACATACTATATTCACTCCAATTTCTACCAACTCTAATATGCAAGATTTGAGCATGCTCTCAAGCATCAAAATTATTCTCCCAATCTAAGAGTAAAATGATTGGGAGAGTAAAATGCCACACTGAGATAGAGAAAGGATCCACATCGAGTCTGCATCATCTTGCACATTTCAATCAAATTCTCAGATCATAATCCGACCTAACGATCATGGCATCCCATAATACCGCACTACCTCATATATATATATATAATCCGCTCAGTCTATTTACAGAGTCTCTGTAGTTCATTGGATGAGTTTTACAAACTTGTCAGTCCATCTAGGGGTGAAATCGGGTCGGATTGGGTTTTTGCCCCTATCCCACTCGGGTTGGCCCCCATTAAATAGCCCAGTTTTTTAAAGCTTAATAACTACTATTTAAGCTTATATTAGTAATAAAATATGTTGGATTATCATGTATCTAACTTATTAAACTACTATTTAGGCTTTAAAAGATGAGATTTCTCTTTTTTGGGAGAACTCATATATGTACAAGTCAAGCTACTCTTAAACTAGACTTATGGGAATGAGGATAAACTATACATATATATATAAATTTTAAGAGGTCGGGTCGGGTCGGGTTTGGTCGGGTTGCTCAAAAATTAACCCGACCAACCCAACATATCAATCAAACCCGACCTGATATGGTCGGGTCGGGTCGGGTCGGGTCAGGTTGCTTACACCCCGAAGTCCATCAATGGTCATTACGATGGTATCATATCTACCCAAAACACATAGATACCATCTGAATTCCACTGTCATTTTTAACGCAATTCACATTATCGATTCTAGAATCATTCATATCGATACAGGAATCATATTATCATAGATTTTCAACTTTCTGAATACGAGGGTCATTTCATTTAACATCCATCTGAGCATAATTATCATCGTGTGGAGTAATGGAGAGTACACTCATAACTGTATCTCTCACTCTCAAACAATCACTACTAACAGCCAACTGGTAAGGTGCCATCCTAGTCTCCGCCTATTTCCTGCTCAATGCATCAGTGACAACATTGAGCTATCCCAGGATAATGTGAAGTTCTAATCCTTCAGGATTTCTAACCACATTTATTGCATCGTATACAATTTCTGTTCAAATAAATAACTATTCAGACTCTATAAATCTGAAAATAGTGTGATTCTCTCACTATATAGATAGTGTTTTCACTATTTCAAAATAAACACTACTGTAATTGATTCTAAATCATGCACAGGATAGTTATTCACATGCACCATTAACTATCGGAATGCATAAGTAATCACCCTAATATGTACACATTCACCTTATTCGAAGGCCATGTATATACGTTTACGCATACAAATACACCTGACAATACGTATAAGTCAACATACAGGTTTGACTCTTAAATATGAGGTGTTACAGTATATTTTTGAACATGTATATAACGGGCTTTTGACCTGATTGCCCTTAAAAAATAAAAAAATTTCACAAATGCCATCAAAACGTAAATAATGACTCCTTTGCCCTACTTTTTTACAGGGAAGGCGTGTTTTCAAAAGACGCCTTCCCTTTAAATTTTTTTTTTTATAAGGGAAGGCGTCGAAAAGACGCCTTCCAACCCCAGCGATTCTCTCATCAGTGCATACTTCCCTTCCCCCATAAGTAATAATAAGATAGATAGCTGAAAGTGGAAAGTAAAGGCAAGCCTATAACTTTCTTCTCCTCTCATTCCCACGAGCCAAGGGCAAGCGAGTCCTCCTTTATCTGTGTCTGGGCTAGCTCCTCAATCAGCGACTGCAACTGTTTCGAATCACCCAATACCAGATCTAATCACACCACTAAAACAAAAACAACTCTTTTCTTAACTGTTGCTTTGGCTTTCTGGTGAGAATATCTTGTCTTCCCCCAAAATCTTTGCATTCATTTGATTTTTTTTCTGGAATGTCCTGCCCCAGCTTCTACTTTATTATGTCTTTCTATCTTCATTGGATATCCGTCGCGTTACTTCAGAAGAAGAGAAATTAAAGACAGCAAGCAGCACAAAATCTGTATGGAAGGCGTAAAACTTCCCTTATAAAAAAAAATTTAAAGGGAAGGCGTCTTTTGAAAAAACGCCTTCCATGTAAAAAAAATTACAAGGGAAGGCGTCTTTCCTACATCTCCAGCTCCCCCACATCTCCAGCTCCCCCGCCCGCGTGGCGCTTGTGTGTCGGCTAACTAGGCGTTGAATGGTCAAAGTAGGGCAAATGAATCATTATTTACTTTTTGATGGCATTTGTGAAATTTTTTTATTTTTTAAGGGCAATCAGGTCAAAAGCCCTATATATAACTATCATTGTATAGTCTACATATCATTTAGGTGGGTTGTAGATATATGACTTCACTTGGGAGATGGATACTTGGTTATACAGGTATATATATGTGGATGAACCATATGTTTGATGTACATGATTATAAATTATATTTGATGGTTTTGGTAAAAATTATGGTTCAATTATAAATTGTCATATACAGGTTGAATCGTATTGTACAGGTTTTTGATTGTGTATTAAGTTGAGGTTGAGCAGGGCTTCAGGTTTTGTCCTGGAATGACAATATTTTAGGTTCTATGCCGGTCGTGACGTCACTCGTAAAAGGATCGCGACAAATATATGCATGGTATCCCTACATTTAATGGTTGTTGGGCACGAATGCTAGCTCCCCATATTTATTGGATTGGATATCAAGAAAGGTATTCAATATACGCATTGTTCCCTTCATTACATAGTAGCATTGCGTTTTGCATTGATGCCATGCATATGTTCAATATTTTCCATACAACATATAATTAACTTGGAGTCTTCTTTACCTCCGAATGATGAAAGTAGAGAAAGAAAAAGTAATCACACAATTTTTCTTCATTATATCAACTAATAAAAATTAGATTCTTATAATCACGAGAATTAAAATAGAGTTGTCTGTTAGCCTTTCCAAGTGACCCGGCCGTATGATAGTAAAATTTTATAGCTTACGTGCCACTTTCTTTTAGGTATAGTAGTTATACTCATTTGGGTTTAATAAATAAATAAATATCAGCTAAAATTCTATTGGTTGATTTTGAGAAAATTTGATAACTAACCACCCACTTTTATACAAAATGGGACTAATGGTTTTTATTCCTCCCCATTTAGAAAGGTTAATCGACCTAAAGGGGTCAAGAGAGAGAAGAATAATTTTTTCTTCTTTATTACTTTTATACAACCAATTTCTCTTGAAGAAATCACTCATGGATCAATGTACGTCTTATATCAATTATGATGTTGTGAAAATCATATTGTTCTAACATCTATGGATTTTATTGTTCATACAAAATTAAGGTTTGATTTGCATTAGGAAAGAAAATTTCTAACATGTGGTATAAGAGTAATGGTTCTAGAACTTATGATTTTTAATTAAAGATTGTTGCTTTTTTTGTTTGTTTGGAATGGGAAATCACAGTTTGGTTGTTAAAACAAATTACCTTGGTCAGGTCTGGGATGAAAACTGCAAGCCATAAACGGTCACAAAGATAAGGAGATCAGGACAAATCATGGCAGCTATCGACAAGCAGTAGTGAGTAGGTCTATTGGGGGTGAAAGTTCGTCAAAATCGAAATATGTGTCTTGTGGAGGAAAAAGTTATGATTCCTTCTGGCATCTTGCACTGGTGGTGATGAAAGTGGATGCTGCAACATGGTGGTCTACAGTTCTCAAGGAACTTACTACTGCGATAAAAAGGTCGTTATCTCTACGGATGATAGAGCTGAGTTATGGAGTAGGGATGTTGATGAGAAGTGCTTTCTTCTGATCAATTTCAAATCGCCACTGGCGAAAATCATTGAGTGGGATCTGCAGCTACAGTGGGAGAAAAGAAAAGTTCGATGCAAAGGTGGTTGGATCGGAATCGATGGACTACCAGTTGGTGCGTGGGGTTCGAAAATGTTTAATTTTATTAGAAACGCTTGTGAGAGTCTTTTGGAAATTGGAGAGGATGCAAAGAGTCTCGCCTTTTTCCTGTAACCATAAAGGTGAAAGGTGATGCAGTAGGTTATGTTCCAGAATATGTTAAAGTTAGCTTTGGAGATGATTTGTTTGGGCTTTTGACATGATTATCCCTAAAAAATAAAATAATTTCACAAATGTCATCCACACACAAATAATGACCCGTTTGCCCTAGTTTACTGTTCATAGCACAGTCAGCGCGCCAAACAAGCGCCACGTCACCGCCCAGGTGGCATTTCAAGGAAGGCGCCTTTTCAAAAGACGCCTTCCCTTCACAAATTTTTTTTTAACGTGACGGGAAGGTGTCTTTTCAAAAGACGCCTTCCCTTCACCACTTTTTTTTTAACTGAAGAGAAGGCGTCTTTTCAAAAGAAAAGACGTCTTCTCTTCAACACTACTTTTGCCATTTTTTCTTAAGGCAAGGGAATGCGACTTTTGAAAAGACGCCTTCCTTTGCAAGTTTTTTTTTATTTTAAGGGAAGACGTCTTTTCAAAAGACGTCTTCCCTTAAACCCTACATATACCCCACCCGCAAGCACACACTCACTCGTTGCCCCACTCCTCTCTCTGAAAAACTCTTCGGACAGTCGTCATGGTCTTGCTCCGTCGCCGTGGTCTCGCTCCGTCGTCTCGCTCCGACGTCTCGCTCCGTCGTCTCGCTTCGACGTCTCGCTCCGTCTCCGTGTTGCCATTCTCGATCACTAAACAAAGGTGGCACTTTTCATTTTATTTTTTTCATTTTCTTCGTCTTATTATAGGGTTCATAACTTCGTCGTGCTTGTTGCCATTCTCGATCTCGGTTCAAAACTCGTGTGCCCCTTTGCTAATTTTTACCATTCTATGATAATTTTTGCTGTTTCGAAATGATCTTTTAGGGTTTTAGGGATGGAAAGAAACTTTGCAATGTAATTCAAACAACGTCAAAATCTTTGCCTTTACTTTTGATCTTTGATTTCATTTGCGACATTTATTTGTAAATTTAATTACTCCGTTGATTAGAGTGATGTTCTGATTATGTATTGTAAATCTAAAAATCATATTGTAGTTTGAGAATGTTTTATGTATCTCTTTGAGAGAGCGAAAACATTTTTTATTAAAACATGAGAAAAATATTTAGATGCTTCAAATGATTATTTTTTGAGTTTGAAAATCAGAAAATGTAGGAATTTCATTAATATAGACTATAGAATAATCTATATATATAGATGAAAATTTTCCTTTATTACTCTTTGAAGATGGAGAGGGGGGGAGTATGTTTGACTTTTACCAATAACATTCCAATTTATATTTGTGACTTGCTTTGCACTTTTCTTATACTATGTTCATCTTTTATAAAGTTTCCATGTTTATCTAATTCTACTGATATGTTATTTTAATCTTTTATTTTCTGTTTAAAGTTCCACCAGTCATGCAATTTTCCTGGGAAATTTGTTGCAATTAGTTGGACAACAATCTTGCTGAATTTTATGTATGGAACAAGCATTAAAATGAATTCACATGTGATTAAAAACTTGCATTAACTGATATTCTGCATATCCATCTAATAATATGTATTACCTTCAAATTAGTTTTCTGAGTCTGAGGAATTTCTTGAAGCAGTCTATAATAAATGTGTGTTTAAGATAAAGTCATTAAGTTGAAAAGTAATAAGTGTTTTTTTACTTGTTTTTTGTTTATTCGGAGAAGGGAAATTGGGAACGATTTAGGCTGCTGATCCGATTAATTAGGGATGGTTATGGTTTTTGATAGTGTTTGTAATAGCATTTTTATGTAAAAGTACGTTTGAGGCGTGTGATTTTGCGAGTGATTTTGGTTCTTTGGCTACATTGTTTTAGGTTGTGGTATGAAATGAATGGACCCTTACTAAGGTGCAGGGAGGTATAATTGATTGGTCAATTTGGATGAAAATTCTACTGATTATCTATATGAATTTTAGTACGTAGATGACTCCAAAAGTTGATGAGTTCAATTAAAACAAATTAGCCTTATTACATTTCCTTTTAATTGTTACTTTGTTGAAGTCATAGGCTTTAATTTCATATTTTCTTTGAAAGAATGACGATTGTATTTTGCTTATTCCCACACAGATGACAAATAGACTTGTTTCTATAATATGCTACAGTGGTGGTTCTGTAGTACATGATTCGCGAGGTGCATCATACGATATACCGCCAGTAGGGCTTGTAAGAGCCCGATCAGGCATTGATTTTGAAGAATTTGAAGGGGTTATTCGAGGTAAACTACAGATTTCAACGTGTGCAACGATCAATATCACCTATAGATATCCTTTGCTTTTTGGCGAAAAGGATTTCAATTATACGGTTCTTCCGATTAGCAATGAGGAAGAGCTAAGGGATATTTTTTCCATGTTGCAAGAGGTCCCACCTCCTACTAATATGGAGGTGTATGTAGAAGTTGTTGGTGGAAATCCAACCCAAGGTCGTCAAACGGGTCATCGGCGAAGCCACATGAATTTTGGCGGTCATAGTGCACGAAGATCAATGGAGCACATTGGTCCGAGTACAGCTTCACCTATTGATGCTACAATCGATCACATGACCAATGATTCTGAAGATGGCAGCCCTTCAAATGTACATTTGTCTGATGATGAATTCAATTTTGAAGACGACGACAGTGATGAAAACAGTGATGAGGATGATGGACATGAGATGGATAATTTTGTTGATTTGCGTGGTCCTTTGTTGAGAGTAATTGAAAATGATGGGTCTATGTATGCATCGCCACTACGAGAAGATGGCAATGGCGTAAGCATTGAAGAAACAGAGTTACAAGACACTGAGTTGCATAGTATGGGTGATACACCACAACCTACCATAGCAAGTTTTGAGCCTCCATCACCGAATTTCATGGAGCTTAATCATGAAGCTATGACCCCATTATCAGACAATCATGATAACATATCGATGGGGTGGAACGAGTCACAAGATCTTTGCGAAGGACTAATATTTCCCTCAAAGGAAGACTTGCAACATAGAGTAAAACGATGTTGTATAGCCAAGCAACAAGAATATGTTGTGGTCGATTCAGAACCCAAATTTTGGTCAATTAGGTGTAAGAAATCGAAAGATGGTTGTCAGTGGAGGCTACGGGCTTCGAAACACAAGAAATCGGGATTGTTTGAGATCACAAAATGCTCATTTCCACGCACATGTATTTATGCCCAAATGTCGCAAGATCATAGACAATTGAATTTAAAGCTAATATATCACGAAATTTTTGATATTGTAAAGCGAGATCCTTCAACTTCTTTATCGGCGCTACATCAAGTAATTAAAAATAATTACAAATACGATGTGCATTATAGAAAAGTGTGGCGTGCAAAAAAAAAAGGTGATGGAAAAGATATTTGGTGATTGGGAGGGATCGTATAACCTACTCCCAAAATGGATGGATGCATTGAATGCTAGTAATCCAGGTTCGCACGCATTTGTAAATCACTACGAACCTGACAACAATGGGATAACCACATTTCATCGTTCTTTTTGGGCTTTTGGTCCCTCAATTGAGGGTTTTAAGCATTGTAGGCCTATCATACAAATAGATGGTACACACTTATATGGAAAGTACCGCGGTAAGTTGCTCATCGCCATGGCAATCGATGCAGCCAGTCATATATTCCCTCTCGCATTTGCTATTGTTCATCAAGAAAATACTGACAACTGGGCATGGTTTCTAAGGAAGCTTCGTTATAGCGTGACTAACAGAGAAGGAATTTGCCTTGTCAGTGATCGTCACCCTGGCATATTGAATGCAGTTAAAAGAGTAGAGAATGGTTGGACCGAGCCGGAGGCATATCATAGGTTCTGTTTGAGGCATGTGGGCAGTAATTTCAATGATAAGTACCGTAACGAGAAGTTGAGAGATTTGGCCAAGGCAGCAGGGTCACAACACCAACCACGTAAGTTTGAGGCACTAATGAAAGAACTAGAGCACCAGAAAGAGGGTTGCACAAGATGGTTTAATCCCATTACCCTTCCTAGAGAGAGGTGGACAATGGCTTACGATGGTGGGGTGCGGTATGGTTGGATGACTACGAATGTCGCAAGTTAGTCTATGCATTTACTTATTTGAATTCTCTGAGCTATTTTTTTATTGTCAATTACCGTCTGATTTGTTTCCTATTTTTTTCCTTTAGAATGTTTCAATGGAGTATTGAAGGGGGCTCAATTTTATCCGGTCACAGCATTGGTTCAGTTGACGTTTTATAGATGTGTTCGGTGGTTTATCGTTAGACGGCAAGAAATAGATGAAGCAATTACTAATGGAGAAGTTTTCACAAAGTACGCAGTTGAGAAAATGAAAAATTGGGGGCTTAAGGCAGGTGTACAATGATCAATCGACAACTTGAGACATTTGAGGTTGTTACCGGTATACAAGATGTCCGCATGAACAAAGGGGGAAACAAGCAGGTGGTTCGACTAAAAGATCGTTTCTGCAGCTGCGGCAAATGGCAATGTTATGGGATTCCTTGTTCACATGTCCAAGCAGCGTGTCGTTATGCTTCGATCAATTGTGACCAATACATTGATCATTGGTACCTCCTCCAGCATTACTCTAAGTGTTACGAATCTCAGTTCCATCCCATTTCGCACGAATCTTATTGGCCAGAATGTACTATTCCTTATACTGTGATACCTGATTCTGGTCATGTTCGCAAATCTGGTCGACCGAGGTCATCGCGCTTAAGAAATGAGATGGATATAAGGGAACCCTCGTCTAAGATTAGATGTAGACAATGTGGACAAGAAGGCCACAACAGGCGGAGGTGTCCAACCCTCCGTGATGGAGCTGCATAAGCTATTGTTTGCCCACATATATTTTATGTTTTCTACTTTTTCACTCTCCTGTATCATTTGCAATGTAATATGACACTTTGGGATATACTTTGTCATGTACGAGCTATTGTCTGATAATTATTCTCTCATTTTTTTCTTTTTCTAATATTTCTTTATCTACGTTTGATCCTAATATGTGTTAATTAAATGTAATGTTAGTTCATCTACGTTAGATGGATCCAGGACCTTTAGATCCATCAGTACTATTGTTGCAGGCCCGTCATCGATCTGGTCCCATATGGGATGGAGAGGTACTTACGTATTATTTTGATATTTAATCGCTTTTGAATTAAATCTTTGATTGACAATATAATAATTTATTTTTGCAGCCAGTGCCAGAGTTGCATTGCCGACGCAGGGAAGGCGTGGTTCATCGCACACTTCCGTTTGACCCACGTATTATTCCATACTTGCAGCGAGCTGGTTTTTATGGGGTAGCACATGTTGGTTACATTCAGTTAGACTGGCACTTAATTACGGCCTTCATTGAGCGTTGGCGCCAAGAGACTCATACCTTCCACCTTACATGCGGAGAGGCGACTATTACACTCCAAGATGTGGAGGTGCAATTGGGCTTGCGTGTCGATGGTCTACCAGTCACGGGATCGACCAACCTTCTTTATGAAGATTTATGTGCTGAGTTGCTCGGGTTCATTCCAGTTGGGAAAGAAAAACGTGGGGGACGATTGAGTCTAGTCACCCTTGGAGAAAGAGTTCCAAACTTACCCGAAGAAGTAACAGAAATTGAAATACAACAGTATGCACGAGCATATATTTTGCAATTGATTGGAGGTGGGTTGTTGTCAGACCAGTCAAACAACCTTATACACCTATGTGTTCTGCCTCTTCTTGTGGACTTCGATGTTGTCGGTACATACGCGTGGGGCAGTGCAGTGCTAGCATGGTTATATCGTCAAATGTGTCGTGCGGTTGATTATGACAAACGAGGTGTTTCAGGAGCACTGGTACTAATACAACTATGGGCATGGGATAGATTTCCTTTTTTGGCTCCACGAAGATGCAACATTCAACGCGAGGATCATGCCGGTCCAAATGCACATCTGTTGCCACCACCACCATTGGCATAAAGGTAAATGAGTCATTTTTTACTTAAGTCCACACCGATCTTCCTTTTCTACATTTACTGTTAGCATTTATTAATTTGTCCTAACTATTTGCAGGTGGAGACACGCCTTAATAAAGAAAGAAGTCTCAACGCATGTATTGAATAAATATAGATTTCAAACAATTTACATAAATGTATTCCTTATATTTTTGCAATGTTTTCCAATTTTGACGTTAGGGGCCCATGTACAGGTCAGTTGGACTCCATACACCGATGATTTGATTGACGCCTTGCCAGAGTATTGCAAGCATGGGCGACACATATGGCACACTGTTTCTCCACTCATTTGTTTCGCCATAGTTGAATTACATCGACCAGATCGAGTATTACATCGATTTGGCATGAGACAAACGATTCCGGAGCCATGCGACACAAGTATTGAGCTTCACAAGTGTGATATGAGAAGCCAATGTGACAATAATTGGATTGAAAAGCACAGATATTATGTTGATGAATGGCAGCGTCGTGTCGATAACTTGGCAGTTGGTGAAAATGATGATTCATCACGTATGGAGTACAATGACCCATATATGGTTTGGTTTCGATCAATAACTCGAAGGTATATGACTGAAAGCGGTGCGACAATCGATTTCTTGGTAAGAAAGTACATTATGCAATTCACGTTTTCACTTATTACTAAGCTTAGTTGTAGTTATTTTCGCTAACGTATGGCACTTTTAATTTATTTAGGTTTGCAACGTGGCTCAAATGCATTTGCGCAGTGAGGTGAATGATATGACTGTAGCGAGGGACATTAAGAGGATATCAATGACTACGCTACAAACTGTGCATGTTGATTACATGATTAGGAGGGACACAACAGAGGGACAATCCTCAGCATATCATCAGAGTCCCATCACTCCTTCCGGTCGTGCTGATTCATTCACAGATGTCCACACATCACCATTGCGCCACGATCCATCCTCCTGTGGCGATGAAATACCAGATGTTCATATCGACCCGACAGCTACTTCATTCGAGGACAATCCAACCTTGGGTGAAGAAGGACATTGGATAGGTAGACGGCAAAGAATGCCAAGGCGAGGACGTGCATTTATAGCAGATATGGCTATTGAGGCGCATGATGATCGTGAGTATGACGACATATCAGCTATGCCCGTTAACGATGATCCAACACCATCTGTCGAGAAAGTTGTTCAGGTGCCTTTGCAGCAGTATAGAAGAGATCACTTACGGCGCAATAAACGACGTAAATGGCCAATATGTGGCATAGATTGACAACTTGTTTCTCATTTAAACTTGTATATGTTTTGATAATGTTGTACTCAACATGTATGTAAACTTGCTCCTTCAATTCAATAAATTTTTTTTAACAAAATTACCTTGTACTCAACATGTATGCTTTGAATTTTCATTTAAACTTGAATTCGGGATGAGGGTCCAAAAATTCAACCGGACATGAAAATGGGATTCCGTCGACTCCGGGGGATCGGGGGAGGATAGTGGGACGTGCTGAAAGTGGTCGGCTTAAAAAAAAACCACGTGGTTTGGCTTTGGTGATGATGAACAGTTTAGAAAAAGCTTATGTTTTTCATTTAAACTTGAATTCGGGATGAGGGTCCAAAAATTCAACCGGACATGGGAATGGGATTCCGTCGACTCCGGGGGATCGGGGGAGGAGAGTGGGACGTGCTGAAAGTGGTCGGCTTAAAAAAAAACCACGTGGTTTGGCTTCGGTGAGGATGAACAGTTTAGAAAAAGCTTATGTTTTTCATTTAAACTTGAATTCGGGATGGGGTCCAAAAATTCAACCGGACATGGGAATGGGATTCCGTCGACTCCGGGGGATCGGGGGAGGAGAGTGGGACGTGCTGAAAGTGGTCGGCTTAAAAAAAATCACGTGGTTTGGCTTCGGTGAGGATGAACAGTTTAGAAAAAGCTTATGTTTTTCATTTAAACTTGAATTCGGGATGGGGGTCCAAAAACTCAACCGGACATGGGAATGGGATTCCGTTGACTCCGGGGGATCGGGGGAGGAGAGTGGGACGTGCTGAAAGTGGTCGGCTCAAAAAAAAACCACGTGGTTTGGCTTCGGTGAGGATGAACAGTTTAGAAAAAGCTTATGTTTTTCATTTAAACTTGAATTTGGGATGAGGATCCAAAAATTCAACCGGACATGGGAATGGGATTCCGTCGACTCCGGGGGATCGGGGGAGGAGGGTGGGACGTGCTGAAAGTGGTCGGCTTAAAAAAAAAACCACGTGGTTTGGCTTCGGTGAGGATGAACAGTTTAGAAAAAGCTTATGTTTTTCATTTAAACTTGAATTCGAAATGGGGGTCCAAAAATTCAACCGGACATGGGAATGGGATTCCGACGACTCCGGGGGATCGGGGGAGGATAGTGGGACGTGCTGAAAGTGGTCGGCTTAAAAAAAAACCACGTGGTTTGGCTTCGGTGAGGATGAACAATTTAGAAAAAGCTTATATTTTTCATTTAAACTTGAATTCGGGATGGGGGTCCAAAAATTCAACCGGACATGGGAATGGGATTCCGACGACTCCGGGGGATCGGGGGAGGATAGTGGGACGTGCTGAAAGTGGTCGGCTTAAAAAAAACCACGTGGTTTTGTTTCGGTGAGGATGAACAGTTTAGAAAAAGCTTATGTTTTCATTTAAACTTGAATTCGGAATGGGGGTCCAAAAATTCAACCGGACATGGGAATGAGATTCCGACGACTCCGGGGGATCGGGGGAGGATAGTGGGACGTGGTAAAAGTGATCTGGTTTAAAAAAACCAAGTGGTTTGGATTCGGTGAGGTCGAACAGTTTAGTAATAACTTTGAATTTAACTTTAATTTTTCATTCATTTAAAAAAAAAATTATGAAGGGAAGGCGTCTTTTCAAAAGACGCCTTCCCTTCAGTTAAAAAAAATAGTGTTGAAGAGAAGGCGTCTTTTGAAAAGACGCCTTCTCTTCAGTTAAAAAAAAAGTAGTGAAAGGAAGGCGTCTTTTGAAAAGACGTCTTCCCTTCACTTAAAAAAAATATATATGAAAGGAAGGCGTCTTTTGAAAAGACGCATTCCTTGAAATGCCACCTGGGCGGTGACGTGGCGCTTGTTTGGCGCGCTGACTGTGCTATAAACAGTAAACTAGGGCAAACGGGTCATTATTTGTGTGTGGATGGCATTTGTGAATTATTTTATTTTTTAAGGGTAATCATGTCAAAAGCCCTGATTTGTTTGATGTTAGAATTTTTTGGCTTCCTGGTGAACGTCGAAGCAGGAGAAGCGATATTCTCATAGGACGGTGGTTGGTGAGGGCGGTGATGGATTGCTTGCCAATCACAATCTTCAAACAATGGATGGGTTTCGAGATTCATCAACGGACGAGATGCTTCCTGCTCATGTCAAAAATGAAACTTGTGCTGTTGCAAAGATAGTGGTTGCTGATTCAGCTTGTCGCGCCCCCTGCGTACGATGACGTCATGACCGGCTCATAATATCATATACGTCATATATAGACGTATATGATATCATGTTAGCATTCTTTCTTAACAAAATATATGAAAATCATTAAAAATTTTGACAGAACCTCCCCATAAATCTGAGGTTCCATATACACCTAATAGTCATCACATCAAATTCATTTCACGTAAACATCGTATCTCATCTTTGCATATATCTTAAAACCATACATACATAATGTCAAGATCATAATCTCATATATCCTCTCATATTATTCATATGTATTTTAACTATATATATATATATACAACCCATTAACCATTTTTTACGTAGTTTTGTATTATATATATACATATCCAAAATACTAAAATATAAACTAACTTCATGTTCATATATACATCAGAAATAGGCAGCAAGCACAAATCAACTAACTTCCTGTTCATATGTACATCAGAAATAGACAACAAGCACAGATCAACCCTCAGTAGCTTTGTCTTTGCCCTTGTAGTCACCACCTGTAATAAAAAAGAGTGGGGTGACCTACTACAAGCCCAGTGAGTAAGCAACCAATGACATTACATATGCATTTATAATAAAACATGACATTTAAATCAACATAAATATGATATGCAAGCAACATGTAAATATCAATATATGATTAAGATATTATTCGCGTCACTCTATACATATTATATAATACATAAAGTAAATAAATTAAATCCTCACAATCAGGTACATGTGCGCATCCTTCCTCTTAATGTATATTCGAGAAACATATGCCTTATCTGACGATTTACCTCACAATCAGGTAAATGAGCACATCCTTCTTCTTAATGCATATTCAAGGAACATTTGTCTCGTCTAACCATCCACTCTGATCATTTCAGTGCCTCATCTACAGACTTACCCTAATGGAATTGATCACATATTTTTCTTACTCTTATAAGCCTAAGTATGTTCGATGTTCAAAAACACGTTTTCATGCATTCAATACCCAATGCTATCATGCTTTCATTTCATAAAAAATAGAATTTTATAATTACAATGTCACACATAAGACCGTAGATAGAAATACTCACAGTGGTACAATATAGACCTACTCTCTACGACCACTCTATTATTCGAAATCCAAATCAACATTACAATCTTGTCATATATCACCATTCCATATAATTCAAAATTAATTATCAAATCATTATATTTATTTAGTCACTAGATTCTAACTCTCTAGTTTATCCTATTTATTCTCATAATTTCCATTTCAATCTAATAATAATGTGAGGGCATCCCAAATATTTTACACAACTCTTATGATTATTTCTAACACAATGGACAGTAGAAAGAGGCTTTTCAACCACGTTTTCATTAATATCCAAGTTTGTCGTATGCACTAGATTCATTCAGTCAAATTCTAAAAATATTAAACGATATCCAAAAATCACAATTTTGGCATCGATACATCTTAAATTCAATCTTTTACAATTCTATGGTCTTAAACTGTAATTTCATCGGAGCTTGACATGGTTCTAAAGGTCTCTAATTTCAGATTTGGCTTTCGATGACCATCCATAGCCAATAATAGACATAGACTTAAATAAACTACATATCTGGGGGCTATACTCCTATAGGAATCCAACTATTTCATTTTTACGTGTTTTCACTCAAAATGGGTCAAAACTCCATATTTAAAAATATAGTAAAACACCTCTTATAGTAAAATTTATACTTGTAGGATTGTCACACGCATGTTAAAGATCAATGTTGGAACGAGAATGGGTGAAAACGGCTTATCAAAACCTCGAATCGGTCGAGAAATGTTTCATTCTCCTTCCCCGACTCATTTTCCCCTTCTCTGGTCCGTTTTCAGTCGAAAATGGCTGAAAAATGTAAAAAATTGATAAAAATCGCACCCACCGCCTTGGCCAACATGGTGGGACCCAATAGCTCAAATCCAGTCGATTGGATGCCATCCAATTGACTATTTTGCAATTCAGTCGATTGGATTCAATCAAGTCAACTGATTCGACCAGCTTTTCCTTTCTTTTCTTCCTGACATTTATACAACCAAATGAACACGGAACATGCATGTATTCTATTTTAAAATGTATGTAAAGGCACACTTTGCACTCATTTATGACATAATTAACGATTTTTAACGTGCTAATTTTGAGTTAACTCACCTATTAACCCTTTATACGCGTAAAAGTACGCTATAGGTGTCTATACACTTACATACATACACACATACTTAATATACATGCATATCAACACATACTCATGAATTCTATGTACGAAATATGCATATAATACACCTCAACATAAATATAATTCAACCATATACATTGACTAAAACTACGGGGTGTTACACGAATAGAGTACATAAAGTTGTTGAGGTGGTGTGTGGAGGTAAACAAGTGTCATCACCTCAAGCGGACGATGTTATGGCAGCTGGAGGTTCTCTACCAGAGGGGGAATTTGGCACACAAAATGTGGTTCAAATTCAACAGGGGAGTATGGATAGGTTCCTGGCGAAACAAGTGATTGATGGGGCGGGCTTAGACTCTCTACGACCACTCTACTATCTGTATCTGATCAACAATAAAATCTTGTCATACATAATCATTCCATATAATTCATAATTAATTATCAAATCATTATATTTATTTTTTATCAATTAATCATTTAAATCGAACTCTCCAATTTATACAATTAATTCTCATAATTCTATTTCAGTCTAAAAATCACATGAGGGCGTCTCAAATATTTTACACAGCCCTCATGATTATTTTTAAGACAATGGACAATAGAAACAAGCCTTGCAACCACATTTCCACTAATATCGAGCTTTGTTGTATTTACCGAATTCAGTCAGGTATATATTAAAAATATTAATCGATACCCAAAAATTATAATTTTGGTATCTAAATGTCTGGAATTCAATTCTCTATAATTCTATGATTTCAAACCGGAATTTCATTGGAGTTTGACATAGTTCCAAAGCCCTTCAGTGTCAAATTTGGTTTTCGGTAACTAGACCGGTGCCAATAACACTATTTGATACAAACCAATCCTATATCTAGTATCTACATATCTATAGGAGTGATAATATATCATTTCTATGTGTTTTCACTCAAAGTGGGTCCAAAGCCTATTTTTAGAAACACCGCAAAACATCTCCTCTTGCAAAAATTATACCGATAGAAAAGTTATAGACTAGCTAAAGATCCATTTTGTAACGAAAAGGGAGGAAAATCGCTTACCAACGTCACTAATCGGTCTTGAAATATGTTGGTTTTCCCTCACAACATTCGTTCCTTTCTTTTTTGCTTCATTCTCTTTCTTCTTTAATTTCTTTTTTTTTTTACCTTCCACCAAAAATGTGAATATAAGAGCCCAAGAGATGAGTATCAACTTTATTTACTCACATGCTACCAAAAGTCAATTACTTAAACAACTCCCTTTTTTTATTTTATTCAATTCATAACCCATTTAATTCAACTCATTTACTTTATATAATTCATTTAATAATACCCTTCAATTTATGTATTTAGCACTTATACTCATATGTACATACATTTAACTCATACGTACGTATACGCGTAAGCCATAATATGTATTTAATTAAAACTACAAAGTGTTACATATCAGCTAACCGAAGGGCTAAATCTTTATCACTGAATTGTGATGACACTATGGGGAAATCGATGATCTTAGATAGGTTGAGCTCCAATGAGGAGAGCAAGGTTTTTTCAGATCATTGTGGCAATTTGGATCTCATGCTGGGATGATCAAGATGTGACTTGCGTAAGCAACATGGATTGGCGATGTATGACCATGCGATGAGTCCCTTGATCTAGTGCATGTTGATTTGAGTAATGACTGTGGCACTGGGTGGCCGAATCTTGACCAAAAAAATTGAGAGCAAGAATTTTCGGGAGCGGATCTTGGGTCGTTAGAGGATGAATCGCGTTGTGGTGTTGATGGTGCGATGAGATTCACTTGGGTGGTACCATGCTAGCAAACGCTCTGGTCATCGATCAATTTCTTGACGAGGGTGAGGTACGCACAAATAATTTTATTTTGAATAGAAATTATGTGCATTCTCATAGCAAAACTTTTCATACATCATTCCCTGTTTCATCCATTCCTGTTTCTATGCATTTCCCAAACCCACCGCATGTTCCTAGTGATGTAACTTCAATGCCCCCTCCTAATTCGGAAGACGATAGATATGTTGAAGATAATGAACTACTGTCAAAATTGGGCAATATGGTTGTTGTTGTGTGTGATGAAGCAATAGGTGAGGTGCATGTGCATGAGTCTAAAAAGATGAAAATGGTGTTGAATAAAATAAATCTTTCAGTATGTTCCATTAAGGGGCTGCAGTGTGCTTTGGGTGTTGAGGTTCTTGTTGATGAGTTGGCGTCTTAATTGAAGATAGCTAAATCTGTGGCGAATATTTCTTCCAAATGAAGACATTCTCATGGAACATTTGGGGTTGCGAGGCGAGCAAGAAAAAAATATTAATTAGGAAAACAATTTGCCTCCTGATATCATAGTATTATAAGAAATGATAAGAGAAAGTGTGGATAGGAGATGTATGGGGCAATTATGGGGCTCTCAATTTAAGGAGTGGGTGTTGCTGTCAACTATGGGTTTTTCGGGGGGTATTTTGGTGGCTTGGGATGTTCGTTCTATCAAGATGCTGCAAAAGCTTAATTGGCGGTTTCTCAGTCTCAATCTAAATTGAAAAGTCTGATGACTCTTTGTGGTGGTTCTTAGGTATTTATGAACCATCTACAGCCTGTGATAGAGAGAGTTTTTGGCTGGAGCTATGTCTTGCTAGTGACTTTAATACTGTTAGGAATTTGAATGAGAAGTGTAACAGTGTTAGGTTAACACAGAGCATGAAAATGCTTAATTCATTGATTATGGATTTAGAGTTGTTGGATCCCCCACTTGAAATGTCAGTTTCACTTGGTCATATTTTAGGGATAATTCAATATGTTGCAAATTGAATCATTTTCTTATGTCTTCAGGGTGGACTGCATGCTTCCCATTTTTTAAGCAGGAATGTCTACGTAGGGTTACCTTAGATCATTGTCCCATTATCCTTGACACTCTCAGCACTAAATGGGCCCTTCCCCTTTTCATTGTGAAAATTCATGGCTCTCACATTCTGATTTTGGTGGGTTGTTTACAAATTGGTGGCGGTGGTCGGAGGCTCATGGGTTTGAGGGTCATACGTATTTTGTGAAATTGAATGAAATTAAGACAAAATTAAAACAATGGGATAGTGTGAAATTTGGAGAATGACAGTTCAAGAAATAGGCGCTGGAGGACTTAATTTCTCATTTTGATCAAATTGAAGGGCATGATGCTTGGAACTTGGAAATGGGGTTTTTGCGTTATCAAGCTAAAGCTGAACTTGCGAATATTCTATTGTGTGAGGAAAGAATGACTGTCACACCCCAGTACACAGCACACCGCAGGATCTAGTACCCCCGGGATGTGATGAGTACCTCATATCGAGTGTACCCCAGCCATTATATACCGCATAATATTGTCTCATCCCAGTACACAGCCCACCGCAGTGTCTAGTACCCCCAGGATCATTTGTCTACACTATTCACTGATAAATAGTGCAGGGCCTCCCCCAGATTCGAACTCACAACCTCATAAGGTTTGATTTCGCAATCTGAGTAGCCACTGAACCATTTCTAGCTAGTTCAGCAGCTAAGATGGGGTTATTTCACCATGAAAATACATATGAAAACATATGTCATATCCACAAATCATGTTCTTAACATCGAAACGTCCGGAATTCAGTTCTCTACGATTCTATGATCTCAAACCGGAGTTTCATTGGATTCTAATTCTATTTTATTCACTGGATATGATCATAGTACTATTCATGTAACTGTTTACGTCGTCACTATTCATTAGAAACATGTAAATTGTACTAAAATTGTCAAACGATCTCTAAAAATCATGAACATAGCATCGATGGACTCGCAACAGTTCATTCTACCATTTTATAGCCTTAAACTGGTGTTTCATTGGGAATGGTCTCCAATCTACACTCTAACTTCCAACAGCCATAAAAGTTCCAATTGAACAACTAAATGAAATCTAACCACATATTCAGGCCTTTTATAGTCTAGGGAGTGTTTTCCAACCTTCTTAGCAGATTTTCATTCACGTTGGGTCAAAACCCCAATTGTTGAAAATGCCGTAAAACGGCTCCCACTGCAAAAATTACTCCGCTAGAAAGGTTACATATAGCTTAGATATCAATTTTACGACGAAAAATAGTAAAAATAGCTTACCGGCATGTCGAATTTGGCCGCAAATTCGCCGTTTCCTTTTTTTCCTTCTCTTCTTCGTTCTTCTCTTTTTCCTTCGTTCTGCTTCTCCAGCAGCAACGGCTTTTAATAAAAAAAATTTTCAATAGGAGTACTGTTCCGTGAACAGTACCCGCAAATGAACAGTTTTTATTTTATTTTATTTTATGTCTTTTTATTCGTTCTTCTTCTTCATACACTCAATCTACCTGAGGAATACACGTGTTATCAATCGATTTCTATTTAAAATCACATTCCAAACTCACTTTTGACATTTTCAAGTTCATTTGACACATGTACACATGGCTTTAAAGGTACTTATACGTGTATTATACTCTTCAGTATACGTATAAGTCAACCAAATATATTGATTAAAAGCACGAGGTGTTACAATCTTCCCAACTTAAAGAATTTCGTCCTCGAAATTTAAATCAAGGACTTCCTCAAGTGATACTCAATCCCAGAAAACAGCTCCCGCATTTTATAATTCAGCTCCCATGTTTGCTCTTCTTGATACGTGGTATCCTCCCCAACTTAGAGTTGAGTTATATCTATAACATATATGGAATCCAAATGTTATTTTCTCAACATCAATATATAGAAAATATTATGGACACCTATCAACTGTGACAGTAGAGTAAATCGGTAAGCCAATGAACCTATCCGATCAAGGATCTCTAATGGTCCAACAAATCGCGGTGCGAGCTTTCCTTTCATCCCAAATCTCATTTTGGCCTTTCTGTGGTATGACCCTTAGCAAAACTGAGTCAGCCACACTAAATTTCAAGGCCTATATACCAACCTTGTGTATTTAATACTATCCTCTGGCACCAATAACAATAACTCCACACTTTCAAATCAACAAGTTGGAGATCTTTAAGGCTTATTCTCAAACCTTTAGAGTGTCATCATTATGCTATTATAATAGTTGTTTATACACATAAGTTTACACACATAAAATATTCTTTCCAACTTCCACCAAAATTCAAGTATGCCAGACCTGAGCATGCTCGCAATCATCAAAGTCACTCTCTCAGTCTGTCAGCCAGTCTGAGAATAAATATCACACTGAGAAGGAGATGAGTACCAAATCGAGTCTGCATCATATATCAGATCTCGACACAATCTTCGGATCTTAATCCGACATGACAAATATCTGAGTACTCCCATAAAATCTCCCTATCTCACACATATACAATATGCTCAATCTATCAATAGAATTCTGGTGTTTATTGGAAGAATACATAGACTTATCAGTCCATTAATGGTTATCCAAATGGTATCATTTCTACCCATAACCCATAAGATACCATTTGAATCCCATCTTGAATTAATACAATCCATATTATCAATTCCATAATCTTTCATACGGATATCATACTCGTCTCATCATAAATCTTACTCTCTGAATATGAGTCTCAATCAGCTGAACATGCATCCGAGCACAAATATCAACACATGGAGTAATAGAGAGTACACCCATAACTGTAACTCTCACTCACAAACAATCTCCATTTATGGCTACCTGATAGATACTACTCCAGTTTCAGCCTGTTTTCTGCTCAATGCCTCAGCAACATATTGGCCTTTCCGAGGATAATAATTCGATATAACATCAAATCCTTCGGGAATTCTTGCCACTTTTATTACCTCATATTCAGTTTCTTGTCGTTCAAATAATTACTTCAGACTCTTAAAATCTGAAGATAATGTGACATTTTTATTATAGAGGCAATGCTCTCATTATGTCAAAATAACTACCAACAAATTTCTATTCACTCTCCGGATAGTTATTCTCGTGCACTACCAAATATCTGGAGACACAAGTAATTAACCTATCCTTTTGTATCAATGCACAACCTAGATCTAGACGTGATGTTCATCAATCACAATTACTTCCAGGTTCTAAAAATAGTAATACCATTTAATACTGTGAGAGCTTTCCCATGCACAATGGTCCACACATTATATAGCATTCATCTGGTTTAGTTTCGTGAGTGGAACAGATAGCTTCAAGGATCTTTCCACGCACTTTCTATAACATACAACTAATACCAACGACCTTCTGATTTCCATCATTTAAATCAGTTTTAACAGTTCTATGATCACTTTGACCTTCCCAGCATCCTTAAAGATATGATTTAAACTAGTCATGTGATCCAAAAATTCTCATCTTAGTTATATTCACAACTCATATTCACCGAACTTGGCACTCAATCAGTGTTCTCTCAGTGACCACAAGATAATGCCGATGTGTTATTCATGCTCCTCTCATTTCTTGGGACAATTGCACATATCATCATCGAAAACTATGTAATAATCAAGATATGGTTCATATACCCACTGCATCAATCATAAACGTGATTGACACATTAATCAAGGTTACCAACATTTCATAATATCCATATCTTGTCTTAAAACAGTCTGCATTACATCCTTTTCTCGAAGTCTTAACTGATGGTGCCTAGATCTCAAAATGATCTTAAAGAAAGTTAACTGAATTCAACCATCTATCCATGGTAAAGGATATTCATTATTTATTGTTACCCTGCTCAGTTAACAGTAATTCATACTTAAACATATTTCACTATATCTTCTTTCCATCTTATCACAAATGCTCTCCAAGGTGGCATATCAAGGACAATAAATCTTTTGCTCATTAACACATTTACATACACCTTAAATCCTCACAATTTCTCAGGTGTTTGGCATCAGTTTTATATGCTATCAATCTCCTGTCCAGGTAGCAATTTTAATAATTCATCAGATAATACTCCAATATACCAGCTCACCATAGGAATTTTAATCAACTGCATACCTTCTTACATTACTCTAATGGCTTTGTACTAGTCATATTCTCCATTTCCTCGTCAACAACCATCTTATCTGAGATAGAAGATTTTGAGGGTATATATGCCTCGAGATTCAAAATGAGAATTTTCCACTTATGCAGCATATTACTTCTTTTCGAAGAGACGCTCCACCTGGCATGAGAGGTAGCCAGCCAATCATACCCAACAAAGCATCTAATTCCAAAAACTTCATATTCTAAAGTCCATAAGTACTTGATAACCCTCATATTTATTACACATAATCTTTGCTAACCATATCATGGTAGATTCGTTCTCCTGTAGGCATACGCACAATCAATGATGCATTATTTTAATAGAAGATAAGACAATGTGTCTACCATATCACCAGAGATAAATGACCAGGTAGATCTAACAATACATCAGCATATACACAATAACAAAATGTTGATAATACCTGTTATCACTGTCTTACTAATCTTTGGATCTGGTCTTGTATTTACTTTAATTTATTCTTTACAATCTGGTGGAGTCACACTGATAAAAATATTGGGGCATTCCATATCGACTAACTGGAGATTAACACATCCCGTGTCTCTTTTTCTTTTGTCATATGGATAATAGACAATTTCAGATTGAGATACAATTTACTCAGTCTGTGACTCTTGCTCAGGCAATGGAAACCACTTCTGATTTTCATAATTCGTTAACATCACTTCCCTTTTTCCCATTTTTATTGGGTCAGGTACTAACAAAATTAGAGTCACTAATACTGCCAAAATCTCAACCTTACTCAATGTTTCGCTTATCTTGAATTTCATATTATTGCCCCAACATTTCCTTTCATTACTTATTTCTCCTTTTACCTAACACTGGTGTTGATGACTCGGCTTCTAACGGCAGTGCAAGCTATCTCACTATTGCTGGGGTTAACAATTTCATTGCAGCTTTGGCTGACCCAAAATTTATAGTCTGCCTCACAACTTGCGCATATAGTTATAACCCAACAATTTTCAAACCTGCTTTATAGGATCCCAAAATTTATTCTAGATCCTTATCATTCTCAGAGTATCCATAGTGATCATTCCAAAAATAAACTATACCAGTCTATTTAATTCATGTTTGTATTTATGATTAGGCATGTTACTACATTTTAACAAGATAAACTTTTTCATGCCTTACATCATTTCAGCATGATGATAGAAGCCCAAATAGCTTCTTTAAGTAATCTCATGCCTTAATCATCTCAGGAGTCCTTAACCCAATTTTCTAGTATCTCTTATCATCAGTTAGCTTAAACTTAGCTAACTTGCTTTATCATTTGCAGAGACTTAATAATTCTCGAAAATGGTCTCCACTCAGAGTCGCAAAGTTTTTATTCCGTCTACTATCAGACTGCCAACTAAGATAGGAGAGTCTCTTCTTTTGGAAGTTTCCATAACTTTCACATATCTTTTCATTCCATCTCGCTTATCATTGAGACCTTCTATTTATTTTATTTTGACTTCCGTCTCAATTATACATGTTTTTATAGAAGTACCCACATCATTAGCACCCACATCTGGAGCTATTAATGGTTCAAGCCTCTGTCTTTCTCACATTACAACTTTGCCACAAGCTCATAAGTTGTACATTTCGTTGTTGTTGGGTAGTTCCTAGCCATATATTTATTATCACTGGATTACATCCAATTCTTTTTCTTTCGGCCTTCTGATCCTTTCGTGATCAGCAATTTTCATTGTTAATCTTGACTGGTCTTTTCCAAATCTGGAATTCACCGACACATGTGATTCTCAGTCAAGATAACATATTGGATTAGGCTCAATAGGACTACCCATATGTATACCCATACAAACAATCATAATATCATAAAGTTTTTAATCTTTTAGGCTTTTAATCCTAAACTTGTCTCTGATACCAATATTGTCACGACGCCCTGACCTAGGCTGACGTCATGACCGGCACAATGTATTATACACTGTACATACACATATACAATACACTGTCAGCCTCAACGAACATTCACAATAATGCCCACAATTTCCAAATATTTGACTACACCTCCCCATAAAATGGACGTTTCACTTTTGTTTTTCCTGAGATATCACAAATTAAATCCAATATAGATATCTAGAATCATTACATTCATTCACACATCAAATTTTCATTTCATCATCCAATATATTAAGCTATATATATGCCCACACATCCCATCTAGATGATAATACATATATATATATATAATGTGTGATAAGTATACATATCAAAATAATAAAAATATAATCTATTTCCTCCAAGCATACATACATATACCAGACGAAGGCTCACGTGATTATCACTCACGGATTTTTCCTTTTCCCTTCGATTCAATACCTGAAATATTGGAGGAAATGGGGTGAGCAAACAACAGCTCAGTGAATATAGTTCTTGACATGACAATCGCATGCATTTTAGGAAACATGGCATATCAAATCGATTTAAAACATTTCAAAAGCACATATGCACCATTCATCAAAATAATATACGTGCACACAATATATAGTTGATGCTCATTCATAAATATTTTACCATCTCCCTCTCATTACCCAATTCACAGTCATTTCAAGGATCGCAACCCTCGTTAGGACAGACCTACTGACAATGAGGACTCGCAAAACCTCATCCGGGTCTAATTCCTAACGAAATGACATTATTATAAGCTCCAATTTCTAAAATCAGTTTGCATGATCACTAAAACTCAATGCATTACATAAACATGCATAGAATCAAACAGTTTATATGTGTACAATGCCATACAAGAACCAAATCAAGAAAACTATACTCAAAGTGATTACACGGGGTTTCTAAGTCAAATTGAGCAACAATACGTCCATCATAATTGCTTCCTCAAGAGCATTTATCCATGCACTTAAGCTCTCAATGCAAACACTAAAATAAACCATAGATTATCATGAGAATCACCATTTCAACTCACCAAAACACTATTACTAACACTCAAAGTTTCTAGCTGGTTCAACAGCTAAGATGGGGTTATTTCACCATGAAAATACATATGAAAACATATGTCATATCCACAAATCATGTTCTTAACATCGAAACGTCCGGAATTCAGTTCTCTACGATTCTATGATCTCAAACCGGAGTTTCATTGGATTCTAATTCCATTTTATTCACTGGATATGATCATAGTACTATTCATGTAACTGTTTACGTCGTTACTATTCATTGGAAACATGTAAATTGTACTAAAATTGTCAAACGGTCTCTAAAAATCATGAACTTAGCATCGATGGACTCGCAACAGTCCATTCTACCATTCTATAGCCTTAAACTGGAGTTTCATTGGGAATGGTCTCCAATCTACACTCTAACTTTCAACAGCCATAAAAGTTCTAAATGAACAACTAAATGAAATCTAACCACATATTCGAGCCTTTTATAGTCTAGGGAGTGTTTTCCAACCTTCTTAGCAGATTTTCATTCACGTTGGGTCAAAACCCCAATTGTTAAAAATGCCGTAAAACGGCTCCCACTGCAAAAATTACTCCGCTAAAAAGGTTACATCTAGCTTAGATATCAATTTTACGACGAAAAATAGCAAAAATAGCTTACCGGTATGTCGAATTTGGCCGCAAATCCGCCGTTTCCTTTTTTTCCTTCTCTTCTTCGTTCTTCTCTTTTTCCTTCGTTCTGCTTCTCCAGCTGCAACGGCTTTTAATAATTTTTTTTTTCAATATGAGTACTGTTCCGTGAACAGTACCCGCAAATGAACAGTTTTTATTTTATTTTATTTTATATCTTTTTATTCGTTCTTCTTCTTCATACACTCAATCTACCTGAGGAATACACGTGTTATCAATCGATTTCTATTTAAAATCACATTCCGAACTCACTTTTGACATTTTCAAGTTCATTTGACACATGTACACATGGCTTTAAAGGTACTTATACGTGTATTATACTCTTCAGTATACGTATAAGTCAACCAAATATATTGATTAAAAGCATGGGGTGTTACAATGACACTTCAAAGTGTAAAGATAAAATGGATTATTGAAGGAATGCAAACACTGGTTTTTTTCATAGTTTGTTAAACAAACGAAAGGCAAAAAATGTGATTAGTAAGGTTGAAAAAGATAATGGCTCCTTGACCTCTTCGGAGATTGGTATAGTGGAAGAAATTGTTGGATTTTTTCAAAAACTTTATGGTTCATCTGTCTCAGAATGTTGGGGGATAGAGGGTCTTGATTGGGCCCCAATCTTTCTGGAGGATGTAATTTTTTTGGAATGCTCTTTTGAGGAGAGTGAAGTAAGAAGTGCAGTCTTTGAATGCAATGGTAATAAGGCTTCATGACTGGATGAATTTTCCATGGCATTCTATCAAAACTCTTGGGATGTTATAAAGAATGATTTGATGGCAGTTTTTTCATAATTTCATTAGAGTGGGGTAATCAATGTGAAGACTAATGAAACATATGTGTGCTTGATTCCAAAAATATTGAATTCAAGCAAAGTTGCAGATTTTAGACCGGTAAGCTTAGTAATTAGTTTGTACAAAATCATTGCAAAAGTTCTCTCACTTAGATTGAGAGAGATTCTTCATAAAACTATGGCCTATTTGCAATTTTCCTTTATTCATGGGAGGCAAATTTCAGATTCGGTGTTGGTGGCTAATGAAGTAATAGAAGAGGTTCGTAGAAGAAAAAAAGGTTGGGGTGGTTTTTCAAGCAAACTTTGCCAAAGCTTATGATTTGGTTGACTGGAGATTTCTAGATTTTGTGATTCAGAAGAAGGGTTTTGGAGTTCGATGGTGATCTTGGATGAATGGTTGCGTAAGTTCCATGTCTTATTCTATATTGATCAATGGTCGCCCTAGGGGAAAATTTAATGGGAAGCGTGGGTTGCGTCAAGGTGATCCTCTTTCTCCTTTCTTATTCACTATTGTTGCGGATGTGTTGAGTAGACTAATAATTCGGGCTTGCGAGTCTGGTTTGGTCAAAGGTTTGGTTGTGGGTAGAGATAAAGTGGAAGTCTCTTTGTTACAATATGCGAATGATACGGTTTTCCTATTGGATGATGATGTTAATAATGTGATGAGCTTTATGGATATTCTTCATTGTTTCTGCTCTATGTCTAGGCTAAAGATAAATCTTTCAAAATGTCAAATTGTGGGGGTTAATGTAGATGATGAGATTATTTCTTTACTGGCACTTAAGATTAGGTGTATGGCGGGGTCGTGGCCACTAAGCTATCTTAGGCTTCCTTTAGGGGGTAATCTTCTGGCAACCTCTTTCTGGAATCCTGTTATTACAGAAACTACTAAAAGATTGGAGGGTTGGAAGAGATGTTTTCTTTCTAAGGGTGGAAGGCTTATTTTGATTCGTTCGGTCTTGTCTGCATTGCCCACATACTTTCTCTCCTTATTTAAAGTTCTAACGGGTGTTGCCTTGGCTATGGAAAAGTTGATACGTTCGTTCTTTTGGCATGGTGGTGATAAGGATAGTAGCTCTCACTTGATGAATTGGGATATTATGCAATTTTTGGTGGCGAAGGGAGGTTTGAGAATTGGGAATATTGAGAAGAGGAATGTGGCGTTAGCATACAAATGGCTTTGGCGATTTCTCCAGGAAAGGTCAGCATTTTGGGCTAAGGTGGTCTCTAGTATTTACCGTACTTCAAATGATGTTTGGGGCATTAGATTTCCAATTCCTTCTTTAACCACATATAGAAGTCCCTAAAAATTTATTTCCTCTCTTCATCATGTTTTCTCCCCTTATATCTCTTATAATATTGGTAATGGTTGTTTTTCGTTGGTTGTTCATTTTCCACGTCTTTATCATCTATCTTCCCTTCAAAACCACCCGATTGTTTCTTTCATTGATGGTAATGCTTCTGGTTCTCAAAGTGATTCTGTTTGGAATCTGTATTTTTGTCGCACACTGGTGTTTAGATCATCATCTCAACTCTTGGAACTTCTTTCTTTGTTACCCACCATTGTTTTGTCATCTTTAAATGATATTTTTTCTTGAGACCTTTCATCGTCTGGTCACTTCTCTTGTAAATCATTGTTTGAATTTTTGGTTGATGCCCCCTCAGTTATTCATCATGTTTTGGCTAGTTATCTTTGGAGTGTACATGTTCTTGCTAAAATAAAATTCTTTGGATGGTCCTTACTTAGTAGGAAGTAAATACAGTTGATGTGATTCAAAGGCAGTTTCCTCATCTGTATCTATCTCCCCATTGTTGTCTTTTGTGTGTGGAGGATGGTGAGTCAGCAAGTCACTTGTTCATCCATTGTAAAGTTTCTAGATATCTATGGTGCCAATGGTGCTCCTCTTTTCAATGGTGTGTTTGGGTTGTCGGCATCGATTGAGGATTGTGTACTACTTAATTAGTTTTCTTCGCATAACAGAAGACTCGGGGATTTAGGTAGAATTGTTTCTTTCGGAACATTATGGAGTATTTGGTTAGAAAGAAACAATATAATCTTTCAAAATTCATCTAAGGATATGTTTAGTCTGTGGGATGAGACTAGGGGTGGCAATTCGGGCCATTGGGCCCGACCCAATCTCCTCGGGCCTAGAAATAATCGGGTCAAGCCGAGCAGGGCCAACATTAAAAAGCCTTGGCCCAGACCCAACCCAAAAAATATATGGATCGGGCCTTAAAAGAGAACCTTTGGACCCGACTTTTGGACTACTAATGTAACCAAATACATACTTTAAGGTTAGATTAGTTACAATAAAATATAAATATTAGGTAAATAATTAAATAAACATACAAATTAAAAATATTATTTATTTAATTTACTTAAATATGTGTTAATTTATTCTAAATGACTGAGTTTATGCATGTAGTTGGATACTATTTTTCTTTCTTTCATAATTTTAGCTCAACCCTTATTAGTTAAATTCATTTTATATTTATATCTAGCCCCACTACATACTTTTAGAAAGTATACTTAATAAAGTGTATTTGGTAAAAAAAAAATTTGAGAGTATGCTTACCAAAGTTGAAATGCGTACATGTATTTTTAATTAATTATATGTACTTTTTTCGTAATACGAAAAAATTATATGTACTATTTTTTCGTATTATATACTTAATTGAACATATTCTTAATTATGTATATACAATACAAATATAAACACTTAATTATATATAAGTATATAACACTTTTGACTATTGTGTTTTTCTTATTACACACACTTTAAATACTCTTAATTATGACAAACGTTGGCTAGTTCCAACGGTGTACATCTGGACCCCTTCACTCGAAGTCGGGAGTTCGATTCTCTCCCCTTACAAATAAGTGAGAGTTTTTCCTCCCCTAATAAAGGTGGTAGCAGGACCATAATAGTTGGTTCCCATGGTTCCCACCCGGGACCCTTATGCCCCTCACCGTAAGGGGTCTCAGCTTCTTCTGGCCCCAGTGCAAGCATCCTCTGACCTTGTGTCAGCACTCAAAAAAAAAAACACTTAATTATGTTTTTTTTTCTTTCATTGTATAAACTCTTGGTTATATATGTAGTGTATACATATAAGTTTGTGCGTGTGTATATGTATGAATAATATATATTTTAATTATATAATACTCTTAAATTTTAATTATGCTTTGTTTTTACCATTTTATATTATAATTATATACTATATATATTTTTATTAAGAAATAAACTAGATATGTGGATTATTCGTATTATATACTTAATTGAACATACTCTTAATAATGTATGGGTCTCGGGCTAAATTGCCACTCCTAGATGAGACGTTGTTGTTTGTGGCTATATGGGTTACTTCGTCAAAATTGTGTGGTGCTCATTCCATTTCTGATTGGGTTAGAGATTGACATGCATGTTTATGATATGTTCTTTGGTGGTGTTTTTGGGTTGCAATGTATATCCTGCTGAAGATGAGAGGTTACAGTGTTTGTTTTTCTGGTTTTGGTGAGGTGGACTCTTGGTTCACTTTGCCTTGTTATATATAATTTTTGGTTTTTATAAAATATGCTTGTTTCTTCTAAAAATAAAAATAAAAAAATCACTATATATATATATATATATATATGTATATAGACACAAACACACATATAGAGGTTTAGTTCGCGTATGTAAATTTGGCATATGAGATAAATTTACGAATTTGTATATGCCTTTGTTAATTTTACTTTCTAAATCGCTTGATAAATGATTTTCTTTCGGATTAGATGTGGATCAAAGATAATACTCACCCCAAGGTTGATTAGTTAATTTTATAATCTATGAACATGATTCCGATAATTGTTATACTTAATATGTTTAGAATCTTCAAAGATAGCAATATGTTTAGCTAGAGTATATAATTGCTAATTATGTGAATTAAGCATTGTTTATGTTAATTGTTGTGTACTGTCGTATCACCCAAAAGAAAAACTTCAATATGCACTCGATATTTATGAGAATTTTGTTTGAATCTATATTATATTTTTTAGGTTTACCACTAAAAGCATTAACGTGTGAGTAATTTATATATTTGCAGTATTTATTCTTGCTTTTCTTTATTCACAAGCTTCATTTATCATGACTAGGGGTAACAAAAAAACAAGTATGAAGGGATATTAGTATGAACAATGCCTCATATTAACGAACATATATATATATATATTGCATGTCCGTACACGATCGAGTTTGAAAAATGGATAACACATATTCGTCTGTACCCCGTGTGTTTTAAAAATTGGGTAGCTTGATTTTGTTCGTAGCCATATGCTTTTTCAAAATTATATGGTGTTGAAGTATGCTTTTTTTTATTGTTTTTCTTTTTAAAGAGATCTCATGCTAGAGATGAAAAATGAAAAAGAAAAAGATAATAAGAAGAAATATAAGTAGTAGAAAAAAAAAACCAATTAAGGACATAAAGAAGTTAAAATATGTGTAAATTTTACCCCTTGTTTAAATTAGGAACCGGGTACCCAATTTTTTAAGGTTATGTCTCGTGGCCCAATTTTTAAAATAGACACGTATTTTTGTGAGTACTCAGCTTTGTTTTAATAAGATTTTTTGCTCGTACCCACTTTAAAGCAGGCCAGACGAAAATAGACAAACTTGATTGCAACAAAAAAAATTAAAAAAATTCACAAATGCCATTGGAATAGAAATAATAACCCATTTGCCATACATTGACCAGTCAACGCCCATTCATCAAATGATGTGGTGCCACGTGAATCGCGAATCTGCTGACAGGAAAATGTCATACTGAAAATGTCTTTTGAAAAGACGCTATTAATACAATTTTTTTATATTTTATTTTAGTGAACTGTTTGGCTTCACCGATGTCAAACCACGAGAATTTATTTACTGGACTACTTTGAGCGAGTTCCTATACCCTCTCACGAACCTTTGGAGGCGATTGAACCCCACTCCCATGCCCCGATAAATTTTTGACTCCCCTTCAAAAATCAAGTTCTTTAGAAAAATTGAAGATTTTAGTAAACTGTTTGGCCTTACCGAGGCCAAACCACAATTTTTTTTTTACCGGATCACTTTGAGTAAGTCCATATACCCTCCCATGAGCCCTCTCTCACTTAAAGTGGTTCGATAAAAGAAACCCCGTGGCGAGGCCAAACAGTTCACTAAAATCTTTGATTTTCTATAGAGCTTGATTTTTGGACGAGAGGTCAAAAATTTACTAAGGCATAGAAGCGGGTTTCGTAGGAAGATATTTGGACTCGTTCAAAGTGGTCTGGTAAAAAAATTCTTATGATTTGGCCTCAGTAAGGCTAAACAATTCACTAAAATACAAAAAAACAATTATATTAAAGGCGTCTTTTAGGAAGACGCATTCAATATGACATTTTCTCGTCAGCAGATTCGGGATTCACGTGGTGTCACGTCATTTGGTAATTGCGCGTTAATTGATCAACTTACAATAAATGAGTCATTATTTTTATTTTAATGATATTTATAAATTTTTTTTAATTTTTTGTGACAATTATGTCAAAAACCCTTAGGTTTAGATGGACGTAAATGATGCAACCTTAATATTCTTATTAATTAATTAATTAATTAATTAATTAATTAATTATCTTTTTACCCTTGTTTTAATGGTGCTATATATCCAAACAGCCCGTAAAATCTGAAAGGGTAAAAGAGTGACAGATAGATGACGTGGCCGACAGTCGTTATCTGTTCAAACCACATAATGTACTCCCAAGTCTCTCAGGCTTTTAGTCTTTTAAGCTCCTCCTCACTTCCATATATCCACTGGCTCTGTCTCTCTTCCACCCTCCTCCTCATTTCTTCTTCTTCTTCTTCCACAAGATGATTGCAGGAGAGGCGTTTCTTCAGTACGCCTTCACGCTTCATTTACATTCTCTTCCGTCATCCACAAAACGCAACCAACGCTCAAAGGCATCTTCTTCTTCTTCTTCATCTTCTCTCCCATTTCTCAACAACCGACGCCGACATTCTCATTCTCTTCTTCCTGTCCGCCATTTCTCACCATTTCTCCGCTTCCGTAAAAGCCCTAGTTCCTCCAAGGTTCTTCTTTTCTTCATTTTTTTTTCTTTTTTTGCAATTTCACACTTTCTTCTTTCTTTCTTTTGTTGAATTGTTGTTTGAATTGGTCGGTTTAATCAGGTTATTCGAGGAGTGATATTAGGTAATCTGGAGTCAGAATCCGAGGACTCTGATTTACCAGTAGAGCTTTGCTACACTCACACATTGCCTCCGGCTCTCACGCTTGAACATGGCCTGCTTGGAATTAAACAGGAAATCGAGAAATTAAAGTCCAATCCGCCTTCTTCCAAGAGTGGACTGTTGAGGTTTCAGGTAAATCCATTTTGTGATTAATCACCTCATTTTATTCCCTTGTTGATCGAATTTGGAACAAATACGTCGTCGCATTATGTGGTTTTCATGTGCTTAAGCTCTGTACATTCGCTTGTTATTGGAGTCTTGTACTTGTCTTACGCAATGCCATCACCTCTGGCGGTAATTGTTTATGTGAACGAAACTTGAATCTTCAGTTTTGTTTTTTTATATCTTCTTGGTTTAATGTTATTGCCACTAATTGATAGGAAGCTTATTTTTTATTCTTAATGGTTATGGATAATGTGTTTTAGTTTGTTCTCTTTGTCTACAGGTTTCTGTGCCACCGAGCACAAAGGCATTGGGTTTACTGTGCAGTCAACCTCAGTTAGATGGATTGTTCCCTCAATTTTATCTTTCAAAACAGAATCTTGAAAAACCAATACTTGATTTGCACGCATTTAGTGGCGTGCATGGGATTTCTGGGGTTGGTGCTGCAGTTCACTTCATTGGTTCTTCTCGTACTTCTAGGGAATGGAGTTCGATAAAGAGGTTAGTTTTTTGTTCGTCTTATTTTCTTTTCTTTTTAATAATTCTTATCTTGGAAGTATCTTTTATTATCTAACATAGTAGAAGCGTATGCGATTAAATGGATACAAAGGAAATAGAAAATGACGAACCATTAAAACAACTTGTAGTAAAACACATGAATAAGTTTCCTAGGCCGTCTATAATACTATAGCAACTTCTTAATGTCATTAAAGCTCTTATCTACACTCTTTTAGACACTAGAAATACACCTAAATGGAAAAATATTGACATTCTCTACAATAGTGACAAAAAAAATCTAAATAGGAAAAGACTAGTGAAGACAAGTGCAACAAATTAGGTAAAGATGGAAATGCCCCCAAAAATATCAGTTGACTAAGCTGGACAGATTTGACATGAGTTGGCTCAATCAAATTGGGTTGACTTGGTCAAATTGAATTAACTTAGATTTTCTAATGCTTGGGCTTCTTCTTGTGTTATTTTTCTGTAAAATCAAGTGCAACTTCTTGTACATCAATGCCCCTTTTTGGAGAAGAATTTGTACGTAAGCATTGTTCACTTATCTTCTTGAGGAACAATCTTCTTTGGCTTAGCTTTGTTGTAAGTATCAATAATAAATTTGTCTTTGCTTAGATAAACTATCACTAAATCATCTTCTTCATAAGACTTAAGTCGACAATGTTTATTAGCATCAGCCTCGTGTTTAACATTGGCATTTGCAAGGCACTTCTTAACTTGTTTATGGAGCTTGGCAAGTGAATCTGTCATCTTGTGCAAGTGCAAAACTTGCGCAAGATGCATAGTGTGATTGGAATTGTGGCATAGACAATCTAGAATAGTGCAAAACTTGAAGAATGGTTCTTAAAAGAGTTGTGAGAAAATTCAGCTTGTGCAAGTGCAAAATCCTATTGTCTAGGCTTTTGTCTTGAAAGACATTGAATAAGATTTACCCGAAGTTCCATTGACAACGTCAATTTGTCTGTCAATTTATGGGTGAGGTATGTTACTAAATTTGAGTGAAATATTCAGCCTTTTCCATAATGTAGTCCAAAACCAACTCAAGAACTTAGTATCTCTATCAGAAGTAATGGTTTTGGGTGCACCTTGCAAGTGAAAAATTTCACGATAGAGTAGATTAGCAATATTCATTGCATCTGTCATCTTCTCACAAGGAATAAACGGTCCATCTTTGAAAAACAATCAACAACCAAAAAAATAGTCATTACCTTGTCGAGTAGGAGGCACTAGGAATAGGCAATGGTTTATGTAACTGGTTGTTTTGTGCATGTTCTTTAAACCTTTGGAAATCATGAATTTTCGTACAAAATCTCCAACATCTTTCTTCAAAGACTTCCAAAAGTAGCATTGTTCAACCAAATTTATGGTGTTGTCACACCTGAAATGACCAACAAGTCCTCCTCCATGAAGCTGTTTGACAAGGGGCTCTCGAAGGGATTCATGTGGAATACGTAACCAATTTCCTTTAGAAAGAAATACATATTACATCATGAAGTAAATAGTCAAAAAATTGTAATTTGTTCATAAGAGCATTGTTCTTAATTTTTAGCAAATTTAGGGTCATTCGCTTAGAATTCTTCATAAAATCAAGAGTGAGAACATCACCTTTCAATGTAACAAACAATGTTGTATGTAATGGAGAACCACGAGAGATGCAATGACTAAGAGTATTTGTAACTTAATTATATGAATTGGACTTATGATGCATAGTAAAGTTGAATTTTTGAAGAGTAGAAATCCACTTGGAATGTAGCTAGTTGTTTAAAGAACGAACTCTGTCGAAATCAAGTAGTATCACCATTTTCGTAGAGCACGAATCAAGAGCCAACTAGTTGAGATCAATATGGATCATGAGGTGATTCTTAGATTGACGAACAAAATGGGATGCTTGGTGGGGGTATGGCCACTGAAATACCTTGGCCTTCCTTTGGGTGGCAACCCGCTTTCATCAGAATTTTGGGATTCAGTAATTATAAAAATTTCCAAGAGGGGGGATGGTTGGAAATGGGCATTCCTTTGTAAGGGTGGCCGCCTAGCACTCATTCACTCGGTGCTATTGGCAATCCCAATATACTACTCATCCATGTTCAAAATTCCTTGTGGGATAGCCAGACAGATGGAGAAGAAGATGAAAGGTTTTTTCTGGGTGGCTTGGTCTGTAGGGGCTTAAAAAGCCTAATCAAGCGGAAGATAGTGCAAAAGCCAGTTGAAGATGGGGGATTTGGTAATTGAAATTTTAAACTGAGGAATGTGGCTCTATGCGGCTAGTGGATTTGGAGGTTCATCAATGATCAACATTCGATGTGGGTCTAAGTTGTTAAGAGTAGACATGGCAAACCGTCCTTTTTGGATTGAGTCAGAAGCGGAAGAAGACTAAGAGGAATACCTTTCAGAAGTTTGTCGAAGTTTATATCATTCCGTGCGCCTCGATTTTCTTTGCATGTTGGTGTTAAGGTTGGAGATGGTCATACCTTTCGATTTTGAGGGGACAAGTGGTCGGGGGATTTACCACTGGCAGTTGCTTTCCCTCATCTATACAAATTATCCTTTATATACACAACCAACTCATAGTTTCCTTCCTACACATAAATACCATTCCTACATCTTCTTCCTCATGGAATTTTCATTTCTTTAGGGCACTAACAACTAGAGAACAAAGCGAGATTACCATGCTTCTAAATAGGCTTGAATCCCTGAATTTTTCTAGTGTTCCTTACAGATTTATATGAGGTCATAATCCTTCTGGCTTATTCTACTGTAAATCCCTCTTTGACATCCGCATTGGCTCTCCTTCCATACCTACTTTTCCCCTTTCTTCCTTTATCTGGCATGTACTGATCCCATCTAAGGTCAGGGTGTTTGGTTGGCTATTGGCCCACAATAGAATTAATACTTATGACATGCTACAGAAATGATTGCCAAATGTTTACTTCTCCCCTCATTGGTGTTCATTCTGTCATCAAGACGACAAATGTTCGACTCATATCTTCTTTTCTTGCAACTTTGGTAAAGGGATTTGGTACAGGTGGTTCATATTCACGGGAGATAGTTTTGCCATCCCCCAAAATATTGGAGAAGGCTTATCATTCTCACATGTACAAAACATTTCAAGAATAGCAAAGGAGGTTGGCCTAAAAGTGTCCTATGTGACGCTTTGGATACTATTGGCTTGAGCATAATAGAAGAATTTTCAACAACATAGCCAAGGGTGATAATCAGCTACAGGAAGATATCAAATTCTTGGCAAGCTTTTGGGTGCATGCGTCCAATGAAATTACCGGTCCTCTCTCTGATTGGGTCTTGGATTGGGGTAATTGGTCTTTGTCAGGGTGGACGGATGTAGTAAACGTTCTACTTTGGGGATTAGCAAGGTAGTCAGGATCGCGATCCGGATCGTAGGATGGTATGATCCTACGATCCTAAATGCGAAAAACGATTTGGATAAAAAAAATACCTCTATTGCGCCTGAGTCGCGATCCTAGTCGTAGGATAGTAGGATCGCAATTCATTTGCGATCCAAAATTTAACCCTTCTTTTTTAAGTTATGTTTATGTTAAAATAATAATAATAAGCTATACTTACCCTAGCCCTAACCAGTAACGCAAACCCACCTCGCGCCAAAACGGAAGAAAGGAAGAACTGAAGAAGACGACGACAACTTTAGCGTCAACGGTGATGACTCCGGCGAGAGGTATCGTCACCTCCTCCTCCTCCTCCTCTTCGTCTTCTTCTTCTTCTTCGTTTTAATCGCACGCACAATCGCACAGACTGTGCGATTTTTTTTTATTTCTTTGATTCCTCTTCTTCTTCTTTTTTCTTTTTTTCTTGGGGGGGGGGGGGGGGTCTCTGCTCCTCTTCTTCTTCTTCTTCTTCTTCTTCTTCATCTGATCATCTCAGACTCTCAGTCGCACTGTGCGATTGCGACATTTTTTTTTCTTCTTCTTCTTCGTCTCAATTGCACAGTCGAACAATGTGCAACTTTTATTTATTTATTTATTTTTTTCGGCTTTCTCTTCTTCTTTGTTTGTTTTTTATTTCTTTCTTTTCTTGTCTTCTCTTCTCTTCATCTTTAATTTTATTTCTATGATACCTATTATAAGATACCCTGTTTTAATCGAATATCCTGTTCTTTTTTTTTAGAAAAAAATTATACAATTCACTGATTTTTGTTTTGGTCTATGATGCATAATTGTATTTCTTTCATATGATTATATCAACTGCAAGCCTGCAACTAAATTATAGAAATAGTATGTCTGCCTCTGGTGATGGTGTTGATGGGATTAGAATTGGAGATAAGAGGGAGACTAAGAGAAAGAATACTAGTGGAGTAGTACTGATCTTGGATGGGAACATGGAATACACATAAACCCTAAAATGAAAAAGGTTCAATGTAAACATTGTGGAATTGTTTATAGTGGTGGTGTATATAGGTTGAAACATCATTTGGATGGAACTGGTGATAATGTGGAGGCATGTACAAAGGTGCTTGAAGATGTGAAACAAAAAATTATAAATATATGTTTAGCTCTAGCTAAAGAAAAGCTAAAAAAATAGGGTAAGAAGTTTGAGGGTGCAAGTTGTGAATTTGAATTTCATGAAGTAGGATCAGGATCAGGAACAAGTGGAAAGGGAGTGGCTTGTTTTTTTAACAAGTCAAAGAGCCAGATTACATTAAATCATATGTTCAAAAAAGAAGAGCGGGAAAAAGTTTGCCAACAAATGGTGCGATTGTTTTACACAAGTGCAATTCCTTTTAATGTTGTAAGGAACCCAGAGTTTATTCGAACAATTGAAATGATTGGAAGGTATGGAGTTGGATTAAAGCCTCCATCTTATAATGACATTAGGGTAAAATTTCTTAAAAATGAGGTGAAAAGAACTTTGGATATGCTTGAGGACTACAAAGCAGAGTGGAAAAAAACTGGTTGCACCATCATGTCAGATGGTTGGACAAATAGAAAAAGGCGATCAATATGTAATTTTTTTGTGAATAGCCCAAAAGGGACAATGTTCTTATCATCTATAGACACATCAGAGATTTCAAAAACAACTGATAAAGTGTTTGAGATGTTAGATGAGATTGTGGAAAAAGTTGGGGAAGAAAATGTTGTCCAAGTAGTGACTGATAATGCCTCAAATTATAAGTTGGCTGGGGAGAAGTTGATGGAGAAAAGAAAGAGTCTATTTTGGACACCTTGTGCTGCCCACTGCATAGATTTAATTTTGGAGGACTTTGAAAAGAAGCTTCAAATACATCGTGTTACAATTTTAAAGGGAAGGAGCATTACTACCTACATATATTCAAGAACAATGCTCATTACTTGGTTGAAGAAATTTACAAAGGGAAGAGACTTGATTAGGCCCGTTGTCACTAGATTTGCTACAACTTACCTGACTTTGAGTTGCCTCAATGAAAACAAAGGGGCATTGATTTCCATGTTTTCCTTTAACATGTGGAAATCAAGTAGATTGCAACATCACCACAAGGGAAGAAAATTCGAAAGATAGCTTTGGATAGTGGGGGATTTTGGAAGCATGTTGTTTTATGTTTAAAGGCTGCAATTCCTCTTATTAAGGTACTTGGAATGGTGGATTCTGATATGAAGCCTGCAATGGGTTTTATTTATGAAGCCATGGATAGAGCCAAAGAACACGTACAAGCCAATTTCAAGAATATTCAAAAGAAGTAAGCTTTTCTTGTTAATTGTTATTAAAGTTTTATACTTTAAATCGTTCAACAGTCTAATAATTTATTTATTTTTACTTGTTTACTTGTAGTTATCAACCAATTTGGAGTATTATTAATGAAAGATGGGAACTCCAACTCCATAAACCCTTGCATGCTGCAGCATACTATTTGAATTCTCAACTTCATTACAATCCCAATTTTAAAGTTGATGCAGAGGTGAAATTTGGATTGTATAGTTGTCTTCAAAGAATGGTGTGTGATGCTCAAGAAAGAATAAAAATAGATGAGTAGCTTGAAAATTTTAAGAATGCTAGGGGGCCTTTTGGTATTGAGGCGGCAATAACTGCAAGAAATAGGAAATCTCCAGGAAATAAAATTGTCTTATTGTATTCACCATTAGTTCAATTTTATTTCACTTAAAAGTGTCTTTTTAAATATAATGGGATTATTGTGTTTGTGTAGTTGAGTGGTGGGATTCATACGAAGATCAATATCCAGAGTTGCAGAGATTTGCAATTAGGGTATTAAGCTTGACTTGCAGTTCCTCTGGTTGTGAGAGGAACTGGAGTGCATTTGAGATGGTAATAAGTAATAACATTAACATTTAGTGTAGTTAATTTTATTTGATTTACCTTTTTATTGAATATTATTATATTAGTAATGTTTTTTTTCACCAACTTAATTATTAGGTACATTCAAAGAGGAGAAATCGTTTGCACCAACAAAAGATGAATGGCTTGGTTTTTGTGATGTATAATTTGAAATTGAGGGAAACGCAAATAAGAAGAGAAAGTAACAATGCAAATATTCAACAAATTTCATTGGATGAACTCCAATCTGATGGTGAGTGGATTACAGAGAAAGAGAGTCCAGTTCTTTCAGGAAGAAGAAAATTGCATTATAGTTTTAATAGGCTTGCCAACAATGGCAAGAGAAGTGAAGATAAGTTCTGATGAAAATGTAGAAGAAGGGGAAGATGATGAAGAAGAAGGTGAAGGGGCCAACAAAAGAGTAGAAGGTATGTTTAGAACTTTAGATTAATCTATGTTATGAATCATGATATGAATGTTTAAGTTATGAAATGTTTTTTGATTAGGATCACTTATAAGTTATAATGGATCTATTACTTTTATTTATAAAAGATCATGTAGGTGGAAGTATTGGAGTGGAAGAGGATGTGGATATAAATGTAGAAGATGATCATGATGACACTGATGGTGAAGATGATATTATGGATGAATCAAGAGAGTTAGATGAATTGTCACCTGTTGAAGATGATGATCAAGAAAATGATATGAATATTGATGTGAATTGCGACCTATGAATCAAGATAGTTAAATTTTTTATGGTTTTTTGTTTTGTTTTTTGTGCAAATGATGTAAAGCTTCTCATTTTGTAAAGCATCATTCATTTTGTAATTTTGTTGATATCATACATGATATATCATATATTTTTGTACAAATGATGAAACTTGACATAATAGTTAATACAATTATACAATGACAAATTATGTGCATATGGGTTGGAGTTGGATGGATGGTTATTGGTTACATTTAATAAATGATATAGGGAATGGAAGGATTTGAACCTTGATCTCCTTGTCAACATTTTGTAGAATGTAGACTAAGGGCTCTACCTATTGAGCTACATTCCCAATGATTTGGATTAATTTAGATATTACAAGTGTTATTTTACTTTTATTTAAATATCTTTATATATATTTGAAATATAATTTAATAGATTTGAAGGATCTTACGATCCACGATCCGATCCTACGATCCGATTCTCAAGAACCCCTCACCGATCGTAGGTAGGAATGTAGGATCTCGATCCTGACTACCTTGGGTATTAGGATTTCAGACTATCGGATTAAGATTTCTGGGTGGTTTTTTTAAGTGACTAGCACCTCTTGTGCTCATCTTCCCTTTTGTAAATCATTTTATTTTAAATTAATATATAAGCTACCCTTTGTTTCCGCTAAAAAAAAAGAAGTTTTTGCAACTATTATTGAGCTCACTTAAAAAACACAATAGGTATATTGTCTTGAGAAAGGACAACATCTATGCCAAGAACAAAGGCATCACAATACATCTCAAAAAGCTTGTCAAAGCTTGGTAGGATAAGTATTGAAGCAAAGGTTAAATTGTCTTTAAGAAAATGGAAGCTTTTATTGGCTTCTATAGTCCTCATAAATTTCCTTCCTTCCAAGAATCAATAATCAGAGTAATGATAGTGTTGAAGTCCAAATAAAATGGCGGTCGAATGATGCAAGACCATGGAAAAATGGGCTTCAGATGTTGTCTTTGGAGTAGGTGCTCTTGAATTACACTAACTTTTGAGTCATCGACTTGAATACTATTTATTGAAACATGCCTTTCATTCCCATTCGTTGTTATGATGCTCCATATTCAAATAGTGGAGACTCACGAAGAAGTATTGCGCTATTTACACATGCCCCAAGATGATAATCTTTGGAGCGAGGAAGTGACACTCATGGTTCGAAAATTCTCCGAAATTCGGCGAACTTCTACGAATTATTTCTCTTTTTTTACCATCGAAGTGCGAAGTGGATGTAAAATAAAAAATACAAAAATTTGTCGAAATAGTTCGATAAAATTCGACAAAATTCGATAAATTTCAATAAATTTTCTATTTTTCAATTCAAAAATGCAAAAAATTGACAAGAAATTCAATAAAATTCGACAAAATTCGATAAAATTCAACAAAGTTCAATGAAATTCAACAAAGAAGTAAAAAAATGTTATTTCATTAATAAAAACAAAAAAAATATCAATAATTATGTATTATTTTCAACTTCATCAACCAACATAGCAATATAAATTTTAAAAAATAATTTAATAAGCTAACAAATTATGTAGTTTATGGGATATGCTTTACCAAAAAGAGAAGAAAAGAAGCAAAAAAATAAATAAATAAAGTTGAAATAAGATAAAAACTTAAAAATAAATTAAAAAAGTTTCCAAAGCCATATTCTTTTAGTTAACTCTTATAAAACAAGATTAAAAAATAATACATTTAAATAATAAACTAATAAATTAAGCATGGTGGGATTCAAACTAGCAATGTATATGGTTGAGAAGCAAGCCACCAAAAACTAAATATCAAAACAAAGAAAATAAATTAAGGCCAAAAGCCACCATTTCAAATTCATCAACCCACTTAATAAGATTGATTTTGTTAGGTCACTTATTGGTATTTTTATGAATTAAAAGTGTTTATTTATATTAGTTTTTTAGCTTATACTACAATAAATCTATATATTTAAGCATATATAAAAAAAATCTCTGAACTTCTCTAATTAGGAAGTTTTTACAAAAATTCTCCATGTTAAATTAAACTTCTCCAAATTAATTCCAATTTTCAAGTGACCGAAGTCAAGTTGAAATCGAATTTTCGATCCTTGGATGTGCGTTAAACAATGTTAATGTAAAAACACATGTTTCAACCGATTATCTTTATACTTTTATATGTGAAAAGTATCTATTTATGTTTGTTTTCATCATTTCTAATAGTAATTATGCATATTTTAACATCTATATAGAAATTCTTTAAACTTCTCTAAGTTGGCGAATATTTACGATAATTCTCCAAGACTTCTCAAACTTCCGCGAATTAATTCTGATTTTTAAAGGTCGAAGTGTTGGGAGAAATCGAAGTTTCGAACCTTGGTGACACTTCTAATGTTGATAACAAGCTATTTTCTCAAAGAATGTGCCAAATGATCATTTTCATACTCGTTGTACACTAGAAAGTAGAATGCCATTGAAGTGGACCACAAAAACTTACCAGTAAAAGGTTGCAACATGGGATTCATCTAGCTCATGAAATTGCTAGGGGCATTAGACAATCCAAATTGCAGAACAAGCCACTTAAAGAGACTATCCTTTGTTTTGAAGGCAATTTTTCATTCATTTCCTGGTCGTACGTGAATTTGATAATAGGCACTATTAAGATCAATCTTAGAGAGCATTAAAGAACCAAATAACACATTAAGCATATATATCATCCAAACGAGAAATAGGAAATTGACACCTGATGGAATCTTGTTTATCTCATGACTATTACTACACATAAGCCAAGAGCCATCCTTCTTTGCTAATGATAATGTTGGAGCGGCACAAGGGCTTAAACTAGGTTAAATTGGACATTTGGACAGTAAGTTATCAACTTGATGGCACAAAAAGTCATGTTCTTGAATGCTCTTTGGTAGTGTGGAAGGTTTGACAAGCTAGCATTAGGGTCCAAATCAATATCATGTTGAATGTTGCACATGGGAGGGAGAGAATCCAACATATTTGATGGCATGACATAGGGAAACTCATCTAAAATTGGCTTAACTTGCAATGGAACTACATTAGGAGGATTGGGGTAGAAGGTTGTACCAAACAAAGATTGCCCTGGTTTCCTTAACAACAACAATGATATTTGATGAAAACAAACAAAAACGAGTGTCATTGTTTGTAGAGGAAGTTTTGGACTTTTAATAAGATGGATGCAAAACAATCTTCATATCATTTCAGAAGAATGACCAAGTGTTTACTTTTCTTTGGTAAGCAGCAACCACATCATATAGTCATAGACAACCAAGAAGCAATATAGGAACCATCAGAAACTACCTCTAGCACTATTCTCAATAAGGCCAGCATTCCACCCCTCGACTTGAAGCTCCTCCTCCAATCTTCTAGCTATTGTACCAATTACTGATTACCAAAAAAATCAGATTCAAAAGATTCCCCTCCAAAGGCATTCCTAGATATTTTAGAGGCCATTGCCCTATGGAGCATCCACTCTCTTTGGCCAGCTCTACCAACTCCTCTTCCTTCAAGCAAATCCCTTGCTATTTGGCTTTCCCCCGATTAATCTTTAAGCCTGACAAGCAACACAAACGTTGGGCTACTTTAATTGTATTAGCCAAACTCTGACCACTATTATCCAGTAGGAATAACAATCATTTGCCAATTTTAGGTGTCACACCTCTATCTCTTCTTTTCCCACCCGAAAACCTTGCACTAATTTCACCTCCTTTGCTTTCTCCATCATTCCCCCAACACATCAGCTACAATAGTGAATTGTAAAGGGGATAAGAGGCCCCCTGTTTGAGACCCTTGTATACTTTGGTCTTCCCCTTGCTCGCCTATTTACAAATACTGAGTAAGAAGTATTACTGATACACCCCGTGATCCTCTCCCTCCATTTGACTACAAACCCCTTCTTTTATAGCACATAATCAAGGAAGTCCCATTTGATTGTGTCATAAGCCTTCGCAAAGTCAATCTTAAACACCACTCTTTTCCTGTTTTTACTCCTGTACTCCTCGGCGACTTCATTGGCAACGGATATTACATTTCTTATCTGTTTCCCCTTAACACATGCTATTTGAATTTCAACTACTGGTTGTGACATACCTACTGCAGTCTCAAATTAAAATCTTAGCTATAATTTTGTATTGACTTGTAAGGCTTATTAGTCTCTAATCTGCTACCTTCTTAGAGTTCACCTTCTTGGGTGATGTGCATATATATGTTTCTTCAATGCATCCATTTCTCAATTTATGATCTCCTTCCAATGGAACTCCTCCACTACCTTCATGATATCACCCTTCCGCACAGTCCAAAACTTTTGATAAGAAGACATAGTAAAGCCATCTGGTCTCGGTTCGGTGCTTGCTCCCTTTGGCAACTAAACACTGCTTCTCTTTCTCTAAAGCTAACGACTTTCCCTTTCTTGCAAGCTCTTCCAATCAAGCTTTCCAAACCCCATGTTCCTTTTCTGTCCCTATTGTACAATTTATTAAAATAGTTGAGAATCTCTTCTACGATTTCCCTTTCACTCTCCATGATTGTCCCATCCTCCCTTTCTATTTTAGATATAAAGTTTCTAGTCTTCCTGCTACTAAGGATATGATGGAAGAACTTAGAATTGGCATCACATTCCTTGGCCAATTTTATCTTTTGCTTTCTAAAATGCTGCTCTCCTTCCTGTAGGTTAAAACCTCAAATTCCTCCCTTGCACTTGCTTTTGCTAGCATTTTCCCAGCTGGCCATTGTTTACTACCCTCCTTCCCGTCTAATTCTTTAATCAACACCTCTAGCTCCTGCTTTCTCAACTTGTCTTTACCCACAAATTCTCTACTCCATGCCTTTATTTTTAGTTTCAGAAGCTTCAATGCTTGCACGAACTTGTAACCTTCCCATTTTTCCGACTTGCTCTCCTCCCACCACATTGTATGAAACAGTGTAATTGACCCCCACTTCTCAAACCAAAAAGGAAGGTCCTCACTTTACCTTTTCTGTGTCCAGTGTAATTGGCCAATGATTTGAGACTAATTGGGCTTGTGCCTCCTATCTCACATGTGGATATATAGTGATAACCATCCTCCTCCCAATAGAAATCTGTTCAATCTGCAATTTCTAAGATTAGACCATGTGAATATTACATTCAACAATGGTAGGCCCTCTACTCTAGTTCCTTTATGAGCAAATTAAACTCTTGCGTCCCCGTTGTTATTTTATTACCATTTCATTTCTCCTTTACATTTTTTTTGACAAGAAACAAAAGTTATGCATATTGAATTTAAAAGACATGACAACTTAAATTGCAAAGAGGACAAGTAGTCTACATGCAAAATCTAAATACAATCCAAAATAGGTCCCCAACCCCTCAACCAATCACCCAAAGTAAAACCTCTCGCCAATTTACTAACACTAACCCATAATGACACCAAAAAGAAAGAACTCTCCCATACATTCTCTGCAACTCTCTCTTCATCTTCAAATATTCGATGGTTCCTTTCAATCCATATTGACCACACCACTGCAAAAATTACCACCTGCCAATAGTGCTTAAGTTTTCCAGAGCCTCGTTCTTCCACCGGAAACTACCATAGAGTGGTCATGTTTGGTACACCATCCAACTGCAAGATGATCCTCCACCTCTCCCATGTGTTTTGTGAAACTTTCTGACAAGATTAAAGTCTCCACTTATGCACCAACTCTGACTGCACCATGTATGTGGGCTGTACACTCCAATTCTCCACTTAGCTACCATTCTTGCCCACTTTCTTCTTTAATTAATGTAGATAATGTGAAGTCCCCTATCAATTTATGTCGTACTGAGACCTTTCAGTTGTCCCATGCTATTTGCATTCTTCCTGCAATTCCTTTTGTTGGTTGCACAACCCATTTTAGAAATCTTGATTGTCATATTTTGCTCGTGAGATATCTATCCACCTTCATTCTTTTGATCTCCTATAATATTATAACATTTGGCTTGACATACCTATCATCTTTTTGATCATTTGACACTTTGCTTTGGGGCCACACCTTTTGACGTTCCACGATACTATCTTCATACCTAACTCTACACCCCACCTTTCATCATCACTGCCTCAACACACTTCACTCTGCCTTGGTTTTACCTCTTCCAACCTCTCATGTTCTTTTACCCCTTACACCCTCTTCTCCAGCTTGATCAAACTGAGATTCATCTTCTTCAAAAATTCAGAAATTTCTTGTGACTTTGTTTCTTCTCCAGGATTTGCTCCAGGACTCTAGTTAGGGCATGCCTTCTAATCATCGCAACCTGTCCTTCCACCATCACACTTAACCTTGCCAGGGCCTCCCGGATGCTTGCTTGAGATTTACAAGCCCATGGGTTGCTGCACAAGAATGGGTACAAGAAGGGACTAGGAGATAGAAGGGGGTGGAAAGCTCAAAGCCATTTTATTAGCCACAATTAAATGGTGTCCCTGGTTCTGTGTTCCCGATCTTCTAGCTTGCGTTGCTATGCCTCCCCATCTTCCTTGTCAAGTTCAATCCCGTTTGATGAGTTGTTCTCCCTACTACTTGTATCAGCCATGAATGTGTCCCTGACCACCTCTCCTTTGAATCCCTCCACCACAGACTCTTCGAAGTCGGTTGCCGGCTGCCTAAACAACCTCCAGTCCACTTTCCTCTCTTTTCAGTTGCCCCGTCCTTCGTTAACGGACAACTTCTCTTCCTTGTCTCTCACCCTTGATTAAAATCTCTGTTATCTTATATTTAGGGCTCAAGATCCCTCTTTCTACTTGTGATTGTTGGATTCGTGGACCCTCCTCGCCCTCACTTGATTGCAGTTGTCCAGTTCTTTTTTTTTCTTCTCTTTGGGCCTTTGACTGACCCTGCTTCGGCTTTTAATAGGATCCAAATGGATTTTCCTTTCTGGGTTTAGTGCATGCATGTCTTGTGCCTGCTAGTCATCCAAGTTTAGATTTGCCAAGCTTTGATACCTGTTCCTAGGCCCAACATCAATCCCAAGGCAAAGATCTACAAATCCTTCCCCTCTGCTTTGTTCACCACGTCTTTTGCACAACCTTCCACCTCCTCCCCCTCCCAATCTCTGCTACTCGCTTCTTTTCAAAAAAATCTCTCCACAGTTTTTTCAATCGCTTGATATGTGTCCTTCAAACAACCACACTCATTCACCGTTGGTCCGTCTTCTCCCTCCTGTTCATCTTTATCTGGTGTGCTCTCTCTTGTTGTTGACAATCTTGCCAACATTCCATCTTGCCACCATATAGGCTATTTCAAATTTAGTTGAATTGAATTTAGTTCTTAAAAATGCTAAGTGATGCAGAAAATTGTAGCATGTTATTTCAAATTTTCCATAGCAAGCAAATAAATATTAGGCTGTGATTTAAAAATTTCTTGTGTTACATGCAATATTGAACTCAAAAATGATTTTTTTTTTTAATAATAGGATAAATTTATATAAGTATTCTTGTTTCAGAATTGTGAAGACAATTAGAAAACTAACCTAGGATTGACGTTTTTGGTTATGCTTAAGTCCAACAATCATGTAGTGCAGACATGTAAACATTTTGCTGTTGCAGATTGTACTAGAGTCACAACTGACAGCCCATTGACTATCATTTCATATGTAAGTTCAAACTTTGTATATTTGTGAATTTGGATTCTTTTAGACAAATTTGGAACTTTATGTGCTACAGTAGAGTCGCATGTTCCACATGCTTCAATTCTTCATTTACTTGCTTGTTGTTCCACTTTCTTTGTATGCCATCTTAAGGCATTTAGGCCTTGTAGTTTGCTGATACTTGTGAGTTAAATTCCTTTAATCTCACTTATGATAACAAAATTATGCATGTTTTGTTTAATTCTTCTGTGCTTGGTTGTTCAAGTTTGGGGACACTTTTATCCTCAATATAGTGGTTGGCAGCCTGGAGACTTTAGGATTGAGTCTTTCAAGTTAGATGAAAATTTGAGAGTCAGTCTTAAAGGTCATATATGTTATCTAATTATATGCATCTCAAGAAGAAAACTTGTGTTTGATGTACATGTGGCTAGGCACTTTAGATACTAGTTACTGTAATGTCATTGGTGATGTCTGTTGAGTGTATTTTTCTGTCCATTTTAATGAGCTACAAAATGAAGGGTTTCTTCTTTCACTCACCTCATAAAAAAATGGAAGTTGTATGTATTTTATGTCAGGAAGGCAATTATGGTTGGTGTAAAAGTAAGCTAAGATTTGTAGTGTGCTATTATTGATTCATCTGCAGGTATCTTTCAGTTGATTCACCCTTGATAAGGGCATATGGGTTCCTAGATATTGATTTTGATTTGAAATCATCTTCCCTCAAGCGTCAGACTGGTCCATTTTACTTTTTTATTCCTCAGGTGAAATTGTAATGTCTCAATTTACTCGTATGGCCTTATAGGAAATGTGGTTCATTGTGCTTTCTTTCCTTAACTTCCAAAATTATCTTTATCTTGAGAACTTGGAAATTGGTCATCATCATGCTAGTCTTTTGAACTCTTTTTTTATTTTTATTTTTATTATTTTGTGCTTTGAGTTTGTTGTCAATCCACAAATGAGAATTATTATTATTTTTTTTAACAGATTGAGCTGGATGAATATGATGGTGTGTCTCTTTTGGCGGCAACGTTTGCGTGGAATTGCTCTTCAGTTTGCACCTTTGAAAAAGCTGTTCATTCATTTGAGTTATCTTTTCACCAGGTAATTGGAGGTTCTTCATTTTGCTCTTCTTAGTTCTTGTCATAAAATTTTCCTTTTGCGCTTAATGAGTCTTATATGGAAGATTAAGGTTTAGAGTTTATTGCATCACTAGACTTGTGTTTTTTCTCATGCACATGAAGGTGCTTGTACATCTAATTTGAAATTGTTTATTTTAACATTTTTTGGAATGTATTATTTGCGTCAATGCCAAATGGTTGTATTAAGGTTTTATGATGATCTTGATGTTGACATAAATAGAGCATGGATGCATTGGTCCAGTAACTCCAGTTTGATAAGGGCACAATGAACATGTTGTAGGGATGGAAATGTGCCTAGTGCTTAAAGAAAATTTATTCAAGCATGGACGTGGCACAACGATAGAATTTGCTCCATTGTGATGCGAGCGAGGGTCATGAGTTTGAGTCCGTAAATAATCTTTTGAAATCTATGGGTAAGGCTGTGTACAGTGACCCTTTTTAGACTTTGTATTGATGGGAGTCTCGTGCACTATGATAAACACAACAATTCAAAATTATAATCAAAGCCTAAAGGTTAAAGGCTAGAAGAGTTAGAACTTAGAGTAACTGAAGAAATGTTCCAAAGTGCTATTGTGTTCATTTAGACTCTCATATAATTCAATTGGCCAAAGATTTTAGAAAAGTAGACAACATATATATATGTATATATTTTTTTTGAAAGCTAAATGCACTTAAGTTGAAGCATTTCATTTTTTTTGGAGGAATAACTAATATTTTTAAATTATGATTACTTCGGTTTTTAGTTTTTGGTTACTTTGGAGGGATTTCATGTTAGTTAACTCATTATTATGATTGCCAAAATATTATTACTTACATTTTTTTTATTATCAAAAATAGAAATAAATATGATGTAAAGTAATGCTAACAAACTACATATAGCATGATAGGAACTAATTAATCATTATGTTTATTTTAACTTTTAAAATTCTTTATAGTATACTTATAAATAATAAAACTTAATCGCCCAAAATGTTGTCCAATTTTTTTTAATTAAGCTATATCAAGATGCAATGGCTAATAAAATAGGGCATCACAAAAATATATATGAACGGGAGCACTAAATCATGTTAAAAAATAAGCTCCCCTTTTGATGTTCTTTCTTTTTTTTTTCTCTTCCTCTCAGTCTCTTCTCCTTCCATCTCATTCTCGGTCTCTTCTCTTTCTATTCTTGATTTCTTCTTCTTCTTCTTCTTCTTCTTCTCCTCTCAATCTCTACTCCCACTTAGAATCTTTTCTCCTATTAATCTCAGTCTCTTCAATCGAAGCCCTTGTTGTCATGATGGAGTGGAGCTCAACTTGATGCCCTCATGGTTATTGTCAATCACTATGTAGGAGGAAGAAATGTTGGTCTCCTTAGTTGATTTAGTCTTAGTCTATGTTACTTGGACTTGAGTTTAGGGTTTAGGATACAAGTACATATCTAGAGGTCGAGCTTGTTTATTTTTAAATTCTAGGATACAGGGACTGGGATAAAAAGTGTCTCGAATTTTAGACTATAAAGCTTATCTTGTATTTTCTTCTTTTCTTTTTTTCTTTTTTGTCCTTTTTGTTCCTTTACTTAAGTGAATTATCACCTACTCGTCATTATCTTCTTTCATGCGCTCTCCTCTTTCCATTAGAGAATCTATATAGTAATATTCCAAAATCTAAAGTATCGGACACATATACCATACCCATGTCGGAACATGAAGTGTTGGACACAGGTACGTTAGGATAACGTAAAGAGTCTGAGTAACATAGGTCTTAGTTGCCTCCCCTTTCTTGTCTTAGAGTCTCAATGCCACTGCATAGATTTTTAGGTGAGCTGCAACATTTCTTTGCTCTTCTTCCCTATGATACCTGGACTCAGGTTTGGGTGTCGGACTTGGGTACCTATCTAGAGGTCGGACTTGTTCAGTTTCGAATTAAAATGGGACATGGGGACTCGGCTAAAAAGCATTCAAAAATTTGGATTTAGGTACTTGGATAGGATTATATTTATTACTAAGCCTATATTTTATCTTCTTTTATTTTTTTTTCTCACTTTTTTCAATCATTTATTTTCATTTTCTTTCCTCACTTAAGTGAATTGTTACCTATTAGTCATTATCTTCTCATTTGTTTTCAATACTCTTTTTTGGAGAATCTACCTAGTAGTATTACAAAATTTGAAGTGTTGGACGCATATCCTACGCCCATGTCTGTATCATATAGATTGAACACGGGTACGCTGTGCTAAAGTCTAGAGTTTAGGTTACATGGCTTCTTCCCTCTCGTGCACAAGTTAGGGTTTTGACAACCCTTTTTTGATCTTGTCAATGGGGCTGAGAATGGAGACGAGATTTATATAGGTTCAAAAGGATTTTTTCTTGTCAGTTGCCAGGAGAAATTGAGGTTCATTGCACCTATGTTGACACTTCGACATAGTTGTAATTTTTTTTTTCTTTTTATCCTTTGAAAATATGTACATATATTTTTTGAAAATATCAATTTAGATGAAATGATTTTGACATTTGATGAATTTTGAGTCAAATTTCTGTATTACAGTTTCTTCGTAATTTGACAACAAAAAATTGACAAAATTTGCCTAGTATTCAATACATCTTGTCTGTTTTTCAACCTTGTTGTTAAGAGGTTCACTAGTCGTTTCTTTGCATTTGTTTATTTGGCTAATATGAATGTTTGGTGTTCCAGGAGATAAGCCTTTTCCCCGTGTGATAATTAATGAACCAAAACCCAACTAGTGAACTGCCTTGGCTGTTGCTACCTATGATGCCTAGGAATCATTGCTCCCAACTTAGATTCCTTTTAAGAAGAATATAAATTAACTGTTTGATTGCTTCTACCAAGATATCAATGATTATTTTCTAGAATAACAAGGCTTGAAAGTCTATAAATATGCTTCATTAGTGCGTTAAACATTTGGCGCACACCATCTTATGTATTAGTAAATATGTTGAGTTGTGTGACTTGTGTCTGCGTCTATCAATTTTTTAAGCACTAAGTGTGGGTTGCCCTCATTAGAGTACATACATTCATTGGAAGATAATGCTCTCTGTTATGCTAAGCACATTGTGATATTACGCTCTGGTTGTAATATGTATATTGCTAGGCATTGTTGAATTACACACCTAGATACTTGGTTTATGTCTGAATTAGAGGAATAACTATTCCACATATGAATATGATTCAATACTTTTTCTTTCTCATTTGTATTATATTCTCATTAACTTTAGCTGGTCCAATTGATAAAGATAATTAAAAAGATATTATTATGTGTAGTATAAGTGAAGACTCAAGTTTAATAGAGTGGAGTGGAGAAAGCAGATTTTATATAACTGACCCCATGTCGTTAAAACAGGCTAAATTGAGTTGAGTATTAATTTAGCACATATATGTAAATCACTAAATCTCTTTGTTGTTTACACTTTTTTCTATTGTTGATACTTTGAACTTAATGCAATATTGTCGTCTTAGAATTATTGTTATATAGGACAGGTCCCCGATGTCAAAATTGGTCTGAATGCCCTTTCCTTAGGGTTTCCTTTCATTATATGGAAGAGAATGTACATCAAAGTTGCCATATTTGCCGGCGTTCAAAATAAGTATCATCCCTATTTACAGCCTAATTATCTGCTATTTACAATCTTGCTTTAACAGAAAACATCCCTAAGATATCGCAAATCAAATATTCTCTGATCCTAAAATATCGCAAATCAAATATTCTCTGAACCTAAATTGTCTCCGTAACATCCCCCCTCAAATTGATGCTGGTAGATCAAAAAGCATCAATTTGTCAATCAAGAACTGATGTCGATGCCGAGAAAGAGCTTTAGTGAAGATGTCGGCAGTCTGATGTTCGGTAGAAATGTGAGGAAGAGTAATCACATGTTTGTCAAAGGCTTCTCGTATGGAATGGCAATCGACTTCGATATGTTTTGTACACTCATGGAAAACCGGATTAGCAGTGATCTGAATAGCACTTGTATTATCAACATGAAGAGGAGTGGAATGTAGCTGAGGAAAGCCAAGTTCTCCTAATAACCCACGAAGCCATGTGATCTCAGAACAAACGGAAGACATAGCACGATACTCAGACTTAGTGGAGGACTTGGAAACTCTGTCTTGCTTCTTACTCTTCCAAGAAATGAGTGCATTGCCGAAGAACATGCACCATCCAGTAGCAGAACGACGAGTATCTGCACATCCAGCCCAATCAGCATCACTATATCCCACCAACTGTAAGGAAGAATCCTTAGGAAAGAACAACCCACGTGAAGAGGTGCCCTTCAGATATCGAATAATACGACGGGCAGCAGCTAGATGAAGATGTCGAGGGGCCTGCATAAATTGACTGACCTGCTGCACAACAAAAGAAATGTCAGGGCGAGTAATCGTCAAATAATTCAAACTCCCAACGAGCTGTCGATACAAGGATGGATCTGAAAGAAGCTCGCCTTCCTCACGAAATAGTTTGAGATTAACCTCCAAGGGCGTAAGAACAGAGTTACCTGATTGGAGACCAGCCAAGGAAATCACTTCTTGTGTGTATTTGTGCTGATGTAACAATGTACCAGACGGAGTAATCTGGACCTCAAGACCAAGAAAGTATTGCAAAGGACCAAGATCTTTCATATGAAAAAAGGTCTTGAGATGCTGTTGCAACTGCTGAAGTAATTCAGTATCAGAGCCAGTAATGTAATCACAATGTCATCGACATATACCAGAAGCAACACAATTCCTGCAGAAGTCTTGCGAAGAAAAAGAGAGGAATCAAACTGACTCTGAGAAAATTGAAAGGCAAGCAAAGTAGAGTGGAATTTATCAAACCATGCGCGCGGAGCCTGTTTCAGTTCGTACAAGGACCGGCGTAGCCGAAAAACCTCTGAGGAAGGTGTAGTAAACATGCCGAGAGGTGGAGACATATAGATTACTTCTTTTAGGTCTCCATGTAGAAAAACATTCTTCACATCCATCTGCCTGAGAGACCACCCTGTGAAGCAACAAGTGCTAAAATAGTCCGAACGGTAGTCATCTTGGCAACGGGGGCAAATGTTTCAGCATAATCAATGCCATACTCTTGACAATTCCCAAAAGCCACAAGACGAGCCTTATATCTGTCGAGTGAGCCATCAGATCGAAACTTAACTGAATACACCCATTTACAACCAATCGGTTTGACACCAGAAGGACAAGTCATAATATCCCAAGTGTGATTCTCTTGAAGAGCCTGGATCTCTTCTTGCATGGCCTGCTGCCAATATGCTTGGGAAGCTGCCTGGGCATAAGAGTGAGGAACAGAAACAGTATCGAGAGTGGCAGTGAGTGAGGTATGAGGAAAACCATACCTATCAGGTGCATGTGTAACCCGAGTGGAGTGTCGAGGTACAGGAACCGAAGAATCAGGTATCGGATCAGTGTCTGGAAGGAGCGTTGGAAAAGGTGGAAGACGTCGCTGATACACCAGACCTGGTTTAAACCGCTCAATAGAAGAAGACACATCATCAAAAGCTGGAAGAAGAGCAACAGAGGGATCGAAAATAACCTGAGATTGAAAGAAATATTGATTTTCGAAGAAAATCACATTCCGGGAGATTCAAAATTTATTTGCATGAGCATCATAACAAATAAATCCTTTTTTAGTAGGGCTATATCCCATAAAGGCACACGTGACAGACTGGGTAGCAAGCTTGTGACGATCAACAGGGGGTAAATGAACAAAACAAACACACCCAAAAGTATGAAGGGATTGATACTCCGGAGAAATGCCAAAAAAACGAAAATATGGAGAATCATAATTTAGAGTGGTAGTATGCAAGCGATTGATCAAATAGACAACAGTAGATAAAGCTTCTACCCATAATTTAGACGGTACAGACGATTTAATCAACAAAGTACGAACGACATCTAAGAGATGACGATTCTTACGTTCGGTGACTCCATTCTGTTGAGGGGTATAAGGACAAGAACGCTGAGAGATGATCCCCCTTTTTTGAAGATACGTCTAAAACGAATGGGACATGTACTCTCCCCCTGAGTCGAAGCGTAAGATTTTGATACATGTACTGAATTGTGTCTCGACAAGCGCAACAAAGCTTTGGAAGACAGAAAACACGTCACCTTTAGAACGAAGAAAATATATCCAAGTAAATCGACTAAAATCATCGATAAACGTCACAAAATAACGATACTGACCATGAGAAACAACAGGACTTACACCCCAAACATCAATATGTATAATCTCAAAGCATTTAGAAGCACGACTACCATGCGTAGGAAAAGGTAAAGTTTTACTTTTACCAAGACGACAAGTAGCACAATCAAAAGAAACAGGAGAAGAATTAAATGAATTGTTTTTGCCCAAAAAACCATGTTTCAGAAGATGAGTCAAGACAACAAAATTGGGGTGACCCAATTTCTTATGCCAGACTTCAGTATTATTGGCAGTAGCCGTACATGCAAAAGAAATGACACTAGGAATAGAAAATTGTAAAGGAAATTGACGTCCCACTTTAGGCCCCTTCGTGATCACTGTCCCCGACACCTGATCCTGCACACGACAACCACCACGAGAAAAATGAACATCACAGTTATGATCCATCAATTGTCCAACAGAAATCAAATTGGTAGATAATCCAGGAGAGACAAAAGCATGTTGGAATGAAGAACCCAAATTACCAACAACAGTGATAGGAAGAGTACTGCCATCAGCAATCTGAATATTTTGCGTGCCTCCATACTTACGAACATCATGGAGACCAATCGTACGACCAATCATATGATTAGAAGCGCCCGAATCAACAATCCAAGAAGAAGTAGAGTTGGTACCCGTAACTTACAGGCCTAAAGCCGTAAAAGCGGACATAATCATCTGTTGGACCATGGCAGGTGTGAGAACAGATGAATCAATGCTTACAGTTGGGGGAGCAGAAGAAGGCGAGGACTGAGCAACAGCTTGAAAGGCTTGGGATTGGCGATTCTGAGGCCGCACTCGAAATTCTTTGATGATATGACCCTCTTTCTTGCAGTAGTTGCAAACTTTCTTAGGACAGTTGCGAGCAATATGACTGAACTCCTTCCAACTGAAACATTGCACTTTGTTCTTTCCTTTCCCTTGTGCCGCATAGGATACATTCACAGCTTCAGAAACAACCTTCTCAGAAGTCATACTCATCTGAGTGGATAACCGTTGTTTTTCACGCAGTAGATCTCCCAAACAAATATCCAAAGAGGGAACCGGATTACGGTTCAATAAATCGGCTCTAACAGGCTCAAATTCAGGTCGAAGCTTCATCAAGAACTGATCACGCTAACTCTCAGCACGAACCGCTTGAAGAGCCGCGAGTGCCGTAGCGGGAACCTAGAATGAACAATAGCAGAATACTCGCCCCAAAGATTAAGAAAACCAGAATAAAATTGCTCAATAGTCAAATTACCTTGATTGAAATTGCTAATTTCCAATTCCAATTGAAATTTTCGAGCGCTGTGGTCTTGGTGATAAACACGCTGTAGATAGTCCCACATAGCCTGAGCCGTAGGAAAACACCGAAGATTGGTGACAAGATGGGGCTCAATCGTTCCCAATAGGAAGGAGATCACCTTAGCATCTTTGACCTCCCATTGGGCAAGTTCGTTTTCATCAGTGGGAACTTGAATAGAACTATCAATATGGGTTGATAATTCCTTCCCTTTCAAAAACATCTTAAATTGAAATTCCCATGTAGGACAATTCTTGCCAGTGAAGCGAACAATAGTATTCTCAATTGACATGATAAAAAGAATTCAGACAGCCACGACAAGGGAAAAAAATAATTCCTTTGATCGAAATCACAGTTCGATGAAGTCGCACCTGAACCGACGTCACAGAGGTTGCCGACCACCTCGCAACCACTACAGAAACGGCCGGTCACCACCACAGAAGGGTCGACTGCCACAGAGAAGGCCGATGGACACCCAGCCACCGAGAGAGAACCACCAAAAAAACAGAGAACCCGCAAGAGAGAACGATTCTCTACCCCAAAACCAATCGCCGACAACCACAAAATAGTGAACCCACAAAGTGGGATAATCCAGGGCAAGATGGAACTTGCAAAAACAGAAAAGAAATTTTTTTCTCGTCACACACGAAGGATTGAGACCACAGAGATCAGAGTAGGGGCTATGATACCATGTCAAAATTAGTCTGAATGCCCTTTCCTTAGGGTTTCCTTTCATTATATAGAAGAGAATGTACATCAAAGTTGCCATATTTGCCGGCGTACAAAATAAGTATCAACCATATTTACAGCCTAATTATCTGCTATTTACAATCTTGCTTTAACAGAAAACATCCCTAAGATATCGCAAATCAAATATTCTCTGATCCTAAAATATCGCAAATCAAATATTCTCTGATCCTAAATTATCTCCGTAACACCCGACACCTTGACCTTATTTGAAACTTGTATTGGTGTTTGATACTGTATTCTATTCATTCAGGCTTCTGACAAATGAAGGATTATTTATTATTGTTGTTGTTGTAGTTTTGGATTCTTAGCTTATTAGTGAGGCATAAAAGGATGCAACAATCTGCCAATCATGATTTATTTAAGTGTAGTTAGGTTGTTCGCCATTTATATATTTGCTTATATCTTATATTGATTATTGCAATTTAAATTTCAGGTCCTTTGTCGATTTTCATTTCCTAAAGACATTTCTTTCAACATGTCCATAAATACTGCTGGTACGAAGTCTGATTTGTTGGAGGAGACTAATGTGCAAATGGTATTTATTCTACAATTGTTCCACCTATGCTGTTTGGTTATTTTACATCGGTCTAAAGTCTAAACCCAAGTTAAGACACCATGCATAGATAGTTCAGACCAAACAAAATTCTGTTGCATGCCATCTATTGTTATTAGACTATTAATGTTTTATGATAGTATATATATGTGTATGTGTGTGTGTGTGTTTTTTTTTCCGTTGCATATGACTTTTATCATTTATTCATTTAACTTAGTGTTTTCAAGGCTCTTTAAGGTGATTGGCCCCATCTAGGCAAGACGAAGCCTAGGCATCAAATAATATTTATTTATAGCTCCTTTAGTAAATAATTAATTAGTTTTATAAAATACGAACCAAATCTCTCTCTCTATATATATAATGACATGCATAATCAATAGTGTTGTAAAACCACATAAATAAAAAACACAAAAATATAACATGGTTCGGCTCTATGGCCTACGTCCACAAGAGAAGAGTAGGGAATAATTTTTATTCGTGGTGTCTCAATGAAAGATCACCATATAAATAGACATACAAGGCTGCACACATATAGCAACTACTAGAATTGTAACTTTTCTGTAGATGGTAACACATCCCATAAATTTCTCTCTTCTCTGCCATAGTTTCCCCACAAATAGTATGAAAGTCAAATCTTGTGTAAATAGGACAAACTGTATTTTACATTCTTCAATTTCATGCCCACAAAATTAGAAAGCAGAAAACATATTTAAAAAAATAAAAGAAAAGTTGATAGATATTGATAGTATAAAAAAAATAAAAGAAGAGTTGGTAAAACTGCAAGCCTAAACTCTCAAGTCTATTTTCCTATTACACATTTTCCAATTTTTTTCAAAAGAACTTCAATTGATACTAGTATATATACACTAGCTCCTTTTCTTTCTTAAATTCATAATGTCAATTATTAGGAGATTTAGTTGCCTGAAAGCTCTATTGTTTGCCTTAAGTATCTAGGCAATTTAGTTGCAAATGGCTTTGGTAATGGACTAATTGTTGCCTAAGCATGGACTTCACAACAGTAATCTCTATTCTACCAATTTGTTTTGGTTTGACCTACTTGAATAGCTTTAGTTGGTTAGGCTTTTATACTTTTCATGGTTTAAAAGGATGAAATGATGCTAAGCCATCTACAAATTTTCCATGCTTTTATGCCTATTCATCTATACGAAGTGCGTTTATTAGCAAGTTTCATATACTAAATTTCATGTTCTTTTAATCAAGCTTACTATTTGTAATACTGATTTATGTTTTAATTTTCTTATCCCAGTTTCTTTCTCATGTTTTTAGGGTTGGTCTATTTCAATAATAAAATTGTATCCTGCCTCATCCACTTGATTTTTTTCCATTTAAAGTACATATATAGAATTATGTTTTCGAAGAAATTTTTTTCTGCATATTGGAAGATGCAATACAAAATTCATTTTCCATCTAGAGTATTCTGTATACTTTTTGATCTCTTACCTTTCTTATGTTATGACTTGATAAGTGTCATTTTCTGTAGTTATTGATAGATGCGCATTCATCCACGAGAAAAAACAAGGGAGCTGATTGCCCGCAACTGGTACTCCCATGATTCTTGTCTTGTTTGGCTTTTTTCAGTTAGTTTTGTTGTATTCCTTTGCCTTACCCAGGAAATAAAAATGCCTTGATGGAAAGTGCTATACTTGGAGATATTTCATTGGCTTACAGGTTTTGTCCTTGTGTTGTTTCCATGCAGGAAGTGGGTTCATCCTTTAATCAGTTCTTTTTCAAGTTCTCGCCTACCATTGCACTTGCCAATGACATGGTATTTAGTTCCATACAAGTAACTCGAAAAGATTAATCTGTTTTCTTCTACTCAAATTTAATTATATATTGCTGATGTCAAGCTTTTTATGTCCCGTAGTCCAGTTTTTCTGCAATCTGTATGAAGCATGCAATAAAAATACTCTTCTTAAAAAATTTAAAGCATCTTAATGATGTTTAGTGCAGGAGAAATTAGTTGTTCCCTTTCTGTTTAGAGATGCTATTTCTTTTTGCTAGTATAATACTTGATCTTTAAAATAAAATTGATATTGCTTCATGGGGGATTCCTGGTGTGGAGTCCACGTGTGATTTCAGTTCATTTGTGTCGATAAAGAAATTACAGTGACATGCTACGGAAGATTGTATCTTATATTATTATACTTGCTTTGTTATGAAGCACTTTATTGTCTTCATAAATCCATAATAATCATGGTGATCATTTGTGTTTCAATGAAATACAGGGTTCAGCAATATGTATCCTATTTCTCCATGTTATTTATGTTTTAAATTTGGGCAATTTTTTGTAGACTTCGTTGTAGCTTTCTCTATCCTCAGTTTATGACATATATATAGAAACTGTTCTTTTATTATGTTTACTAACATTAAAAAGGGAGGGAAGAAGAGAGTACAATATCTTGAATAGATGAGATTGGCGTTGGGGTGGAAAAACCATTATAATCTTCTTGATCATAGCATTGCTTTTGCCTATGGATGTTTCATAAAGGATCAATCACATGAATTTTTGTTTGTGGATTTGACATCTTATATTCTAGCTTGACCTTGTAAGCTGTACCCAATTCTTAGCTACATAGTAGGATTAATTTGAATTATCCGAGCCCCTTGACTCACCACTATCAAACTAGGCCATCCTTTAGGTCAAACCCACATGATAGAGTGTGAGTGAAGAGTTTTGTACATCACATTGTCTCAAATTTAAATCAGTGGTCTCGTACAAATCTCAGATAGAGTTAATATTAAAATTACTTTCCTAGGACACTTGCACGGTTACACGCACCAACTCTAATCATAAAGCTTAAGCACCCGAAGACTGAGCTAAATCTTAGTGGAACATTTACAATCCATAAACAAGGTTATCGGTTTCATTACTGGGTTATTAAGTACCTATCAAACATATGAGACGTAACAACAATATCCCAAATATTATGTGCATTATGCTCAAAACAATCATTTTTTTCTCCTGGTTTTCATGTAGTTTAAACTACTTTCTCCACTAGTATGGTGGTCCAATTAAGTCTTGTGTATTTTACCTACATAGGATGAATACTTACAAGTCAAACTCATACTCAAACACTAATGAGAAACACATTTCCGCGGTGAATTATCCCAAATCAACTCATGCTTACACACCAAAAAGGATATTTCACTGTTTTCAAAGTGCTCTTTCCTCTAGATTAATTAGTTTTTAATCATGAGCAGGCTCGGTTGAAACTAGTTTTTTATTTGTTTTTTTTTTTTTTGCATAGTTTATGAATAGCATAACTTATGACGTACAACATTACTCACTAAATTTAAATTTATATTTTTTCACTCACATGTATGATCATCTGATGATCATCTGATAATCTTAGTAGGCCTAACATCATGATCTAATCAATATAAAAAATACATTGAATTGTAAAGGTCATTGCTAAAGTATGTTCTCATGACAGAATTTACAGCCTATAGTAAATTAACTAAACCACTCAAAGGCAGGTTATATGAAGCTTAGGTTCACATAACTCCAGTCTTTACGTTAGTACAAGTTTAGGGTAATGTATAGTCCATCTCCATCATTCTAACTTATAAAGTCTGAAGACTATGCTCATAGTAATTAAATGAAAAATCTAAGATGGTAAAGGTCATTTCTTGAAGTGTTCGTCCTCAAACTCTACCCTTGGGTCATGTTGTTGTTGCATCTCAAGCTTAGAATCTTATGGAACAATTTTGTATCTGCCTCTCCTTCCTTTAGCCTAGTAACTTCGCACTTTTATCTAGTCAACTACTTATCCTAAGCAAACACTTCCTTGAGCTCCCATATACCCTCCATTCTTGATGCCACTATACTGGAGTCTGGGCCCACCAACTGTCTCTTTCTTTTTCTTTATGAAGATCGTCAATCCTGGCCAATAGAATGACTTCCTTAGATGTAGAGCTCCACACACCTCTTTGTTTCCCTATTGCAACTTTTCCTTTATACCTTTTCAACTTTCTCATAAATTTGTAACCTCCCTTTGCCATAGCCTTCCACCTCATTTCACCATTATTGAAAGTTGAAACCAACGCTTAAAAGCTGGATATAGCAGCAAAATGTTCTCAAACAATAGAGGGGAAGGCCCCTGGGAAATTGGATTTGAATCAACATCATTGGGTGATGATGTGAAGTGAAACAGACTCTTTTCATCAGCCTAGCGTATGGGAAAATGCCCTTCCAATAGAAAAAGAAGCCTATCTAGGTGATAGATAATTGGGATCTCTTTGAAGTAGGACCATGAGAATTTCCCATTCACTAGTGGGCGATCTTGTAAATTCCAGTAATCAAACTATCAAAGCTTCGCATACTTCAAGTGATAGAAACATGGTCCAACATTTCCTAAACAAACCTTAGATTATTACTCAAACATCATTAGGTACCACACAAAATGCTCAGGCTACCCACCTCATCCCAAAATTGGTCCCTATGACTGACTGTAGATTGTCTTTACACTCCCACAAACCACCATGATCCCCTTTCTGATTCTTCCTTCTATCCTATTGAAATTTGAAAACCCATTAAGCTATCCTTCAACTTGATGCACCTCAGATTCCATATTAGAAAAATTCCTCTTAATCTACCAAAGGCTGGGTGCCTACTCTACTCCTTGAACTTGAAACCCCAAAGGTTATACTAATCCCTGCACCCGTTGTATTTGTTTCTTTTTGGGTGTATCTTGTATGTTTTTTAGGTGTTATAATTTCTAATTGGTTGAAGAATGGTCAGTGTTAGTGATAAAGTATGCAAGGAAGATCAAGGCTCATGTGGAATTGCTCAGGATTGAGACGAAGCTTGGATTTGAAACCCCAAAGGTTACTTTTCCCCGCACCCCCTACCTTTTGTATTTGTTTCTCTTTGGGTGTATCTTGTGTGGTTTTAGGTGTTACAATTTCTAATTTGGTCAAAGAATGGTCAGTAATAGTGATAAAGTATGCAAGGAAGATCAAGGCTCGTGTGGAATAGCTCCAGGATTGAGGTGAAGCTTGGATTTGGCGTAAAAAAAGCTTCAAATTTTTGATAAGTTTAAAGGCTTGAGAGTCGACCCTTTGAAGCTGAGAATTGAGTTTTCATTGAACAATATTTTGGAGGTTCAACCCTGAGCACCAAAATGAAACATGCTAAGGAATCACTCCCCAAAATTCCAAGTTGATCATTATTTTTGGCCATTTTGTTATGAATTGCCTGATCCCATTTCTGAGTTAGTATATCTTGTAATCTAAGAAAACTCTAAAACTATCGATGATTGTGCACTCAAGCTTGGACTTCATTTTGTGTTTTACATCTTTTTGGGAGGATTCCTTAAAGTGGTGAAGTTTAGATACTTAGAAGATTTCAAAGGTTCAGGTGCCAATTTATTGAGCTTTTATTTTTAATATCTTATAATAGATATTTTGCTTCTGTCTAGAGAAAAGGGCATTGTGGATGTTTTCCTCTCTTTTATAGTCTCTAAGAGATTTGTACACTTATAGAGTACATGTCTTGTGGTTTGTTTGTGTTATTTTTTCCATTGTGTCATTCTCTTAAATCTACAATTCAGTTTTCAATTTAGAAATCATGGAACTTGAAATCTACATATCTATATTTTTTCCATTCATAATAGATGGTGCCCATTGTGTACTAAATGTTCTTGTCATTTTTTATTTATCTATTAATTTTGAGCTTGCTCATCTATAGTATATATATGTATTATGGGAAGAGAGTTGAGTGAAAGCTAACCTAGATTTTTGTTTCCTGCTCCAGTTAGATCATCCCACTGAAACACGTTGCCTTTTAAAAAATTCTGCTAACATCAATGCAGTGTGGGCGTCACTTGTAATTGAAGAATGCTCTCGTCTGGGTTTGCAGGTGCGTCTTAGTATCCATATTTAATTTATTAGCTAGTCTAGTATATATTTTCATTTTATTTTACATTTTAGCATTTTTGTATTCATTTGAGAGCGAGATCATCTTCAGTAAGTTGTATAGTGAGTACATGTGCATTATGAGCTGTTGCACTCTGAGTTTCTGATTCATTCTTCATTTTAGTATATATTTATTGCTCCAGGATCAAGATCATCTCCACTAGCAATTGCTGCTGTCACTCATCCTCGGACAACATGTATTTCATGCTTTGATGAACGGTCACTTGCATTTCATGCTGTTGGCTATGCAAGAGGCTCTCGAAGACCAGCAGTAATCATCACATCATCAGGCACTGCAGTCTCGAATCTTCATCCAGCGGTGAGATTTTGACTATTCATCTATTTCTCTGTGGCAATAAATATCAATTTGATATATTATGATTTCTCGAAATTAAAATGGCCTCTCAATCTAATGTCATCATGTTTTGGCTGTGGATTTATCATCAACCATTAATATTACCAATATTACCCACTTGTTATGGAACTCCTCAATTCATCATCTAGAAAGAATTGATTATAGAAGTTCTAAAATTCATTTGTTCCTGAACATCCTATGTGTTTTCTTACCATAATTAATTTCTTGTTTTTTCCTTTGTGAACTAAGATATAGAAATAAAGTTAATATTTTCAGGTTGTGGAAGCAAGCCAAGACTTTGTACCACTTGTATTGCTAACAGCAGATCGTCCACCAGAGTTGCAGGATGCTGGAGCAAACCAATCGATTAATCAGGTCTGAAGTCCCGAACATTTTCTGTTCCTATATTGTGCTCAATAGGCCTAGTCAGTGTTTGTTTTGCTTATAGACTTATTCTCTTTTAATTGAATGTCGCTTCATGAGCATATGTGGTATTTCCTTGTTCAACAAGAATGAATACATTTAGTTACATAAATAAGAAATACAACTGAGCATTTATCATCAAGCTTAAATTGCAGAAGCTGACTCCAAACCTCCATTGAGAGAAAAGGGGAAATAAAGAAGAATCTAGTGGCACATCTGTACCTTTGAGAACATCCGCCATTGTCATTAGTATCTTGAATCAAAATTGAATCATTCTGAGGTTTTGTGAACCAAATAAAGATTCATATTGCCGAATCATATGATTCAAAATACAAATGTGAATCATATAATATTTGTATTATATTAAATACCAAATAGTTGACGAGCATTGGTGTTATCTTAGCTAATTAATGATTCTAACTGATTTACTACAATCAACTAAAGATTCAGAACCAATATTTTTTTAAATACTTACAATTTATTGCACTTACGATTCATAGGTATAATAATTGGAGAACCCGATTTCAATCAATTTTCGGTGCATATAGTTGTGAATCATATGATTCATTGATTCAAATTGTGATGTTTGATTAATATGGTGTCCATAACCAAGGTACGAAACTTCGATTTCGCCCTAAACTTCGACCTTCAAAAATCAGAATTAATTCGGAGAAGTTTAATTCGACATGGAGAATTTTTGTAAAAATTTGCTAAATTAGAGAAGTTTAGAGAATTTTTGCATATATGCTTAAATATCTAAATTTATTGTAGTATAAGCTAAAAACTAATATAAATAGACACTTTTAATACATAAAAATATCAATAAGCGACCTAACAAAATCAATCTTGTTAAGTGAGTTGATGAATTTGAATGACGGCTTTTGGTCTTAATTTGTTTTCTTTATTTTGATATTTAATTTTGTGGTGGTTTGCTTCTCGACTATATACTTTACTAGTTTGAATTCTATCATGCTTAATTTATTAGTTTATTATTTGAATGTGTTGTTTATTAATCTTGTTTCATAAGAGTTAACTAAAAAAAGATGACTTTAGGAAATCTTTTAATTTATTTTTAAGTTTTTATCTTATTTCGACTTTAACTATTTATTTATTTTGCTTTTTTTTTTTTTTTTTTGGTAAAGCATATCCCATAAACTACATAATTTGTTAAATTATTTTTTAAAATTTATATTGCTATGTTGGTTGATGAAGTTGAAAATAATACATAATTATTAGTGTTTTTTTGTTTTTTATTATGAAGTAACATCTTTTTTACTTCTCTGTCTAATTTCATCAAATTTTGTCGAATTTTAACGAATTTTTGCATTTTTTTTTTATTGAAAAACTAAACTTTTGTCGAAGTTTATCGAATTTCGTCGAAGTTGTCGAAGTTTATCGAATTATTTAGCGAATTTTTGCATTTTTTATTTTACATCCCACTTTGCACTTCGATGGTAAAAAAATCGAAAAAATTCGCCGAATTTCGGTGAAATTCGGCGAATTTTTAGTCCTTGTACATAAATTCCACTTGTATTTTTGAGTAGAAACATATGTATATGGATAATAAAAATAAGAGTGGTACAACAACAATGGGAAGAGGGCACAAGAGGTTCTCCCTACCCAAAAGCTCAGGGAAAACAAAATGTCAGACCATCGTTTAGAACAAACACTTCGACTATAACCTCTTGACAGCTTGCTAACTTCCACCCAAGATGAAGCAAGAAAATGAGATTCATCCAAAATACAATCAACACTAGTACAATCCTAATTGCAAATTCTTATGTTTCATTCAAGCCAAATATACCAAACTTCGGCAAAGATAACAGCTCGCCAGTAATCTTTCAAGGAAGTATGTAGTTCCTCAACATTCAAAGACAGGATAGCTCCTTGCTCCTCATTGCACCAGGAAAAGGAACTTCCAAGTAGTTTTTCCAGTTCTCCTAAAGCGTCATAGAAAAAAGAAAAGAAAAAAGGGACTTTACTTGAATATTAGTAGGAGTCAGGTTATAGCACCTAGATTTCATCTCTTCTCTCTTTGATTTTTTCGGTGGCATATTTTATTGGTCACTTTTTCTTTGTTTATTCATTAATGGTTGTTTCATCCAACCAGATTGCTTGTGTGGCACTTAAGGCAAGCAGTGGAGCTTTTTGAAACCTAACTCAAAATCACATATAGACATGAATCAAAGTGTCAAATTCTCAATCTTCACTTCTCCTAACCTAGAAATTCATTTCAAATCCTCAATTTTCACTTCTCCTAACCTTGAAACACTTTCAACTTGAAATGTGAGCTTCAACTCTTCTTTCCAACTTAGGGCGTCAAAATTGTAACTTCAAATCATTTCCATACTTATCAAATCTACTTAGGCGATGTTTAGAGAAGTCAATCTACGCAAAATAGAAAGAAAATGGAATTATTGAAGAAGTTTTACCACAATTTGAAGAGTTTCTCCTAGTTTCTTCGTTTTCCTCCTTTGTTCTTTTCTTTGGCCATTGTATGCAAAGATCAACTCTGTGATCTCTTCCTCTCCTCTTATTCTCTCTTTCTCTATCACTCTCTCTTTCTCTCTGTTGCGTGCACAATGTTTTCACATGCCCATTAATGATACTTGAGGGTTCTTTTTTTATTTTATCTTTATTTTTATATATTTATATTCTACATAATTTAAATAATATGGTACATACATAAATAACATCTGGTTAATACGCTTGTAAAAATGCACTCCATTGCAAGGTTAGAGAGAGAAGATGGGACAATTGTGGAAAATGAGGAGGAGATTGTGAAGGAGATTACCGATTATTTCAGTGATGTTTTCTCAAGCAGCAGGCATTGTGCTTGGGGAGTGGATGGTTTGGATTGGTGCCCTATCACTGGGGCTGATAGTGCAGAGTTGGAATTGCCATTTGATGAAGATGAAATAAGACAAGCTGTGTTTGAATGCGAAGGTTCAAAGGCTCCAGGGCCTGATAGCATGACTATGTCTTTCTTCTAGAGTTGTTGGGATGTACTTAAGACCGACCTCATGAAGGGGCTCGTGGAATTTTTCCAAACAGGGGTGGTCAACGGGTGCACCAATGAAACGTATATTTGCTTGATCCCTAAAAAGAATGTATCTTGTAAAGTTGCAGAATTCAGACCAATTAGTCTAATAACGTGTCTTTACAAGATCATTGCGAAGGTGCTTGCAAATAGATTGAAGGGAGTTTTGCACACCACCATCTCTGAAAATCAAATGGCATTTGTGCAAGGGAGGCAGATCATAGATGCAGTTTTAATTGCCAATGAGTTGGTGGATGATTGTAGGACTCGAAGGCGTGAAGGGGTGGTGTTCAAGCTTGATTTTGCTAAAGCCTACGATATGGTTAACTGAAATTTTCTCAACTATGTGTTGGGGAAGAAAGGGTTTGGGGTGAAGTGGAGGACTTGGATTCAGGGATGCTTGAGAACAATATCCTACTCTATATTTGTCAATGGAAGGCCCAGGGGGAAGATCAAGGGGGAGAGGGGTTTAAGGCAAGGCGATCCATTGTCCCCTTTTCTTTTCACTTTAGTAGTCGATGTGATGGGAAGAATGTTGGACAAGGCGAAGGAAGCTAGATTGATTGGCGGTTTTGTGATTGGCAGGGAGAAAGTGGAAGTTACCCACTTGTATTTTGCGGATCACACGTTAATCTTTTCGGAAGGCAATGAGGCGAGTATCACCAATGCATCCATGGTTGTTAAATGTTTCGTTGGATATCTGGTATGGTCATCAACATGAAGAAGAGTCAGCTGGCGGGTGTTTCTGTCCACCAGGAGTGTTTTTGTTGGATGTTTGGTATAGACCCATTTCTGACTTTTGGTCAAACCTAAGCCAAGGGGGGGATTTCAGTGGGGGATGGGATTTACATTTAGGAAGTCTTTTTTTTCCCTCGGGGGGCCCGTGAGATGGAGTCCCTTCTTAGCATTCTCGTAGGATGTGTTCTCATTGGGGAGAGTGATAGGATCCTTTGGCCTTGGGATCCATCGGGCAGTTTCTCTACTAAATCCTTTCAGGACGCTTTACTTGATGATCCAACTTTTCCGTCAAACCCTCATTTTAACCTCATATGGAAAGCACAAGTTCCATCTAAAGTTAAATTTTTGGGTTGGGTGGCTGCCCATGGGAGGTTGAATACTGGGGATATGTTGCAGAAAAGATTCCAGAATATGTGTTTGTTTCCATCTTGGTGCTATCTATGTCATAACTATTCAAAATCTGTGGATCATTTATTTTGGAGCTGTTCTTTTTCTAAAGAGATATGGTTTAGGTGGTGCCATCATTTCCCAATTATGCATGTTGGAGGGAATACGGAGGATTAGTTCTCTCTTTTCCCTTTCCTTAACACCATTCAGGTGGGATGGAGGAAACATTGGCAAGTGGCTTGTTTGGCGGTGCTTTGGTCTTTATGGAAGGAGAGGAATTCAAGGGTTTTTGACAAGGAGGCTCACTAGGCTGCTATTGTTTGGGAGAAATCCCATTTGTTAGCTTCCTTTTGGGTAGGCAACAATTGTTTATCTAAGGGATACTCGCTAAGCGATTGGCTTAGAGGGTGGGGTAACGTGGTTTAATTGTAGGGGTTGGGCCTAGGGCGGCCGAGTTGTACAGTTATACTGAAAACTGATGTTACACACACATACAAATATATGTACAATACTCTCTTGTTTCTTTTTTTTTTTTAAAAAAAGCAGATGTTACATTTTCATCCCTTCCTTTAACCATCCCATGTCCTCCTTTGGTTGTGAATCATCTTTTTTCTTGCTATCTTTAGCATGTTCATAAGTCTGCTCAATTGTTAGGTTTCTCTTATTCTTGTTATTCGTAGTCATTCTATTCTTTCCTAGCATTTACTCGTCATCTTTCTAACCCTAACTCTTACAAGGAAGTAGCTCTTGATCCTTTTTCACAATAGGCTACAGTTAAGGAGCTTTCTACTTTGCATAACATAAATAATTGGGATTTGGTACTGTTCCCTCCTGATAAAAATGCAATAGGTTCTCATTGGTCTACAAAATCAAGACCAAGTCTAATGGATCAAATGAACGATTGGTTGTGATTTAGTGAAGGAATTTATTCAATAGTATGGTGTGGATTATGAGGAGACTTTTGCCCCAGTTACCAAGATGATTTTTGTTTGCACTCTTACCACAATTGCTTCTATCTATTGTTGTCATGCGTTGCATATGGATGTTAAGTGTGCTTTTCTAAATGGGAATCTCAAGGAAAAAATCTACATAGTACCTCCTTTGGATGTTCCCATAACCCTTGGGAAGTATGCAAGGTCAAGAAAGTTGTATATTGTCTCAAACAAGGACCTAGGGCTTGGTTTTAGAAGTTCTTCATAGTGATTTCCTCTCTTCATTTCGATCCAGTAATCATGATTGATCTTTGTTCATTAGATCTACATCTGCAAGACACATTTTTCTTTTTTTTTTTTTATGTTGATTTTTATTGGTGATGATATGAATGAGTTTAAAGTTGAAAGCCAACATTAGCGTATACATTTGGGAATTGGGATGAAGGACTTGGGCTCTTCCTGCTACTTCCTAGACATTGAGGTAGCTTCTTCGTAAGGGTTATCTTTTTTCTCAGTCTAAGTATACAAGTACATCTTCTAGTGAACCCCTCTCGTTAATGCTCAAATTGTTGATACTCCCCCTAAGCTTAGTGCTCGATACACCCCCCTTAGATGTCACTCACTGCACTCCTTTGTTAGATCCTACTTGGTATTGCACTATTGTTGATAGCTTACTCTATCTACCAATTACGTCTCCAGTCTAGATATTGCGTAGTTTGTTCACATTGTGAGTCAATTTATTTCCTCTCCTACTACAATTCACTGGCCTGTTGTTCTACATACCCTTCGATATCTTCGGGTACTCTACATCAAAGCCTTTTACTTCCTTCTACCTCATCATTGGAGCTTCATGCATACTTTGATATTCATTGGGCTAGTGATTGAACAGATTGTAAGTTTGCTACGAGTCTTTAATGTTCTTGGGTATGTTACCTAGACTCGGGTACGGGTACGTGTCTAGAGGTCGAACTTGGCCATTTTCCAATATGGAGGACACAGGGACTCGGCTAGAAGTGTCCAAAAATTTGGACACGGGTACTTGGACACGGTAGACAAAAACAATAAATTCCATTAAAGATTATATATAATAGTTGATTTAAAAGTTGCATATTATTTTAGTTTTACACATACATTAATCTAAATGAGAGTATTTCTTTCACATTTTTAAATATGTTTAGATTATAATATATAAATATTTTTGAGAATATTAAAATTGGTATTTTAAATGTTAAAACAGGGAATGAGAAGGCTTTTTAAAAAAACAAGAAAAATATTACAATAGATTGGTGAATGCAGGTTGGCATTGGTTGGAGATATATTAATAATATAACTCTAGTGTACCGTATCATCATTCTTCCTCTCTCAATTGCTCTCTACCATTCATTAAATGAGAAGAAAGACAACTATCAAAATAGAAAATGACTAGTGTAGGAACATGTGCCATGTATCAGTCTTAACAGGTAAGAAATCTTCAATTGGCATTGGAAGCTAGATACTCTTGCTCTTGCTTATTCCCCCTGGTTTTGTTTTTTTTTTTTGGGTCCAGAAAATCCATCAAGTTGCAGATTTTTGTAGATCATATAAGATTTATGTCCTTGTGCGAGACATTGTATTTTCATGGACTGACAGAGGCGCTGTTTGCAGAACAAGAACAACAACACAAAGATAAGGATTGGAAAAAACAAAAGATCGAAGAAAATGAAGAAAAAAAATTCAGAAAAAAATAAATGAAGATAAATAGCCAAATTCGAGATGAGATGAATGACGATTTAGAACTGGCGACCGGCCATACCTGAAGAAAAATGTTGCTGGAGAGATTACAAGGTCAAGGGTTTACTTTTCCTCTGTTCTTCTTCTTCCTTCTTTTTCTTCTTTTTACTTCCCGCCGGGAAGTTGCTGCATCTTCTTGTGATCCATCTTCTCCCTTGTGTTCTTCTTCACTTTTCACTTGCAAAGAAAAGAGAGTGGTGGAGGAAGGGGTAGCGTTGGGTTTAGGGTTTTTGGATGAGCTGTGTCCGACCCTAATTCTTAAAGGTTTGACACGTATCTCGTGTCCGTATTCGTGTCGTGTCAACATGGGGACTTGGGCCTGAAGGGCCGAGTCCGGGTATCAAGGTTCTTGGGTGTTTCATTCATTTCCTTTTTTTTTTGACAAGAAACTATATATATATATATATATATATATATATATATATATATATATATATATATATATATATATGGAGAAAACATGATTACAGAGTTTCCAAAATAGAATTCCAGTTATACAAACAGTCCCCAAAACTATAGCCAAGAGAAAGATTACATGAGCCAACCCATTTAGCAAACAGAAGTAGGGCCTGCTCCCAAGTCCTATGGCTACAACTACTACAATCATTGAAGATTCTATTGTTTCTTTCCACCCAGGAACTCCAATGTTAGCAAAAAGAATACATTGCCAGTATGGCTGAAGACTAGTCTTTAGTTGACCATTGTTTGGGAAAGAGAGTACTGAGATGGGATCCGATATCACCAAGGCCTGACATCTACTGATCCAAAAAACCCCACAGCTTTCTAATACCAGTGCAGCACCCAAACAGATGATCCACTGTTTCATTCATTTCCTTGAAAAGCAAGAATTAAACTGATGTCTCCAAGTCTTCTATATAAATTGAGTACCGCGTCATGGCATCCAGCATTGTTGAGATAGTACGGTTACATTGGATATAAGTGTTTCTTGTACTTTTCCTACTCCTATATACCGTGACAATAAGAGTGCCTGTTAGATTACAAATAATTCAATGCATCATGAGAGGCTAGGGACATTGAGATAGATTTTCATCTCAAATGTCATCATCATCTTCAGATTGGAACAATTAGTTGCCATTCGTCACCTCATCTTCATAGCTCATAGACTTTTTCATAAATTCACACTTTGTTCAGTAGTTTAGATTACTTCTTGGCAAATTCTCAATGTATTTATTGTATTAGCTCTTAGGAAAGGTTAGTTTAGTAATTTTCCTTATATACTACATTAGCTTTCTTTATTCTCTGTTGTGTATTCACTCTTCCATTCAGTAGAACACCAAGCGTTCTTTTCTCTATTCTTCTCCCCTTTTGCATTATTCACGGTATAATGGGTCCTTTAAGCTAGCATTTTGTTCTTCTGCTTTGTTCTTGCATTGTACATTTATACCTTATTTCTTAAACTAAATTTCTCAACAATGTGTCACAAATTTGTTTCATAAAGATTTAAAAACATGCCTACTTGCTTCAGATTTAAATTGTGAGTATATTATGCTTTCTAATGAGTCTCTTATGGAGTTTAGAAGTGTTAAGTGTCATCCTTTATGTTAGAAATGATTTTTCATGATATTGAACATTGGTTTGGTTAGTGTAGAAGAATTAAAGGCTCAAAGCAAAGCTATTCCAGTGTTTTCAAGGTGTCGCCTAGGCAACGCCTAGGCCTTTTAGGGAGAAAACGCCTAGGTGTTGTGCTAGGCAGACATTGGGTTATGCAAATATTTAAAAAGGTTAAGGAGGTCTCTATAATTAAAACTTTAAAAAGCAGAAACGCCCCCTTTCTATTGTAAACCCTCAAACCTTTTTTTCTCTAAGCTCATCATTTCCATTCGCTCCGACCAAGAAATGCCGTTGTACTCTCCGGCGATCGTCGGTGACCTCGGACGATAGATATTTGAGTTTTGTACTTTTGAACCTTTTGAATAATGTGTATTGTGGCATGAATTAATGTTTTGTGGACATGATTTTAATTAATATGAAGTGTTTTTGATCATTTTATGAAAATTTAACATTTATTATAGAATATAGTTAAGATATATATAATTTTGTATATGAACTGTCCAGAGACCTGTAAATAATCAATTAATTATCTAGTGATCTGTAAATAAATATTTTTTTATCGCCTAGGCCACGTCTAGGCTACTCCTCGCCTAGACAGGGCAAATCGCCTAGACATCGCCTTGGCGCCTTGAAAACACAGAGCTATTCACATAAGGATTTTGAGAATTTGTATCCATGTGCTTTTGACTTGTTTGAATCAAATTTTTGGCAAGAACTAAAATTTTTTGACTGAACTGATATTTCTAGTGTAGTAGATCCAATTGTTGGACTAAACTGATTTTTCTTGTAGTGTTGTAAAATCAGTTTTTTTTTTTACTGAACTGATATAGTTTCTTGAACTAAACTGATATTTCTTCTAGTGTACTAAAATCAGATTTTTGATAGATATGTCAGCGTAGAATTGTGTTTAAGAATTGATTCTGCAATCTGCACACATTGATTTATGATTTGTAAAACAAATTCAATTATTTTCTTTTCACTTGAATACTTTTTTGTAGCTGATATGATGTACATTTTGTGATTTGTTTTTACATGTACATAGTTTCTGATGAATTCTAAATCTGGAATATTTACTGTGATGATTACTATTCCGGAGCCTAAAAATATTTTTCTTTTAAATATTAAACTGTAGAATTGGTCTTGGAAGAACTTTAGTTCATTTTTTCAGTAAATCAACCTCCATACAGAAAAATGTTGTCAATTTGAATCCATTAAATGATGACTTAAACGAAGAGCATGTCAAAGTTATAGGTCGATTTTAAGTGAAGGGACACAAATGTCTTAAATGAAATATTCCATTTGTCCTAGTTTAAACATTGCATTATTACTTAAATATAGTGCAAATTATCATATGAAATCGGAATTAGGGTTGGCTAACATAATGCACCCTATTATCAAGGTTAGACGCAAAATGATTACCAAGGGTTGATCAGTGGTTGACCAGGGTTTGAACTAGTGTCTAGGGGTGTGGACAGTTTTGGGGACTGGGCCATACATGCTATATGTGATAGCTTGAATACATCTAATTTCTAAAATTGTTGTTTTTTAATTATATTTTACAAGCATTAATTTACATAATCATTTAATTCTTTTTGGATGTTTGAATTTCAGGTCAGTCATTTTAGTTCTTTTGTAAGGTTCTTCTTCAATCTTCCCCCACCCACTGATAGTATTCCTTTGAGGATGGTGCTTACTACAATTGACACTGCTGTCTACCGGGCAACACATGCACCTGATGGTCCTGTGCATATTAACTGTCCTTTTAGAGAACCACTTGAAGATACTCCAAGTGAATGGAAGTTGAGCTGCTTGAAAGGATTGGAATTTTGGATGTCAAGTGCAGAACCATTTACTACATACATCAGGATGCAGCACTCTCATGCACGTGACAAGATTCATGGAAAAATCGATGACGTTCTTGAATTGATTAAATCTGCTAAGACGGGCCTTCTTCTAATTGGTTCCCTCCACTTGGAAGATGACATGTGGGCTGCTCTTCTGTTGGCTAAACATCTCTCCTGGCCAATTATAGCTGACATATTGTCAGGTTTACGATTGAGAAAAGCTTTTAGCAGGTTCCCTGAAATTACAAATGAGTTTTTATTTTTAGATCATTTTGATCAAGCTCTATTTTCAGATTCAGTCAGGGATTGGGCAAAGGCTGATGTGGTTGTTCAGGTACGTATCAACAGTATCTGTTCATTTGGCTACTTGATATTGTTGAAGTTGTTCCATATGTAGGCAAATGAAATTGAGAAGAATATATCTGGAAAATTGCTTGTAAAATGCGATGTAGGACATGAAAATTTGATAGGATGTGCAATTCTTAGTGTAATAAGACAATTACAGAAATTGTGTAGTTTCTTACAAAAATCTAGCCATGAAGACCAAAACCGTAGAGCTACATATGCACTGTGAGGATACTTTTATAGGTAGAGGTCAACATGATTCTAGTCATTGAGATTGTTCATCCTGACATACAATAATAATTAAAATACGATGAATATCAATGTTATTCAGGTTGAAGATCCATTCAGTTATTCATGTCCCCAGAAATTCTATATGATGTCTTCTTTAATGGGCTAAGTTGTATCTCCTTTTTCTGGCTTTCTTCTTGTTTTGCTATGTCAACAGATTGGTAGCAGAATAACAAGTAAACGTATTAGTCAGATGCTAGAGGTGTGTTCTCCACATTCATATATCATGGTTGACAAGCATCCTCAGCGTTTTGATCCTTCTCATATCATAACACATCGGATTCAAAGCACTGTAACTGAGTTTGCTAGTGCTTTAATCAAAGTTCAGTTCCCAAAGATAAAAAGCAAATGGAGTTATTTCTTGCAAGCTTTGAATAAAATGGTTTGTAGTTACTATCCTTTCTGGAAACAATCTTTTCTTCTTATCTATGCCCTGGCATAACAAGCATATATAACCATTCATTTTGATTACTCCCTGGGACCAAGGTACGAAACTTCGATTTCGCCCTAAACTTCGACCTTCAAAAATCAGAATTAATTCGGAGAAGTTTAATTCGACATGGAGAATTTTTGTAAAAATTTGCTAAATTAGAGAAGTTTAGAGAATTTTTGCATATATGCTTAAATATCTAAATTTATTGTAGTATAAGCTAAAAACTAATATAAATAGACACTTTTAATACATGAAAATATCAATAAGCGACCTAACAAAATCAATCTTGTTAAGTGAGTTGATGAATTTGAATGACGGCTTTTGGTCTTAATTTGTTTTCTTTATTTTGATATTTAATTTTGTTGTGGCTTGCTTCTCGACCATATACTTTACTAGTTTGAATTCTATCATGCTTAATTTATTAGTTTATTATTTGAATGTGTTGTATGTTAATCTTGTTTCATTAGGAAATCTTTTAATTTATTTTTAAGTTTTTATCTTATTTCGACTTTAACTATTTATTTATTTTGCTTCGTTTCTTTTTTTTTTTTGGTAAAGCATATCCCATAAACTACATAATTTGTTAACTTGTTAAATTATTTTTTAAAATTTATATTGCTATGTTGGTTGATGAAGTTGAAAATAATACATAATTATTAGTGTTTTTTTTTGTTTTTTATTGATGAAGTAACATCTTTTTTACTTCTCTGTCTAATTTCATCGAATTTTGTCGAATTTTTGCTCGAATTTTTGCATTGTTTTATTGAAAAACTAAACTTTTGTCGAAGTTTATCGAATTTCGTCGAAGTTGTCGAAGTTTATCGAATTATTTAGCGAATTTTTGCATTTTTTATTTTACATCCCACTTTTCGCTTCGATGGTAAAAAAACAGTAAAAATTCGGCTAATTTCGCCGAAATTCGGCTAATTTTTAGTCCTTGCCTGGGACAAATCAAAGTTTATATGACAGTACACAACTACACATTGTCTGTCATTAGATGCAACTATCAGCCCTTGTTTTTGGTCTGCCAGAAGATTTTGCAGATGAAGTGAATGTTTAGAGAAGTTTTTGTGAAGGGCATTTCTGGAGAACTGCAATATTCTACATTCCAAGAAGTTCCTCACTTCTTTTTACTTGTTTTGATTTTTTCCTTCAATTTCAAAGTTAACAGATTCTTGGCAGTTGGAACATTTATTTGTTTCATGATTTATGACTCTCTTATTCATAATTGATTAGGAAATTGACTTGTTTCTTGATGAACTTCATTTCTAGGCTGCATGGGAAATGTCATTTCAAATTCATTCTGAGTACTCTCTCACTGAACCTCTTGTTGCGCAAGTAATTTCAGAGGCACTTCCGATAGATGCTGCTTTCTTCTTTGGAAACAGTATGGTTATACGTGATGCAAACATGTATGGACATGGTTGGGTGAGACCTACAACTAGTCTTACCAGAACTCTACCTAGCTTGGAGCTAGAGTGCCTTGGGATACAAGCTGCTGGGAACAGGGGAGCAAGTGGAATTGATGGGTTGCTTAGCACTGCTGTTGGTTTTGCAGTTGGATGCAATAAACGAGTAAATAAAACCTGTTTTTATTTATTTTATTTTATTTTATGTCATACTAAAACTTCAGCTGATGATTGTCTAAAGCATTAAGCCTCATTAAGCATATCATCTAAGTAATAGTCTTGCATACAAGACCTGAACCTCGTAGGGAAAGAATGGCCTAAAGACTTAGCATTACTTCCGAACATTTCCTATTTGTGAGTTGCTGGGAAACTTATTTTTTCTTAATTGATACACATAAATCTCTCAGCAGACTTAACTTTGTAGACTTCTTTGTTGGCACCAGTCATGAGCAAGTATAAGCATATACTTTCCTCTTCATATTTTTTATTACTTTCCTATAATGGTCTTCTCCTTTGCTAAAGCATTTTGTTGAGAAAATAAAATAATGAACGACACAAGATGTAACATGGTTCGGCTTTATGGCCTACATCCACGGGAGAAGAGAAAGGATCTTTATTCTTGTGTAATGTCTTAATGGAGGGACTCCATATATATAGACATACAGGGCTATGTACTTATAGCTATAATTACATTTTTTAGTAACTGCTATATTCCTTAAAGGAAATAAATCCTTAAAGGAAATAATTCTGTAAAGGAAATAAATCTGTACAGGAATTAAATCTGTACAGGAAACAAATCTCAACACTCCCCCTCAAGCTGGTGAATAAAGGTTTACCATTCCCAGCTTGGACACATTTGCTTGAAATGCAGTATGATTTAACCCTTTAGTGAGCATATCGGCGAGCTGATTATTGGTAGACACATATGGAGTACATATCAACCCATTATCAAGCTTCTCTTTAATAAAGTGTCTATCAATCTTTATATGTTTGGTTCGATCATGTTGAACTGGGTTATGGGCAATGTTAATTGCAGATTTATTGTCACAATAGAGTCTCATAGGGCCATCCCAGTGTATCTTCAAATCTGTCAAAATTATCTGCAACCATAATAGCTCACAAACCCCTTGTGCCATTGCTCGAAATTCTGCTTCAGCACTAGATCTGACCACTACATTCTGTTTTTTACTTCTTCATGTCACCAAATTCCCACCAAGAAACGTACAATATCCAGTAGTTGATCTTCTGTCAACTACTGAACCAGCATAGTCTGAATCAGTATATGCTTCAAGAACCATTCCTGTGTGTCGTTTAAATAAGATGCCCTGTTCTGGAGTCCCTTTAAGATACTGTAGAACGCGATTAGCTGCTTGCAAATGAATATTTTTAGGATTGTGCATGAACTGACTTATTACACTCACTGCATATGCAATATCAGGTCTTGTGTGAAAGAGAGAGATGAGTCTTCCTACTAGTCTTTGATACATCTCTTTATTATCAGTCAACGCTTCTTCAGCTTCTCCAAGCTTGTGATTAAGATCAATAGGAGTATTCATTGGTTTGCATGCTAGTTTTCTTGTTTCTTTAAGAAGGTCTGTAATGTACTTCTGTTGAGAGATAAAGATTTCCTGTTTAGAGTGTGCCACTTCAATCCCTAAGAAGTATTTCAATCTCCCTAGTTCCTTGATCTCAAATTCCTCGGTCAAACTCCGCTTCAAATTTTGTCTCTTGTTCTCATTGTTTCCTGTCATGATGATGTCATCAACATACACTAATAGAGCTATAACTCCCCCTGAAGTCGAGTGCTTAATAAGCAGAGTGTGATCTCCTTGGCTTTGTTTGTATCCCATACTTGTCATTACTTTGGTAAATCGACCAAACCATGCCCTCGGAGATTGTTTAAGTCCATACAGGGCCTTTTTTAATTTGCACACTTTATCAGTGGTGCCAAATCCTGGAGGCACTTCTAAATAGATTTCTTCCTCTAAATCCCCATGTAAAAATGCATTTTTTACATCAAATTGTTGCAGATCCCAGTCATAATTAGCTGCCAATGACAAAAGAAGTCTCACAGTATTCATTTTTGCAACTGGAGCAAATGTCTCTTGATAGTCCACACCATATGTCTGAGTATATCCTTTGGCTACCAATCTTGCCTTGTAGCGCTCTAGGGACCCATCTGCTTTGTATTTTACTGTATAAACCCATTTGCATCCAACATGTTTCTTTCCTGGAGGCAAGTCTACCAACTCCCATGTTGTATTTTTCTCCAGGGCTTCCATTTCCACATTCATAGCTTGTTTCCAATTTGTATTAGATAAAGCCTCGGATAATGACGTAGGAGTCTGGATATTATTCAGGCTGGTAAGGAAACTCTTATGGGTTGGTGAGAACTTCTCAAAGGATACAACATGAGATAGTGGATACAAGGGATGTTTAGTGCATTCCCTTGTTCCCTTTCTAATGGCAATGGGAAGGTCATTGTCAGGTTCAGAGGCTAAAAGATCATTGTTAGTTTCAGGAGCTAATGAAATTTGTAAGGAGGGTTCATGATTTGTTACCTCATTCTCAGAGATTGGTTCAGATTCTTGAGCTTGCATCGGTTCAGGAGCTGCGACTCTATTCCTTGAGTACACTTGTCCAGTCATCCGATCCTTAGGTTCGTCATTGGGTATAGGGGTTGTAGGAGATTTAGGTTTGGTTTGTTGGAGGGTAAAGGGGTCAAAAAGATCAAATGGGTTATCAAGGGAGTTCCGATCCTTATCTTCCATGATGACATCCTCCCTCGGAAGAGGAGGAGCGGAAAAATATGGTTCAGGTTCACAGAAAGTGACATTGGCTGAGACAAAGAATTTCTTTGATGGTGGATGATAACATTTATATCCCTTTTGAGTGGAAGAGTATCCGACAAAAACACACTTAAGAGCTCTAGGGTCCAACTTTCCCCTGTTGGGTTGGTGAACATGGACAAATGAAACACACCAAAATATTTTAGGTATAAGATTATTGGAGATTTTAAGCTTAGGATAAAATTGACGTAGCGTTTCCATAGGACTTTTGAAATCAAGGGTCCGGGATGGTAGACGGTTAATAAGATGTGTTGCAGTAAGGACAACTTCCCCCCAATAGGACTTAGGCATATTATTCTGAAATAAAAAGGCTCGGGTTGTATCAAGTAGGTGACTGTTTTTTCTTTCAGCAACTCCATTTTGTTGTGGAGTGTGAACACAGGATGATTCATGAAGGATCCCTTCGGTTTGGAAGTAATTGGTCAGTGTTTGATTAAAATAGTCTCGAGCATTGTCAGATCGAAATCTCTTGATTTTAGCACCAAACTGGGTGTGTATCATGTTATGGAAGGTAGGGAGAATAAAGCTCACATCGGTTTTTTGTTTTAATAAGAATATCCACGAGACTCTAGTGCAATCATCAATGAAGGATATAAACCATCGCCCTCCAGAAACATTAGGTATTAGAGAGGGACCCCAAATATCACTATGAATGAGATTAAAAGGATCTGAACTTCTGTCATTACTAAGTGGAAAAGATATATGTTTGTGTTTCGCAAGTTAACACACTTCACAGTGAAAATCTTCAACATTACGAGATTGAAACAAAAAAGGAAACATGATTTTAAGATATCGAAAAGAAGGATGGCCAAGGCGGCGATGATGGAGCCATAGTTTTTCTTTATTGAAAAGTTTGTGCTCAGAGAGAAATGAAGTGGTACTCTTGATAGGATGTATTGGTGTCTCAAGGTAATATCGTCCCCAAGTTCTGGTCTTGAAATGCACAGTAAGTAGGGAAGAAGGTTACATTATAACTCAGATCATGGGTCAGTTTTTTAATAGAGATAAGATTAGTAGATAGTTTAGGAACATGAAGAACATTTCTGAGTGTAAGGGTGGGGCTGATGTGAACATCACCTATACCAGCAATTGTGGTTAAGGATCCATCAGCTGTGGCTATTTTCCGACTACTAGGACATGGGTTTTAGGTATGAAATATATTGAGAGAATTGGTCATGTGATCAGTAGCACCGGAATCTATAACCCAAGAGTTAGCAAAAGATTTATCCGAGACGTTAAATCCAATAGAAATAGGAAAATTACCTGAATGGCCCAATGAGTTGGTACCTGAGGGTTTTCCAAGAGTGTCAAGTAGAGTTCTCAATCTCTTGATCTCATCCTGATTGAATCTGACTTGCTTAAGAGAGTACGCTTCAATTGATTGTACACTGGACATCTTTCTTTTGGCTCATGTACCGGTGGAAGCAGCAACAACAATAACAATGCCTGGTCAAATTCTTCAATAACAGCGATGAACGCCAAACAAGCCTCTCTTTGGCAATGAAGGCCGAAGATGGAGGTTGATGATTTGTTTTTTTTTTGGTAGTTGCTGAAAATAAGAAAGAAGAAAGAGAAGACGAAGACGAAGGATGAAGAAGTCGAACAGAAATTGCAGAGGTCTAACAGAAGTTGCAGATGAAGAAAATGAACAGTGAGTTCAGAGTAGTGAGTTCGGCTGAGATCCTCAGTGAGTTCAGAGGTCTAACTGGGATCTGCAACTAACGATGATGATGAACAGTGAAAGGCGACTGAGATGAATCAAAAACAGAGTCGATGGTGATGAACCAGGAGCAGTCGCACGAACCAGACGAAGAAGACGATGAACAGTAACAGTTGCAGAGACAACGATGGCGATGGAAGAGGAAATGGAAGACTGCGATGCGTTTGCAGTTGCAGGCGAACCAGTTCGCGATGTGCGATGATACCTTGTTCTCAGTCGATGAATCGAAAACTGAGTCGATGAATCGAAACTGAGTCGATGGTGATGAGCCAGGAACAGTCGCACGAACCAGACGAAGAAGATGATGAATAGTAACAGTTGCAGAGACGACAATGGTGATGGAAGAGGAAATGGAAGACGACGATGCGTTTGTAGGCGAAGAAGAAGACGACGGCAATGCAGATGACGCCGACGAAGATGAAGACTGCGATGTGCGATCCAGTTGCAGCGGCAACAGCAGCAGTAACAGCAGAGATGAATATTCCGGCAGCGACAGCAATGAAGGCCACCCAAGGGGATTCCGGCGATGAAGGTCGACAATGATGATTTCGACGATGAAGGCCGAAACAGATTTCCTAGTAATAATAACCTAGGGCTCTGATACCATGTTGAGAAAATAAAATAATGAACGACACAAGATGTAACGTGGTTCGACTTTATGACCTACATCCACGGGAGAAGAGAAAGGATCTTTATTCTTGTGTAATGTCTTAATGGAGGGAATCCATATATATAGACATACAGGGCTATGTACTTATAGCTATAATTACAATTTTTAGTAACTGCTATATTCTTTAAAGGAAATAAATCCTTAAAGGAAATAATTCTGTAAAGGAAATAAATCTGTACAGGAATTAAATCTGTACAGGAAACAAATCTCAACACATTTCATAATCCAATAAAATTCTAATTGAATGCTTTGATATATTATTACCATAATCATCATATTTAATGAGAAGAATAACAAATCTAGATACTGTGTGTCGTTGTTTCTTGAGTAAGCATCAACTGAGAATTCTAACAGTTCAAATTCCAAATTCCATTCCATTAGGCCTCCATTGTTAGTAAATCTTCTTCTTTAATTTTCTGTGTAAATGAGTCATCCTTTTTCACATTTGCTAAAAATCAATTAGGTTATAAAGTTCCTGCTTGTTACTATGTTCAGGTTTTTTGTGTGATTGGAGACATTTCCTTCTTACATGATACAAATGGATTAGCACTTATGAAGCAAAGGTATTAACTCCTGCTCATGTATTGTGCCATTTGTTTCATTATGGGATCGCACCAGCACTGTTAATGCATCAACTGAATTTGGTCGTTCAGATTAATGGAAACATGACTTTATTCACTGAAAAGGTCATCAGATGTATATTATTTCTTTTTGGGAAAAAGTTTGCTCAACAATTCTGTCATTTATATAATTACAAATCACACAGGCATTCTGAATGTAATAATTGTTTATTTCTAAAGCTAGAATGCATCAAGTAAATTTGATTTATCAATTTAATGGAATCATCATTTTGTTCAATAAAAAGCTGACCAGAGGTTGATTTTTTTCTTGGTCACTTGATCAAGAAGATCTCAATATCTCATACTTGAGGTCCCTCTCCTAATGAGAAGTTAAATGGACATATACTCTCTACTTTTCTTTAAGAGTTTTTTGTTGCTCGTGTTTTATTCTTTGACCTCTCATGTAAAGTGCAATAATTTATCTTCATGCTCTACTTTGTGGTATTGCTTGGTTGTCATTATAAAATTTCCAATTAAAGTGAGCTGCATGGCTCATTATGTATTTAGATGTACAAAACTGAATTTATTAGAATGCTTGATAAATAAGAGTTAGACTGGCTAGCTCAATCAATTGTTCTGATTTTGTGATTGTATTGGTATATCGAGAAGGTACTCTTTAGCTACACTTACATGTGTAGGACATGTGATGTATACTCGTCACGGAAGCAAGAACGAAAATACTCAAAAAATAACTAAATATATATTCTATTGAATAAAATATTCAAAGAGAAGAAAAATTGATCATGATCTCCTAAAATTCGTAATTGGAGCTCCTTATATAAATAACTCTCCTAAAACAACTTCTAAATTACCTAAAACACCTAAAAATAAGTTTCCTAACCTATCTATAACATAAGAACAACTTCATAATCCTATTAGAACTCTATTTAGACACTTCTAAACGCTTGCTAATACACTTAAAAATAAAAACAAATTTTAAAAAACTATCTAGAACTACTACTAAAAATTAAATATACCAAAATAAAAACTTTTCTAAAGAAGAAACTAAAATAAAAAAAAAACATAAAAAAATAAATTATACATCAACATGGATTTGGACTTTTGAGTTTTGTGTGGGTGTTAGTTGGTCAGGCCGATTATCGTGGGCTTACTTGACCATATATACTACAAGGTTAGACTTGTTTTGATTGTATTAAGAGTGAGTGTACTAAACTCAGGAAGAAAGGGGCGACTACAACTCAAGAGTTTTTACAATCTTACAGATGATCCATACTAATATTTTTGGTCCCTTTATACTTGGTAGTTTAGATGGCTACAGATACTTCATCACTTTCATTGATGACTTTTCTCGTTATGGCTATGTTTACAAAATCTAAAGCATTGGAATGTTGCAAGCTACGTAAGGCAGAGGTAGAATTAAAAAGGGAAAAGAAAAGTCAAATTGTGGGTCAGATCGTGGAGGTGAATTAGTACTATGGTAATTTACTAAGTAAGAGCATGGACCCTATAATATATGTACTCAAGTAAGCCCTACTTATAATGGGTTTGAACAACTCAAGCCAACACAAAACTCAAAAGTCCAAATCCACATCCTACACATTTAAGTGTAGCTAAGGTGTGTCATAATTGATACATCAATTAGCAGACCTGCTTCCTCTAATCTGAATTGAAAATCTAAAGCATTGGAATGTTGCAAGCTACGTAAGGCAGAGGTAGAATTAAAAAGGGAAAAGAAAAGTCAAATTGTGGGTCAGATCGTGGAGGTGAATTAGTACTATGGTAATTTACTAAGTAAGAGCATGGACCCTATAATATATGTACTCAAGTAAGCCCTACTTATAATGGGTTTGAACAACTCAAGCCAACACAAAACTCAAAAGTCCAAATCCACATCCTACACATTTAAGTGTAGCTAAGGTGTGTCATAATTGATACATCAATTAGCAGACCTGCTTCCTCTAATCTGAATTGAAATTAAGAAACCCCCCACTGGGCTTTGGATGGCTTCAATCAACCTCTAGTCCCAAATCAGGACAAGAACCCCAAAAGCGCCTATTGATGGCACAAAAAACAATTTCTTAAACCTCAAGCTCCAAAGTTGGCTAATGATCTTAGTCCACATAATTGAACTTTATCTCTTGCAGAATGACAATATCCAGGTCAAAACCTAACCAAACTTCATGGAGATAAAACTTATGGATATGTGCTCCCAAATCTAAGGAAGTATATCTTTATTAAGCAACAATTTGCAAACAGATACAAAATTTGAATAGCGGTTTTAAAAGAATAAGTGATTAAAAAAGCCTAATGAGGTTTTGGGAAACCTACTTAATCTTGTAATTATGCAATTTTGAAATGTTTGTTGGCTTTGTGGATATTGATTACAGAGCGAAATTCATATTGCAATGTTCATTTTACAATATTCGTTGTACATTATGATATAGTTGCATTGGGTCCTTTCACTGAATAAATTGCTAGGATATTTTTCATCTCTGACTTATCTCCAATTCAATCTAATACCTAAGGGTGCTTATATCTCTCAATCCCTAGTTTCTTGTTCTTTTTTTGGAGTATTTTTGACGTATCCAACGCTATTAACTCTAATTGTAGAACAAGTAGCACATCTCTGGCTTGACTCATAACATTATTTTCTTTTCAAGTTTTTTCTTTTTATGTTGTCCTTTTTTTTTTCTTTGTCTCATTCTTATTACTAGCATATTCCATATAGTCATATATTTAATAAATGGATGTTCTATTTCTGAAGGAAATGGAGAAAGCCTATGATAATACTTGTAATAAACAATCATGGTGGAGCAATCTTCAGTCTTCTGCCTATTGCCGATAAAACTCAACCAAGTATATTAAGTCAATACTTCTACACTTCCCATGACATCTCAATTGCCAAGCTATGTGAGGCGCATAGGTAATCAACTTACACTTTTCATCTATTATACAAAGCAACTCACTTATCACAACAATATCTATGCTACTTGTTTTTGTCCCTTATTAATTTATGTGCATTGAATGCTGACTTAGCCTTTGATAGAGCGGAGTGGAAGAAGCAAATTCATGTAGTTGACCCAATTAGTTGGGAAAAGGCTTAGTTGAGTTGAGTTGAGTTGAGTTGAGTATTAATTTATGTGCATTCTAATCTTATCCAACATTTTTTAGGTAATAAGGGCATTTATTATTAAGAGTGTTTTTCTTATCCTTTCATTGCTTATAAGAAGATTTTTCAAGACATAAAAGAAGAAAAGAAAAGAAAACAAACTAGTTGATATCCTCTCAGACTACTAAAGGCTAAACATAACTACTATTGGTGGTCCTTCAATTGTTTTTTCATTTCAATGCTAGTTTACGGTAGTTCCAACAAAATAACACACTTTTTATGGGAGAAATTTGAGATTTGGAACAAAATGGTCATTTCAAAAACCTAAAGAATAAGGGATGAACTTGTTAATATCTATATTCTCGCTTAATATACATAGTTGCACCCTATGTTACCTAGACTCGGGTATGGGTGTCGGATACAGGTACATATCTAGAGGGTCCAACTTGTTCATTTTCAAATTTTGGGACACGGGGGCGCAGCTATAAAATATGTTTTTTTTCCTTTTCTTTTTCTTTTCACTCATTTATTGTCCGTTTTGTTCTCCCACTTAAGTAAATTTCACCTATTAGTGATTATCTTCTTTCATGCTTTCTCTTCTTTCCTTTGGGGAATCTACATAGTAATATTTTAAAATCTAAAGTGTCGGACACATATCCTATACCCATGTCGTATCATGAAGTGTCGGACACGGGTACGTCGGGCTAAAGTAAAGAGTCTGGGTAACATAGGTTGCGCCTCTACTTATCAGCTATGGCCTTAGATCAAGTGGTATCTAACATGGTATCAGAGTAGGTTTTATTTTGGAGGTCTAATGTTCAAACCTCTTCGCAAGCATATTTGCTTCTTTATTAATCTTGTCTTTCCTCCCTATTATAAATTTAGTCTACATGCTATCTTACACGTGAGGGGGAGTGTTAATATTTATATTCCCGCATGTAGTTGGGCCTCTACTTATCAATTATAGCTTTTAGATCAAGCAATTTCTAACATTACTCAAGCCAAGGTTTGGATTCTTCGGGTCAATTTAGTCTAAGGAACAATTTTTTTTATTTTTTAGCAAAATGTAAGCAATTATTGAAAAACTTTGATTTTTAACTCAAAGTTGATAAAACCTTGGCTATGTGGTACTGTTTCGAACCACTTGAAAATGGTTAAATGATTGTACCATGCATCTTATGCATAAAACATGTCCATCGCCTATGTGTGCCATCCTATGCTCTTCTTTTTTTTTAACTTGTTTCACTCAATTGATTATAATGTCTTTCATTATTTTAATATTGTAAATTAGTTGCGAGCTTAGGTGTTTTGGCATGAGGATTGGACTTATTGGTGTAGGTGTTTTGGGAATGTAATTTATACATTTATTTTATGTGGAATATGGACAATAGCTATGGTTTATATGTGTTTGTGTTTTAAAAGATTTAAACTCACACTCAAAGTTGTGGGTTTGACCTTGTAAGTTTAACCTAGTAAACTCCAACTGACATTGAATAAACTATTATAACCAAGCCTCAAAGTCACTCCGCCCAACTAGGTTGTCGTTTAGGTCAAACTCACAAGCAAGGTACGAAACTTCGATTTCGCCCTAAATTTCGACCTTCAAAAATCAGAATTAATTCAGAGAAGTTTAATTCGACATGGAGAATTTTTGTAAAAATTTGCTAAATTAGAGAAGTTTAGAGAATTTTTGCATATATGCTTAAATATCTAAATTTATTGTAGTATAAGCTAAAAACTAATATAAATAGACACTTTTAATACATAAAAATATCAATAAGCGACCTAACAAAATTAATCTTGTTAAGTGAGTTGATGAATTTGAATGACGGCTTTTGGTCTTAATTTGTTTTCTTTATTTTGATATTTAATTTTGTGGTGGCTTGCTTCTCGACCATATACTTTACTAGTTTGAATTCTATCATGCTTAATTTATTAGTTTATTATTTGAATGTGTTGTTTATTAATCTTGTTTCATAAGAGTTAACTAAAAAAAGATGACTTTAGGAAATCTTTTAATTTATTTTTAAGTTTTTATCTTATTTCGACTTTAACTATTTATTTATTTTGCTTCTTTTCTTTTCTTTTTTGGTAAAGCATATCCCATAAACTACATAATTTGTTAACTTGTTAAATTATTTTTTAAAATTTATATTGCTATGTTGGTTGATGAAGTTGAAAATAATACATAATTATTAGTGTTTTTTTGTTTTTTATTGATGAAGTAACATCTTTTTTACTTCTCTGTCTAATTTCATCGAATTTTTGCTCGAATTTTTGCATTTTTTTTATTGAAAAACTAAACTTTTGTCGAAGTTTATCGAATTTCGTCGAAGTTGTCGAAGTTTATCGAATTATTTAGCGAATTTTTGCATGTTTTATTTTACATCCCACTTTGCACTTCGATGGTAAAAAAATCGAAAAAATTCTTCGGCGAATTTTTAGCCCTTGCTCACAAGTCCTCAAGGGCAATGATAGATAGATCCTCAAGATGGATATTTTGGTTCAAGGTGGATATTGTTGAGAACGTTTGGAACAAATTAATAATACCAGATCCAATATGAAGGAGGTTAATAGGATATAAGTGTTGGTCTCCCCTTCATTATTTTATAGGAACCCAAGTTGTGACAAAGAAAATCAGCGCAGACTGAGTCTGGAATTGGACGATATCGGATGTCAAGGGGCCACCATAACACTTGCATAATTAGCAAAATCAAATAAGGAGAGAGAGGATAACCTTGTTTGATATTTCTTTTAACCAATTTTACAATTCATCTTTCATTTAGTTCTAAATTACTTTTGGTAAAAATATTAACCCTTGAATAGTCACTCAAGAGTTGCGTATTGTCATAGTATAAACATCAATAGTATGATCATTCTTTACCATGTGCACTAATGGTTAGCTTCCCTTATAAGTTGATACATTGTAATCACTACCCTTCTAGGACCAATAATTCCAACCCTATGTTAATATTTACAAACCATATATCCGTATTTAACCGTAGGGGATTAGGTTTCCCCTCTATTAGAAACCGCTTGACCTAAAAGCTATAACTGATAAGTAGAGACCCAACTATGGATATGAAGTGAACATAGATATTTAAACTCCCCCTCACGTGCATGATGGTGTGTGGACTAAATTTATAATAAGAAGGAAAGACAAGATTAATAAATGAGATAAACAAGCTATCACTTGCTAGGAAATTTGCATATAAGACCTTCACAATAACAAAGCTCTGAGACGATGTTAGAAATTGCTTGACCTAAAAGCTATAGCTGATAAGTAGAGTCCTAAGTCCTAACTATGTATATCAAGCAAACATAGATATTAACACCCTCAAAGTAGGAGGATTCAATCTTTTGAAATCCTTTATCTAAGTTACTAATTTCTCCTTTCCATTTGTCAGGTCATATTGATGGCTTAAGCTAGTACAAATACAAGTGAAGATGCTTTTGCAAGCAATCCCTCAAACTTCCTATCGATGCACTCATCATTCTCTTAAATATTTCATCAATCATATCATGTCGTTACACTTGGTTAAGTTCAACATTCAAAGTGTTAAATACCTCCTTCCCAATTGCTTAGTCATTATTTTCTAGATTTCCCTCACTATTTACTATTGTCACGGTTTCCCTCGCTATTCATAATGTGATCAATCCTCTTGCAGTCCGTTAGACATAGTTGATGAGGAAGAAAGTTGAGGTTTGGAATCATCAATTTAGACTAGAGTACATAGTGGTTGGGTCCTTCTAATAGTTCCCCTTCAAGGTATCCTAGTGGTTCCTCTTCTTTTGTTAGCCTTTTACGTAATCAAACTGACTATATAAATTTCTATTTTCACTAGAGTACATTAAATTTGGACAAATAATTTTTAAATTTAAACTCTAGATTTTTGTCTAAAGTTTGTGTTTATGTTTCATAGTTTTTTCTCTATTTAAGGTTTAGGATTTGATGTCATATACCAATATCTACATCACAAGAAGACAAACCATGTAAAACACATGATATGATTATATATGCATGATATTTTAGGCCTTCCAACACTGCAAAAATATCCTTTGGACTTTAGTCTCATGTAGCAACTAGCATCCTATTCTAGCGATATACAATATGATCAAGATCCTCTAGAACACCCAAACTAGTTCTTGAGTCTACCAAGACTTCTTACGTATTCTCTAACATCAATTGTCTCATACTGTTTGAAATAAATGATTCAACATACAGTCTAAGTTATCCAAAGGAGGGCTACAAGTATCTCAATTGCAAGACTTCCTTAGTATGCTCGAGATTTGTCAGAACCCATGTCATCCCAAACCTAGTGATACAAATGTGTGAGTCTACCAAGACTTCTTATCAGGGCTTTTGACATGATCACCCTTTAAAAAAAAAAAAAATTCACAAATGCCATCCAAACACAAATAATGACACATTTGCCCTACTTTACTGTTCATAGCACAGTCAGCGCGCCAAACAAGCGCCACGTCGGCGCGGAGTTGGCATTTTGTACAAGGAATGCGTCTTTTGAAAAGACGCCTTCCCTTCAAATTTTTTTTTTTTTTTAATTTTTTTTTTGTATTAAGGGAAGGGAAGGCGTTGAAGGAACCGAAATGGAGAATCAAAAAGAGGAGGAATGGGCAAACCAGATCTTTGAATCTAATTTGCAAACAAGGGTTCTGGAAAAATTTATCTGGAATGTGGGGCGGCCTAATGAATCACACATCATAAGCTGGTGTTGGGCTTATTAGAATTCTATGTTATAGCAAGATAGGAAGAAGAAGCATGGAGGATTCAAAGCAAGTTATAGAAACTCTCTGCAATCTCTCTAGATCCTCAGATGATTGGCAATGCATGGGAGTCGATTGCCTTCTTCTTCTTCTCAAAAACCGGGAAAGAACGAGAAAAAATGCTCTCTGTTTGGTCATAGAGGGGAATAATGGTACTGGGTGCCTGACATTTCCAGAGAAAGCTCTAATAATGAGTTATGGGCTTCCATTTAATTCTGTGAGAAGTTGCAGACAGAAGAAAAATTTGAGAGAAATTGCAGAAATTTTGGTGGATGGTTCTGATCATTTCAGCAATTGGGTCTTGATGAAATTGCAGGAAATGGTAGAAATTTGTTGGTTTTCTTAAAAAAAAAACAAAAAGTAAATCTTCAGCTTGAGTTGCAGAAAGAAAAGATCTTTGAAGAAAGAACAGTGGCCATTAATGGGTATCTGATGAAGAAAATTATAGAACAAAACAAGGTTTATCTGTCTTGGTTTTGGATCAAATTAATGAGTAAGAGATCCATTTTGGGGTAATGGGTTTAGCCAAAATCGTCTTCTTGGAGAAATTTAAGGTGTTTGGGAGAGAAATGACGGTGAAAATTTAAAACCCTTGAAATTTTTTTTTTTCTTAAACGGAAGAAAGACGCCTTCCGTTTAAAAAAAAAAAAAAAAAAAATTTAAAGGGGTGAAGGGAAGGCGTCTTTTCAAAAGACGCCTTCCCTTCACTTTAAAAAAAAAAAATTGTGAAGGGAAGACGTCTTTTGAAAAGACGCCTTCCTTATATAAAATGTCACCTTCGCGCCGATGTGGCGCTTGTTTGGCGCCCTGACTGTGCTATGAACAGTAAAGTAGGGCAAATGGGTCATTATTTGTATTTAGATTTAGATGGCATTTGTGAATTTTTTTTTTTTTTGAAGGGTAATCATGTCAAAAGCCCCTTCTTATCATACATGTTTAGAATACTTTGACATACTAACAAAGTACTATACCAAAAATAGTAGTTAAGGATTACAAATTCGATTTCGACTTGACTTCGGTCACTTGAAAACTGGAATTAATTCGGAGAAGTTTAATTCGACATGGAGAATTTTTGTAAAAATTTTTGTATATATGCTTAAATATCTAGATTTATTGTAATATAAGCTAAAAACTAATATAAATAAATACTTTTAATACATAAAAATACCAATAAGAAACCTAACAAAATCAATCTTGTTAAATGGGTTGATGAATTTGAAATGGTGGCTTTTGGTCTTAATTCATTTTCTTTGTTTTCATATTTAATTTTGTGGTGGCTTGCTTCTCAACCATATACTTTGCTAGTTTGAATTCCATCATGCTTAATTTATTAGTTTATTATTTAAATGTATTTTTTTAATCTTGTTTTATTAGAGTTAACTAAAAGAAGATGGCTTTGGGAACTCTTTTAATTTATTTTTAAGGTTTTATTTTATGTCAACTTTATTTATTTATTTATTTTTACTTCTTTTCTTCTCTTTTTGGTAAAGGATATCTCATAAACTACATAATTTGTTAGCTTGTTAAATTATTTTTTAAAATTTATATTGTTATGTTGGTTGATGAAGTTGAAAATAATACATAATTATTGATATTTGTTTTGTTTTCTATTGATGAAATAACATTTTTTTACTTCTCTGTTGAATTTCATCGAATTTTGTTGAATTTTCTCGAATTTTTTGTCGCATTTTTGCATTTTTGAATTGATAAATTGAAATTTTATCGAAGTTTATTGAATTTTGTCGAATTTATCGAATTATTTCGGCGAATTTTTGCATTTTTTATTTTACATCCACTTCGCACTTCAATGGTAAAAAGAAAGGGAAATAATTCGTGGAAGTTCGCCGAATTTCGGAAAATTTTTGAGCCATGATAGTAGTACAAATATAAACTATGGGGTCTTCCTCATCTTTGCCTCTAAAATAAAAGTTATCACCATTATTCACTAGGAATGAAACGCGAGTGAAGTTGATCGATCCTGAATACATAGTACAGCCGTCATGACATAATTATACTATGTTGATAATCATGAATATATTTGTTGCGTGCATATTTTTGTGTCTACTAAAGTTTCATGACATGAGTAGATAGCGTGCTACTTATGCATGGCAATTGGTAGCATGCCGCAAAAAATCACTTCATGAAGACTCGTCACGTGTGCACAACTACAGTTTTGGTCATTGTGGCCATTCATATCTTTCTTTCTTTTTCTGACAATGTTAATGGTAGCTTGATATGCATTGTTGGGCCTCCATCTATCAACTATAATTTTCATGTTCAACGTTTCTAACATGGTATCAGAGTATTGATTTTATACGAGGTCTTGAGTTCAAGTCTCATGGTTTGGATTTGCATGTTCCCCTTTTGCAATATTGGTATTTGTCTCTTTTGTCTCTCCACGTATAGGATGGGTCTGCACGTGAGGGCTACTATTAATAATAACTTGATTTGCATTGTTTGGCCTCCACCTATCAGCTATAGCATTTGGGTTTAATGGGTTTTAAGTCTAACAGACGAAAACTAGATATTATATTAATAAATGTGAAATATATGCAAGAGTCCAAAACAAGTCTATGGGGATGAGGTGTCCACTCAAGTTAGTTACCGGCATTCCAAAATTGCACCCCAATCACAAATCCGATCACTATATTGATACCCCTTTGACAATTTGCTTGCATTGTGGCTATTCATATCATAGAGAAAATTGTGCAACTTGAAAGTCAAAACCCATCCAAATCCAAGTGCACCTCAGACACACCCAGTTGATTGGTGAGGATTGTTGTATTACTTATTTAATGCTTTTTTGGTCTGTCACACATGCTTAATCTAGAATTCACTGGAGTGTAATCTTAAAATTGTGCTGTTTGCATAGACTTATGTAATTTTATCAAAGGCTTCCTTGAATTTATAAGAGATAATTCCACTTCCTCATCGACTAAAGTTCAAAGAAAACATGAAGCTCTGAAATATGATTCTAAACTGAAGCTCTAAAACCATGATTCTAAGTGAAACTCCATGGTGCAGTGTGAACCACATAATGGTGCGGACCAAAGTGGAACTTCAGCATGCTTTGTCAGTTTCTCAACAGGTGCAGAGTGACTTCCTCATAGAAGTTGAAAGCTCCATTGAGGATAATGCCGCTTTTCACAGGTTCTCATTCTTATCTCAAGTGCAATATTTTCCTAATTTTGTTGTACTCTGACAACACATCTGTAACTGTTGACAGTATTTTGGGAAAATCTGCATGTCAGGCAGCAGATCATGCACTAAGTATCCTCTCAAGGCTCTCGATTGATGTTAATACCTCAAGCAATTTCCTTCTCTGCAGGATCCATAGAATGGAGTACTCACTGTATAGGTATTTAGATTTATGATTTCTATGGAGTTCAAGAATTTTTTGAAAGGCTTACTCAGTAGGATGAAGTAAGTCAAATGTCAGATTTCCGTGTGTCTTCTGGAGCACTCATAATGGTTTCAATTTTCTACCATATGACAGAATTGAACTGTCTGCTCCACCTACTACAATTCCCAGCAATGAAAACCAGTCTAGGTTCTACAGGGAAGGGTTTATTTTGTCCTTGGTTCTTGAGGATGGATGTATAGGCTTTGGCGAGGTAACCATTGTGTCTTTTGCTAAACAATATGAATCAATTTTTGATGTTATTGAATCATCTACGAAGACTACATTTACAACATCTCATGTAATTTCCTTGTATCTTACCATCTTTGTTGTTGGTTAGAATTTGTCTGCACTTATGTTCATTATGTATTGTTTGAACCCACTTGTGCCTATGCTTTCTATTTCAAGGATGCAATCTTTTCCATTCATTAACTCTTCCTTTGTAAATTATCTTGGATTTCAAAGACATTTTGGGAAACTTTTATAGTGAGAAAAAAAAAATGAAGTTTAAGGACTTAAAAATTGGAAACTACTCAAACGAAGACATTAATATTTAATGTCTAACCCAAGGGACATCATCATAGTGCTTAAGCATAAGAGTATTTTGTCATGCCCCAAGTGGTAGTCAAGGTTGAAATCCTAACTAGGATCAATGAGTGGTTCTTAAATATTGGATCGCAAGTCGTAAGACTAAGATTTTATAAACCATGAAAATAATTATTTTACAAATATATCTAAATATTTAAACTGAATAACCAACTCTTTTAATGGAAACAAATTTCTAGAATTGTAAAAAATTATTATAGTAGAGCCCTATTTTACATTTGGGAAACATATATGGAGATCAAGGTTTGCATTTTTGCATTATACTAATTAATTGTCAAGTCAGTTGCATATAAAATTGAACATAACTTATCAAATTGCAATATAAAGAAATGTACATTAAAGTTTCAACTAGTTCTGTATTCTTATGATTGCTCAATACTCACAAGTTGTGACCTCCTTCATCCCTATTCACATGCTTATTCGTTAATTTTAATAATTTATTTTTTGTTTAGGCAAGTTTAGGCTTTAGCTTTAGTAGCATTGGGCTTTAAGCCTAAAAAGCCAAGAAGTTTCTTGTCTTTAGGCCTCAATTTTGTAACTTAACAAGGATTGGTAGAATCGTGCTAAGATTCTGGATTCTACAAGATTTTACAAGTAGAATCGGAATCCTACTTTGACTCTTTCAAAAAAAAAAAAAAAATTCTACTTTGGATCCAGATCAACGAAGTGTCGTGGGATCGTAAAATCGTAAGATTCTACAATTTGGATTGGGATTCCAACTACATCCTAAGTCCTATGACCCTTGAATCATGGGACTTAGGATGTAGTTGGAATCCCAATCCAAATCGTAAAATGGTAATCTTGCTAAAAAGAAAAATTATAATATATATATATATGTATATTACAATTTTTCTTTTTTGCAAGATTACCATTTGATAATTGACAATAGCAGGTGAGTTGAAAAACTCAATTGTTTCATTAGGATTTTTACCTGCAATGGACAAGTTGCAATGTTTAGACCATTTCAAGCGAGGCCTTTTATTAGCATTAATTTAATTCTTTTCTTGAAATCACTGAATGTCTAAGATAACATAAAATTAAATTTCTTCACTAGTGTTTTTGGTCCATTGTTCTCCAGACAAATAAAACATGGAACTACTATCACATGGAGGCAGTTGAGGACCTGAGGTTATGATTTAAAGCACTCCAAGTTGTTTGAATTGTTTCTTTCTCCAAATTCATGAGCTAGATTCTATGTTCATGGATTTTAGATTTCATAAACCTTGCCCCTAAGTTGAGTTGTTTAAATTGATAATGCTCCAAAATCTGGAAAACACAAAAAAGAGAAGGAAAAAAACAAACCTTGAACTTTCTGGAATTCTTGGAGAGTGCATAAAAACATTGGTCCCTAGATTAATCTAATTAGGGAAAATCATCAAAATGTAGTCTAAATCATCTGTCACTAAAATTGAGAAAATCAGGGAGATCAACTTTGCTGGACAAAGCGTTAATTCATCATATAACTAGATGACATCAACAACAAAAGCTTACGTGTTTATGGTAAGCTGGTTTGATTTCTACTTTGTCAACTCAGCCAAATGCCCTGATTCTAGTACTTATTAGTATAAGATCCTTCATTTGATAATGTTTCTTCAAGGTCCTTCATTTAATAATGTTTTTATAAGATCCTTCATTTAATAATGTTTTTATAAGATCCTTCATTTTTACGTCTCATTCTTGTCATATGAACAGGTCGCTCCTCTTAATATTCAGAAAGAAAATCTGCTAGATGTGGAAGAACAACTACGGTTTCTTCTTCATGTGATCCAAGGAGCAAAGATGAGTTTTCTTCTTCCTTTACTAAGGGGAGCATTCTCATCTTGGATCTGGTCATGCTTAGGAATCCCAGTATTGTTCGTTTAACTTTTTTTTTTCAAATTTATATCCGAAGTACATTCTTGTTGATATAGTACTACTAATGGAGATTTGTTAAAAATGTGTTGTTTTTTTCTAGCCTCATTCAATCTTTCCAAGTGTTAGATGTGGTGTGGAGATGGCAATACTTAATGCAGTAGCAGCAAGTCAAGGTTCTAGTTTATCAAATTTACTTGTACATCATGAGTGTTCAAACCAAGGGAGTCAATTAATTGCAGCGGAAGAAATAAGCAAAAGTTCATCAAGTGTCCAGATTTGTGCCCTTCTAGACTCTTGTGGTACTCCCATGGAGGTAGCTATTGTTGCAGAGAAGCTAGTCAAAAAAGGGTTCACCACAATAAAGCTGAAGGTGAGATAATATTCCCAAGTTACATTTAATGATAATTGTCTGTGCTATTATTAAAGGACTTTAATATGAAGAAACAAGTGGGATGCAGTATTACTTTCAGGCCATGCAACATTGATAAAGAAATTATAAGTGTCAACATCCAACATAGATAGGAGGTCACTTAGCAATTGGTGCTTTCTGAAAGTTTCAAAAAAGGCACTACCATCTATGTTGTATTCTTGCATATATATGTCTGTAAGTATGCATGCATATATATTTGTCTCTGTGTATCTATAGATGGCTAGATGCCTAGAACCACACAAATCACACACCTACATATATATAGACATTTTTTATTAAATTTTTTTACTAAAGGAGAAGAGAAAGAGAAAGATACTAGACAAGCAGGAGAAAGAAACTTTTTTGCACAACTTAAGACTTTCCTTATAATTCAACCAACATAAATAGATCTATAAAAGGAGCAATTAGTATTACCATACAACTATAGCTATGTGCAAAACATTCTCACAGTACAGTGTTGCATGAGTGTTAAAAACATTAATCTACTACAATAACAATTAGAATTTAAGATGTGTCAGATAAAGTTTGATCCATGATATACACAGGTGGCATTCTTGAATATATCTGAATATGTATAACACTATAAGTCAATTGTAAACCCTAAGCTTCAGTTTGGTGCTATCAAAACACCAAAATTTAGTCACAATTCATGAAGTCCACAACACTTCTCAGTATGCCCATGACAGGTAGGACGTCGAGGAAATCCTTTAGAAGATGCTGCTGCAGTCCAAGAAATTAGAAAAAAGATTGGGCGTCAGATCAAACTTCGTGTAGATGCCAACCGGAATTGGACATACAAACAAGCTATAGAGTTTGGATCTGGTGTGAAACTTTGTGACCTGCAGTATATTGAGGTATGATCTCCTGCTTAAATCAGTTGTATATTGAACTGTAACAAGTTCTAGTGACCATTCTAAGTGGGTTTAAATATTCTACCCATGTTCTTTATATTTTCCAAAAGTTCTATTGTTTAATCATCATCATCTTATTTCTATTGTTTTCTGTCGTGTTTTCCCATCAAACTCTTCATGACAATTTCAGACAAAAAAGTCTCCGTGCCTTTTCTGCCACATTAACATATTATGGTATATGCTATGCCAATATTATTGATCAGGGTCTTACTGAACCTTCTAGCATATAACTATAATTCTTTGTATGTACTTACTCATCTTACAGGAACCTGTCCTTTTAGAAGATGATATTATTAGATTCTGTGAAGAAACTGGTCTACCTGTAGCACTAGATGAAACCATCAGTGATATTCAAGGAGATCCTCTCAATAGACTTGCAAAGTTCATGCACACAGGAATAGTTGCTTTGGTAAGCAAAATATAATTTACTGAAGAACTTCTTGTGCAATATATTGTTGGTTTGTAGCTAGCTCTGGAGAACTTCTTGTGCTCCTGCTGCTTCACTTGTTTTCACTTTTCATAATATAAGCCATCTTGTTTCCTGTCAATTAAAAAAAAAAAAAAAAATAGTACATTAATAAGCATTAGTGGCGCATCCCCTAAAAGGAAAATTACAAGGAGATAGATTCATTAATTTGCAAATGCTTAAAGCTTAAAATTATCACTAGATTGAGAAGTGCAACTTATCAATCTCAATATTTTTTGCATTTGATATGATATGATGATCAGAAAATGTTCTCATTGGAATGAACATATGTCAGGTTATCAAACCAAGTGTTATTGGGGGTTTTGAAAAGGCAGCACTAGTTGCAAAGTGGGCTCAGAAGCAAGATAAGATGGTTATTGTCAGTGCTGCTTTTGAGAGTAGTCTGAGCCTGGCTGCATATGTTCAGTTTTCACATTACCTTGAGCAGGAAAACATTGAAATATGCAGAGTGATCAGTAAGGAGCCAAACCGACCTGTAGCCCATGGGCTTGGAACATACAGCTGGCTTAAAGAAGATGTGAGCACAGAGCCACTAAGGGTTTCTTTTCATCCTGATAGTGAAGTGGTTGAAGCATCTGTAGAAGATGCTGCTCGTCTCTTGAATGAATTCAATGTCAATTACGACACCATCCAGAAATCTTACGTTGGAGAAGAAGTTCAGAGATACCATGTAACATTGTATCGGGAGGGTTTTTCTTATTCAATCAATGTTCAAGAACTTGGACCAAATACACATGTAAGTATCTTTCTGACATATCTGTCTACCATTGGTGCTAGTTTGTGAGGAATAGGTTCTCTAATTTTATGAGATCAACAATTTCATCCCGGATTCCCAATATATGAAAACAATACGTCTAGGCTAAGACTAAAAGCTTTTGCATGCTTCTTTATTCAATCATAGCATACGTAGGCAGTGATACAAATGCATTTTGGAAGACTGTCACAAGATATGGGCCATTGATGGTGAATATGTATAATGATGAGTAAAACGGTTTTGAAGGTCCATCTTCTTATAAATGAGGTCTAGTCATTGTGATTGTGATTGGATATATCACAATGTGGAAATAAAGTGTCATCCAATCCCCATCATTAATTAATTAGTGATGATTTGGTGCCACATTTATAGGAGCTGACTGCAATTCTTATAATCAAGTGACATGATAACAATTACCTTAATCAATCTAGATTGTTGGGGTGAATTCACATGTACTTCATTTAAGGATACCAAAATGATGCGTTTTCTCCTTCATACAAATGTACTGCATAAGCATATTGTTTAAAGTTGTGATTGCTGACTTTAATAGTGGTGAAAAAGACCATTTGATGATTGCTATCATGAGGATTTAGCATTGTAGCTTTAATGGTATTTATGACATCGAATAATCAAACTACTCTAGAAGTTTGTGCTGGAAATCGAAAATTAATTTTTTGAATAGACTAAGGACATCAAAATTTAATTCTTTAAAAAGCAAGCCTTGGCACAACAGTTGAGGTTGCTCCAGTGTAACCTTGGAGGTCACGGATTTGAATTTGGAAACAACCTCTCTGATTTGGTGGTAAGACTGCATACATCATCCCTTCCCCAAATCTTGCGATGGCAGGAGTCTCATGCACTTGGTATGCATTTTTTCAGTACACTATGAAACATTTATAATTATAGGTTAGATTTTACTTAGATCAATTTTGAATCTTGTAGATGATTTGAATTTGGAAACAGCCTCTCTGATATGGAGGTGAGTTTGCGTATATCATCCTTTCCCCAAACCCTGCAATGGCAGGAGTCTCAAGCACTCAGTATGTTGGACACCCAAGAGGGGGGTGAATTGGATGTTTCGGTCAATTATGACAAATTTAAGGTTTTCTTGTAGAATCCTTGGATTTATGCAAATTAAGTGTCAAGAATTTTTACGTGGTTTAGAAAACTCTTTTCTACATCCACGCTTAGAGAAACCTTCTCTACGATTCAACTATTTCTGATTCACTTCAAGGATGTGAATCAAATCGTTACAATGCCTTTTTACAGGCTCAAGACTAACCCATCCTTTTATGCGCTAAAGATGAACCTAAAATATTCTTTTACGAGCTAAGGATGAACCAGGTAACCCTTTTCTAGATAAAGGATGAAATTAGGACCCTTGATTCCAACCTTGGAATCACAAGTGATTGATAATCACTTGACTTATGGGATCCTTTTGGGATTTTTACTACCAAATCCTTCCATTTCTCTATTCTCAATGCCCCTAACCTTCCCTTATTCTCATCACACTCTTCCATTTGGAAAGCCAAGGTTCCATCGAAGGTTAAATTCTTCGGATGGGTAGCTTCTCATGGGAAGTTGAATACGGGGGATATGCTACAAAAGCGCTTCCCATATATGTGCATATCCCCGTATTGGTGTTATTTGCGTGGTAAGGATTATGAGTCAGTGCGACATTATGTTGGCAACGTCCAGTAGCTAGAAAGGTGTGGGCTAGATGGTGTCAGCATTTCCCAATCATGAGTGGTGACCTTACTGTGGAGGATTCTATAGACATTTTTCCTTTTTTGAGCATCGTTCAGCCCTCATGGCAAGATCATTGGAGGGTGGCATGTTTGGCAGTCTTGTGGTCTCTGTGGAAGGAGAGGAACAAAAGAATATTTCACAACGAATTCTCTTCGGTGGTTCGAGTTTGGGGAAATTCCCAAATGTTAGCTTCCTTTTGGATTGCTAATAGCTCATTGCCTTTGGGGTATGCCTTTGGTGATTGGCTAAGAGGATGGGGCAGTTTTGTATCCTCATAGTTTAGGAGTGGGGTTATACCGTTGTACAGTTTTCAAAATTTTACAATTAATACAGGGGCGCAGCTACCCATGGGCTGTAGCCCAAGTAAATTTTTTATAAATATATTGCTTCTTGTTATATAAACATATCATTTGACCTTAGCCCAGGTGGTAGAGTAATATAATTAGATACCTTAATTCATGGGTTCAACTCAGTAGTCTTGCAATTTTTATTTTTTCTTCTCTATATATCTTTTTACCCAATATTCATTTGTCACCATTTTAAAAATCTCAATAATAATAATCAATAAATTAATTAATAAATAATTGGATACAAGTCGACATTAAATAATTTTTTTTTAAAATGACACCAAAAAAATGAGAAAAAATTACCCATGTCACATCGCTATTATTATTATTATTATTATTATTTGAAAAAAATACTTCCTAATGAAAGAAAATAAAAAAAAACAGTGAGATGTACTAATTATTTGAAAAATAAAAATAAACATTTTCTTTTAACACTAGCATGCATCCACATTCATTTGTATATCAAGTCTCTCTCTAGTATCTACCTCCCATTTAACTAAACAACCAGACATTGTGAATGGAATTAGTAGTTTATACATGTTATAATTATCTTCTTCATGTTATTTTAAGTCTTACTCTACCTTTATTAACCTTATGAGATATTAATAAGTCACTTTTCTTAATTAGCCTAGGCAGATGTCTTTATTGCGCTTGAACTACCTTAAACTATCTTGGATACGGAATGTAGCTATTCATGGCTAGCCTAGGCTCAGGTAAATATTTTTAAAAAACTATTCCATAATATCCTTAATTTATACCCTTAATCACCAATTCAACGGCCAAATCGCTCAAATTGCAAATGCCCAATCGTAGCTCTAAATCAATGGTCAAATTGTTGAACGCCAAATCAATGTCCAAATTGTAGCTCTAAATCAACGCTCAAATCGCCCAAAACCTCCTGCAATTCTTATCGTATCGTTGAGATTTTTATAAAAAAAAATTTTAGCCCACCCAAAAAAAAAATCCTAGCTATACCCCTGAATTAATACATATATACTATCTTTAGTTTCTTTTATAAAAAAAAAAAATTCACTTGACTTATTTCAACTAGAAACAAATCAAAGATAGTAAATAATGAAAGTTTGTTCTGCATGATTAAAACAATTACAATGAAGCTCAATGATACAAATCAAATCAAATACAAGATATGAAATTGAAGGTCATGAATTGGAGAGACCTTACATTCAATTTTACCTTCCTTGGATCAACTACTAAAAAATGATTTAAAGAAGCTTTAGAATGATGCACACCATGAAAGCTTTGAAAAACTCCTTTGAATCAACACATCTTTGGTTTTGAAATTTGAAAAATGGAGAAAGAAGTAAAAAACTTGAAACCACTCAATTTTCTCTCATATGTGTCTCTCTTGTTTCAAAAATGGCCTAAGAATGTGTGTTTATACCCTAGAGACAAGTATTGGCCATTAGACACACTAAACTAGTTGTTGGGGATTCAAAATCTGAATTTTAGAACATTAAAATTGCTTCCAAAAAGTATGGAGTGCGTTCCTCTCTGTAGGAGCATGTTCATTGAAGTCCCGAGAACCCCAACATTCAATTTCCCAGGCAGAAGCGTGTTCCAGAAAACTGGAGCGCATTCCAGCTCAATGTAGTCGATTGGATGCAATCCAGATGACGGGTTTCAATCCAGTCGACTGGACATCCAGTCAATTGGTTTGAGCCAATCTGCACTAATTGTGTAGTTTTTGGATGGTTTTGAATTTCTATCTTTATGGGCATGTTTGAGTGATTAAATATGATTGAAATACATGATTAAAATCCTTTGAAAACATTTCAAACAAAGTATTGAAGCCTAAGTTCAAAAACAAGACATATTTCAAAAACTTAAACATATGGAGTTTTTGAAAATCTTGTGCATATGTGATTTTGATAAAACTAATGCAAGTATGATTCAAGCAAGTTTAAAATGATTTGAGAACATAAACTAAACATGTTTAAACACTTGGAATGCATTTTGAAAGAAAATGCATGCGTGAATTTTAGTAAAGATTGAGCAATATAGATGCAAGTAGGCTACAACCTAAGTCTAAGTCTGTGAAGGTAAGCTCTCATCCTCTTCTCTTCACAGCAACTTGTCCAAGCTTTGATTTTGGTTTGACTGGTTCTGCTTGATTGGACTTGAGATCACTTGAATCTTGTACTGGCCTTTAACTTAATCATTGGTGCTGAAACATAGGTGATTGTTTGTTAGCATCAAAACACTTAGACGAATTCTAAGTGGAAAACCACGTAGGTCAACAGGGTATGCTTGTTTTTAGTATAGTCTGAAACATTTATAATTAGAGGTTAGATTTGCTGATTTAGGTCAGTTCTGAATCATGTAGATTAATAATTTGTCATTGATTCATCTTAATGAAAAGGTCGTAAGTCTTAACCCACTTACATGAAGTTTATTACAAGCACTGAGGCAGTTATCCGGCCTATTTCTTGCCTTAGCTAGTCATTTCAAAATGATCAATTGTTCTTGAACACAACAGAATCACGGAGTTTATTTTGAAGGCACTATGAATACATAGGGTTTTTTGGCAGGATTTCCATGTGTCATGGAGATTAAGGCCATTAAACGTTCTTTGCTCCCTCAGTACTTTCAAGTGGAAGATGGTTCATACTTGGTTGGAAGCAAACCAAGGAGCTGATTGGCCTGCTGGTTTTTTTCATTGCAACTACGAAATTCTGATTTCTCCCTCCAAAATTCCTGTCCAACTTGCTTCCCTTATAAAGTAGGATTATAGTGGCTTTTGTTATGTGAGAATGATGGGTAAACTTAGGTCCGAGGTCCTCTTGTAATTTATGCTCTTTGCTCTTTTCTTCTCTGTTCTTCCATTGAAATCCTATTCTTATCGACCTAAAACATATTAGGGTAGGTGGTTACGGGATGAATTGCTTCCTTAAAATTAGTGACTTTCTACCAAAGGCTAGGAGTCTAAGGACAACAAAATGACACATCTATCTTCAATTTCAAGCTAACTGGTGTGTTGTAAAGTTTCCAAACACAAATTATTTTCACATTAGTCTTTTGATAAAAAATAAATAAAATAAGAAAAGAAAATTACCAAACATGTGCTTTTCAATAGTTTTCTGATAAAAGATTTCTTTCTTATCTCCATGCTCTGTTTACAGTATTGTCCTTTCCACTTCAAGTAAAAATATATCATTGGTCATATCGTTTTTGTTGAAAACATGAAACCTGCAGGGAAAAAGAAATGCCATAGCAATGACTGATTGTTAATTTATCATTGAAGGACCTTTGAAAGCAAGCAGATACTAGAAAAGTTTGTACTGATCTGATCTTTTTTTTTTTTTCTTAATGAAGTTTAAGTTCCGAATATTAAAATTACTTGTAACTACTCCTGCAACCAAAATGTTGGCTGAAGAACTCATAATTGTCTGAGTCAAACTAATCAATACTGGAATAATTTCTTAACTGCTAGGGACCTGGGGAAAATTCCTTGTCCTCCTTAGGCCCTAGCTTTTGTGGTGTGGTTGCTTTCCTTTTCAAATATATGCTTTTCTATCTCTTATCAAAAAAAAAAAAAACCAGAGAAGCTAATTAGTACATGAAAAACATCCTCATTTTATGTTCAACAACAAATGACTTATATAGAAGAACTTCCACTTCAGCTAATCAGCTAAAAATATGGGTATATGATCAAAGGACTAATTGTTGGTATATGATTCAAGAGATTAATAGTTTGATCTTGATACCATTTCTTTCTAGAAAAAGAAACTACTTCCATTATGTTTCTCCTTACTGTAGGCTCACTTGCACTATAATTTGGATGATGCAGGATAATGTACTTGTTTTCCTTCATGGCTTTCTTGGAACCAGTGAAGACTGGATTTCTGTTATGAAGGCCATTTCAACCTCAGTCAGATGCATTTCAATTGACCTTCCAGGCCATGGAGAATCGAAGATAGAACAGAAGAACAATAAGGCAAAAGAAGAACCAAATTTGTCAATTGAAGTTATTGCAGATTTATTTTGTGAGCTAATACGCAAAATCACCCCTGCTAATGTTGTCCTACTTGGTTACTCAATGGGAGCAAGAATAGCATTATACATGGCGATAAGATGCAATAAACAGGTATATTGTGGCTGTTTGTGATTTGGTAGTTTGTTTAGTGAGTTTGATTCTTGGATCTGAGTAATTAGCTAATAATTAACATTGGCCATGAAGATCGACGGAGCTGTTATAATATCAGGAAGTCCCGGACTGAAGGATGTTAGAGAAAGAAGAAGCCGCATGGTTCAAGATGATGCTAGAGCACACTTGCTTGCAACAAAAGGCTTGCAGTTCTTCCTAGATACCTGGTACTCTGGGCACTTATGGATGAGGTGATGACCTAGCTTTTTCGAGTAAATATTTAGTTTCCTCTGGTTGTGCTTTTATCAAGCTTTTTGAGTTATGCACAAAAGATGTGTTAAAATTAGCATGCAAGTGGTAAAAGCCACCTCAATTTATAATGTTGACTTCCATTTATATACATACATACTTGCACACACACATATTCAGCTGCGATAAGAATGTCAATTTTTAACTTTGATTTATCTTTGTTGTATTAAGCAGTTTAAGGGCTCATCCTCAATTTAAGAAAATAATTTCAAGCCGTTTGCAGCACAAAGATGTTCATGGCTTGGCAAAGTCCCTGTCAGATCTAAGCATTGGGAGGCAGCCGTAAGCTTATCTATATTTTTGTGCCTTGATTTTATTTATCACTTTTTTTTTTCTTTTGGATAGTACTACGCAAGTTTATACGACAAGGATTTGGAAACAACCTTGTATATTAGAAACAAGCTAATAAGAACCTGCGTGATGAGTTAATAGGACACTATGCAAGTTTGTCAGCAAGTACATGCCTATGACATTGTGATACTACAATATTCCCATTGTAACCAAAAGGGTAGTATATAGAAAGGACTCCTTATCAGCTTCCAAGAGCCAAATCAAATTTGACTAAAAATACTCACTGGTGGCATCCGTGTTAACTCATCAGTAATTATCATGCACTACCATCTGAGGTCAATTCCAATGGTATGGATAGCTGGTCATTCTCTCTTTCCTTCAACATAAATAAGCAACTTCATTTCCTTAAACTTCTCCATTAGAAACTATTGGATGGTTAAGCAGCTAATACTGTGGCTTCAAGAACCAGAAAAATTGAACTAGACATCTCTCAAGGTGGCAGCTATGTAACTAGTTAAGTAATTATTATGCAATGCCTTGAACATTTCTTCTGGAAGGGACATCAATTCCATAGATAGAGCTGGTCACTCATTATCTCCAGCCTTCACCGTGATAACATAGACCACTCTACTATGGCTCTTGTTTGTTGGAAATTTCACAGAAGAACACTCTACAGTTGTAATTGAGTGAAATTAGAGTCTAGGACATGTCTAGTGTCCCTCAAGATCCTTGCCATCTGAGCATCATCAGCACATCCAGTATACTCTTTTTAAGCGAAGGTTAACTTAGAAACATGGTTTTATATGGATTGTTTGATAGAGCTCAATTGACTTAAAATGGAATCAATTATAAGATAATTTCAGACTTTGAAATAATTTCATTTTGTTTGGTCAAGGCCCTTGTTAAACTGATAAGAACAGATACTACACTTGATCTTAGGCAAAAGGTCAACAAATTATTAGTTGTACCTTGTTTTAATCAATTACTGTTAGTTTGAACCAAGTGTCTCGTTATGTGAAAGTCTGAGTTGGAATTGGAAATTCTCTGTAAAATCTTGTCAAATTATAAAATTAAAACTAACCAAATGTTGTCTGGATAAAGAATGAGCTAGTTCACTTTCATGGAATTTAACGCACCAGGCTGCCTTGCGCTGTGTTTAAGGGCAGTGTTTTTAGTCAGTCCAATTGCTTCAGAGTTCAGTTTATGAAATCACAATATTCTTATTCCTCGGTCAATATAACTGATTGCTAATGTTTCCACTTTAGGTCTTTGTGGGAAGATTTGAAGAAATGCACGACTCCGTTGTCATTTGTTTGTGGTGAAATGGATGAGAAGTTCAAGGAAATTGCAAAGCAAATGTTATTTGAAGTCAGCCATGGGTCAATGAACAGAGATGACCACAGTAACAAAATTCATGAAATGATCGAGGTTCCAGATTGCGGACATGCCGTCCATCTTGAGAACTCGCTTCACTTGATCAAAGTGGTAAGGAAGTTTCTGACAAGATTGAATAAAACAAAATCCATGTGTGCAGCCTCAACCTCCACTTCCCTTTAAGAAAAGCCTCGTCTTTTCCAAACGCAACTTTAAGGTTTATTATTCAGGCCCATGATACACAATCAATCTAGCCAATATAACAGCGTTTCAAATGCCTTGTTCCACAAAAAGGTAGCTTCTCCAGATCCTCATGCCTCAGGCATATCATTATATGACAAAATAAGCATAAGTTTCCGTAGTTTATTTTATATCTAAACACTCTACAATGAGTAGAGCTAGATGAACAAGAACAACAGATCTGTAGTGATCTGAATATATAATTTTTGTTCAACTGAAACATAAATCCTTCTACTCTATGTAAATGACAATTGCTATCAATGTTTCATCTGGTGTAATTATTATTACTTGTTCAAATATATAATGGTTCATCAAGATAGATAGATAGATAGATATTGTATGAATCAAAATTCACTGCCTCAAAAAAAGGAAATGCTGTGGCCACACCTTTTTTGCTTGCTTCTTATGAAAGTTTTTGAGCACGTGTATACCTACAATTTGCTTTGAAGTCATTAGTCATGTCCATTAGCTGCAGGTAGCTTGAAATTACTATTACCACAACCTTAAGCCTTTCATTTGATTAGCATTCCCAGGCTTCTCTTATTCTCTTTGAACACCATGTGGCCTGCAAAATAACATAAAAGTCCGTCCCCCTTCTGATAATAAGCAAGGATGAATTGAGGATTCATTTAACTTATACATGCATTCTGAAACTTTACTCCACAGTACTTGTGTATGCATACATGTATGCTTAGTAATTTTGGTTGTTTGTTAGAGGTAATTATGGTTAAACTTGAAGTTTAGGTTATCTTAGTGTGTAAGAAATAGATGATGTTAAAAAATAAAATGTTAAGTCTGCTGTGAAAGATGGTTGAAGGAAAATGTGGAAGACATGGGATCAGTTACACAGCATCGATTTTCCATGAACGATACTTGAGATTTCTATTCTAAAATTACTTAAAAATATTTACAGCCAGAAATGATAAAATATAGACTTAATTTAGTATTTTGTAAATTTCACAAATACAATGATATTATAATGTGTTATTCTATTTTAAAATTTAATTATTACAAATGAGAGAGATACATGTATAAAGGTTTTAGTTCAATAATTTTCCACTACAAAAATATTAAATTTATATTAAAAGCAAGTTCTAATAGAAATAATATATGACAGAACTTAAGTTCGTTAATAAACTTGCATCTGTTTTAAGACAAAATGGACATAGTTTTACATTCATATTCTTCTTCACATACACCATTTCAAAAACAAATTTGTTCTAATCTCGCTCTTTTTGTTCAAAAGATCCCTATGTTTATGAAAATCTCATATATTATTTGATATATGTATAGACAAATACTAGTCTATAAAGGGTGTTTTTGAAAGCTAAAATATGTGAAGATCGTCATTTTGAAATGGCCTTATCCCATCAAAAAATAATTAAAATCCTTCCTATTTTTTTAATATTGTCCATAAATAAATAAAATCAAGTACAAATTTACTTCAAGAGAAACAGACAGGGATGCATGAAATCAAAGCTCTATTATGGGTTGATTGATGATTAGAGCCTCTTGCTCCTCTTAGATAGAATGAGAATAGAGATACAGCAGTAATTGGAAGACCTCAAACTTGTCAAGTTGCAAAATGTCAGACCAAGGAAGTCATTAGTATAAATTTACCCAAAAACTTACATTGTAACCAAAGCAGTATGAAAAGGACTGTTTTTTGGAGAAGTAATTAGCTAAAACAAACGTAGTCTTGACTCAACCTAATTCAATTACATGTTGGTATGATTTATATTCACTGAAAGAGGAGTCTTAACAAAGCTATGAAACTTTTCTTCCTTTTATAATCCAAAATTCAATGAAAAGAAATCTAGTTTCATACTTACTGTGTTCACTCACATATCACTCTTTCTTTTCTCTGTTATTTTTGTTGACCCACAATAAATTTATCAACCTGGATATAGAATAGAATATAGCAAACTTACTTTTGGTAAATTAGAGTTGCAATACAGTTGGCCAGTAAAAGAAGGAATATGGTAGGTAAATCAGAGTTGCAATATAGTCGGTCAGTAAAAGAAGGAATATGTATGTCTAGGACTACCAAGTTTTCAACTAGCTACCTTGTAAAGCTATATTGGAGAGAGCAGATTCCCAGAAAACGTTGTTACACTGTTACAAACCATATATTATCATCAAACAAATATTTAGCAAAGAAGGAATTCTTGATGGAAAGCATGTTGCACTCCAACTCCTCTGCATATGAAAAGCTAATCGAAGTGGAGTTGTTACAGAATGACCAAATATCTTATAAAATAAAATTAAACATCAAGATCAATATTGTGGTATGCAGCTGCATGTGCATAATATATATGCTCAGACCAGAAGACAAGGATTTGTTCACATCTTTATGAGTTTGTGAGCTATTCCTTTCCCCAATGCTGAAAACAGGACTTCTTAAGGTAAACTATGTTTCTTACTATTTTTTTTTTCAGCAAGCTCATAAAATACAATTGTTCAACAATTATACTAATTGAAGAGAAGATGCCGCATCTTCCCACGTACGTTAGTCTTTTGTAAATGGCCAAATGCACAAGTTTAGGCTATTTATGGCTCCTTTCTTTCTACTTAAAGGAATTTAGAGAGACAAAATATATATAATTTTTGTCAATTCTATATTTCAGTAGCATCAACAATATGATAAAGTAAACTCAAAACATTCCAACAACCAAACAATTTCAAGACTCTTTCCAGGTAAGAAGGAAAGATAGATCTTTTAACCCAATTATTCAACAGCTTCAAATTGTCGCCAATGACCAACATAGGATTCAGAGAATCAAACACCCTAAAAGTAGTACACAAAACTCATGCAAGTAAAGTTGGCATTGACAAAGCAGAAACATGCATCCATAATTTATAATATCCTCATGGCCATAAACCTAACGTAAGTGCAAGTTTAAAGTAACACTTAATCAAAAAGGGAATGAAAAATCATTAGTTTATAACTCTATCATGTCTAGATTGTACCTCTACCTGAAACAAATGAGCTTGAGAATGAATACCTTTGGCAAGTAATCCATTTCTCGCCAGCTACTGTGACCAATTTGGAGTAATTGTCATGTACAATATGATCCTGAAATTTAGGCCAGGGTGGTCCTTGACCGACAGATAAAATGACCTAAGGATGTATTCAAGACCACGAGGGAAGAATATCTGAGCACCTAAAATAACATGCAATTCTAGTTGAAAATTGCAGCAAATCAGTGCTTTTAGTTAAATTATATCTCCGCATCATGCAATTGCAATACATTAGTAACACCTGTGATAGAATCCATTGTTCTAGCAAAAGCTTTTCCTTCCCATGGTAGCATAAATACGGCATGATCATCTATTGTTTTCAAACGCATGTTGTGGACTGCAAAGTGCAAAAGGGACTATATTGGTGCCATTGGTTGGAGCCATCATACTTGATGTAGCACTGAAAACATTCTTATTTGATTGATCTCGTGGTTAAATTGATTGAGACTCAGTGAAGAGAAAAATAAACAAATAAATATCAATTCAGGTTTGGACCATTTTGGGAAGAAGTTCCATAGATCAAGAAATAGTATTCAAAAATATTATAGCATTTCTAAAATATATTTTTCCCATAGGGAAGCTTTGTCAAAAATTCAACCTCCTTCCCCATGAGTATGTTCTTCTAAAGGTGATAAAATCCAAGCAAACAAGACACAACACAAGATTCATACCCATGACCTTGTAAATGCATGAGTTGTCAAATGTTAACCCCCAACCACTTAAACTTTGCTTGAGAACTATAAGCCACTATTTAGTCATCGCCTATATATTTCCTTGGTGCAATGATTGAGGTTGCTATATTGTGACCCAAAGTTCAAGGATTTGAATCTGGAAACAACCTCTCCAACATGAAGATAAGGTTTTGTACATTGACCCTTTTCCAGACCCTGCAACGGCAAGAGCCTCATGTATTTTATACGCCCTTTTTCTATAGTATTTCTCTTTCTATGGCAACTAAAAGAAAAGAACAATCAAAACTGACAGCAGCAAAATTCTGTGGAGGAGAAACAATGAGAGAAAGCATATATTATATCTTTATGTTCCATATTCAATTGGAAACATGTACATTCAAAGCACTATACTTTTTCTGGTAAAAACAAATATGGAGATATGTACATCCAAAGCAACATGTACACACAAACCATGGATTGTAAGGGCAAAAACCATAAATAAAAGCCTTGAAGGAATTGCATTATATATATTTCAGACATTCATCTGAACAGAATTAAAAAAAAATAAAAAATAAATCTACAACTTCATCAAGATTGAAAGATGTGTTTTAACATGCTTAACACAAAAACTTACTTACATTATGATTATGCATAACTTACTATTAATCTAGAAATATTTCAAAATCAAATCTTGTCTGAGGGGCCCTGGAGAAGTTGCCATCAAATTCTCTTTCTATCCTCCTTTGCTCATATGCAGGATCATCCGTAGGTAATTCAAAACGGCAAACAGGGCAAGTGTTCCTGATGTTAAGCCATGGAAAAATGCACTCACCATGGTAATAATGTGCACAAGGCAGTAACTTCGCCAGGTCCTCAATCAAGATCTCATCCTTACAAATTGCACAGAGAGCATTTTCATTATGTTCATCCTCTTGGATTAAGACAAGTGAGGGAAGGTTCTCCACAACCGATTTCGCAGCAGGAGGACTACCCCTTGTCGAAAATTCATCTGTAAATTGACCCACAAGCATCTCGTACTCTGCAGTATGTATATAATCCTCAGGATCGAAATCATGCTCCACCTCAAGGGTCCTCCCCAGATTGTTAACTGCCAGAAGAACTTCCCAATTCGCTTCTTCCATGCCATCGTCATCCACTCCTTCAGATTGTATCGAAATGGATCTCTCCACCTCCTCCTCCTCATCCACATCAATTACCATGTTCAAAACCTCTCTTTCCTCAATCCTTTCATCAACTTCCTCCCACTCACACTCAAAATCATCGTTCGATTCCCTCTGATCCTCCAAACGAAGACAATCCCAGCATAAAGCCAGACCAAGATCATCAGGAGTCCGATCCAAATCATCTTCTTCACCTACACGGGAACCATCAACCCCCACAACTTCTCCTTCCTCCTCATCCGACTCCGATTCAATCCCAACAACACGAAGACCATCTTGAAAGGGTTCTACTTCTACAGAGCGTCCTCTTCTCGCAGAAGATTCGGCGGATTCTGCCCTTCGACCCGCGAAGATCTCGTCAGTACACTCATCAATCATAAAATCAATAATATCATCACCAAAACCAACATCATCATCCTCCAGCTTATCGAAACCCAACCCTAACCCTAACCCTAGTTCATCAAAATTAGAAACCCTTTCGTCGTTGTTGTTCTCCTCCACATCATCCATAACTCCAAAAAACGGATCGTCATCGTGAAAAGGATTCCTCAAAGAATCATCATCATCATCATCACCAACAACAAAACTTCTCCCCGAGCATCCTTCAAACAAATCGACAACCAAACTTACCTGACTATCTCGTCGGTCGAAATCATCATCGCCGGTGGGGTCATTATTCAAGTCAGGAATGAAATCGGCATCTGAGCCGTCGTCGGATGATGAAAGAACCTCAACAACGCACGCTCCACAATCATTGATTGTCTCATCCATCTCGAGTTCTATCTCCGGAGGTTGATAAAACTCGAAGATTCGGGCAGAGATGCGATCTGGATTTGGATCGAAAGAGAAGATCGATTGGCGATCTAATGATAATAATCCATTGTGAGATTCGGAAGAAAAGGGGCTTGAATCCAGGGTTTCAATTTCTTGTTCTAAGGGCTCTTCTTCTTCGTTGTCACGAGGCAAACGGAGCTCTGTTGTCGATGTAACCTTCGCCATTTGAATTTTTTTATTATTGTCGGCCTTTTTCACTGCGTTGTGAGTTGATCTGAGTAAGATTTTTTGCGAGGGTGAATTGACAAACTTACGTTTCGTTAATTTTTCAACGGAAGAGGCCATTGCGACAGACTAAATGTAAAACGCACGTCGTGCTCACTCGCGGTCGTCGCTTACCTCTGTACAGTCAATTCTTTTAGTAAATACTTTTTCATGTACTAACCGTGGATTGGTTTGTCGGAGAACGGATCTCCAAGCAAGCTAAAGGACCTGATTACTGATTCTAAGTCTTTGTCTCCACCAAATTTTTTATAGAAAAAATATTCAAATACTAAACTTAATTTTTATTAAAAATAGTAAAATTGATTTTTATTAAAAATAATAAAATTAGTTGTGATGAAAAAATAATAAATGAATATTTTATAAAAATATAAAAATTATTATTATTTGTTGGACCAACTTCTCGACATACCGAGCTGGAAATTACATCACTAGCCACGACAACAGAACCAACAGTAATTGATGGCATCAGCTCTGAGCAACGTGATACCGACTTGGTACCACCCAAATACGGACCTGACACCCCTCACCTATCGACCTTCCAGAATGATAGTCGTTTGATTGACACGACGCGACGTCAGCTCGACATACCGAGCTGACCAACTAAGTTACTATTCGACACTCATAAAGATAACACGAAATTCACTGTGACAAATTTGGGATTCTACACTAAAATTATGGCGACACGCTAGATAGGCCGAAGATCTTAACTACTATAAATACTCTCTAGCCCCTTATTAATGAGGTAAGCAATTAATTACCTAGTCATGGTGATTAATACTCTACGGAGCACTGAACTGGTTTAGGCATCAGAGAATCTTCGGGTGACACTACACCGGTGTTCCTTACGATAGCCTATTTTTTCCTTTTTCCCCTTTCAGGTCAGAGGTCTTGGGCAACAAAGTCAACACCTAAGCAAGTTCTAGCTTAGTGTATCCCCTTCATCTCATCATCCACTGGTGTTGGTAAAATCTTGCACCAACATTTGGCATAGCCTGTGGGGATCGACGCTTTAAGCCAAGAACAACTTTGTAGCCATGAGCCAAGAAGCAGAACTTCCGATTGAAGTGCAACCCACCGCCACACCTGTAGTACCTCCAGACAAGAAGGAAAGACCACCCAAGAAGCAGTCGAAGAACTCTGCTCAAAAGCAGAAGTCCAGGTTGAGTGTCATAAAGAAGAACCTTGAGAATATGTCTCAAGTGGTATTGAAGCAACAACAAGTACTAAGATAGGTACTCCCCCTCCGACCTCAAAAGGAGGAAAGAAGCGGGTGTCGAAGTGAGACCTCGAAATAGAGGTCAGTCCGAACTCAAGTCCCACCGAGCTCCAACAACAAGTCCTTACCTGTCGGGGACCTGCACCACTCCTTGGACGTCAAGAAAAAGAGTCAGAGCTTTGTGTCCTCCCGACCCAGGTCGTTACCTGCGAGGAAGACGAGAACAGTGAAGAGTATCTATGCCAAGTCGGTACCTATGAAGAGGACCAACATGGTGAGGAACAACTCTGCCAAGTCAGCATCCAGAAGGACATCCAGATCTGGACATACCGAATCGACTAGGTCCAGAGGTGGTGACCCAACTCAGCACTACCAGGAGTACAAGGAGCTTTCTTTCTCCTTTACAGACGAGATTCTCCAAGCACTCTTACCCAAGAACGTCAAGACTACCGAGGTAAAAGAGTACGACGAGAAGAAAGACTCGAGGGACCACATTGAGAATTTCAAGTCTTAGATGGATTTCAAAAGATATGACGATGCAATGATGTGCAAAAAGTTCAACATTACTCTTAGTGGCCCAGCTCGAAAGTCGTACCGAAAGCTTAAACCTAGGTCCATCTGCTCGTTTGACCACCTTGCTCACAAGTTCATTGAACACGTCGCCGGAAAGAAACAAAGAGAGAAGTCGGTGAACAACTTGTTTGCCACCAGGCAAAAAAAGGGATAAAAGCCTGAAGGATTACCTGGATCGTTTCGATGCTGAAAGGGTTCAGGTTGACGACTATGATGACAAGACTACGGATACAGCCTTTATAGCCTGGTTAAGAGTAAGAAGATTTCACTACTCCTTTGGGAAAAAGAAGGCCCGAACCTATAAAGTGATCTTAGATCGGGCATAAAAGTTTATTAATGCGGATGAACAAAGCGATGCAAAGCATGGGGAAGATGATTCCCCTAAGAGCTCGAAGAAAGACTGCAAGAGAAAAAGAGAAGAGAACGAGAAGTCAAGAAAGGATGATAGAGGTTGGAATTTGATCGCCGAAACCAAAGGAGGAACAAGGTCCCTCGGAGCATCGATTCCACCTACACACCTCTGAACACATCACGAGAGCACGTCTTGTTAGAGATCCAGAACAGAGACTATGTCCAGTGGCCTAAAAAGTTGAAGAAACCAGCAAAGCACAAGGACAAGAAGAAATATTGCCAGTACCACCGAGACCATGGTCATGATACTGACCAGTGTTATGACCTGAAGGAAGAGATCGAGACATTGATCCATAAGATTCATCTCAGGGAATTTGTCAAAGATTCCGACCAGAGGAGAAGCGTTGCGCTAGAGAATGACCGAGTTTAGAACCACCTTCAGTATATATCAACTCGGCACTTTGAACCGAGCTATGAAAGCCTATGTTTGGGAGGCCAAGTCAGAAGTCATGAACTTGGGGTTCCGACCTGAGAAGTACAAGCGAAGTGACTTCGCAATTACTTTTATAGAAGAGGAAGCCCAAGGCATCCTCTGCCCACATGCGGATGCCTTGGTAGTCACAATGACTGTGGCTAACTATAAAGTTCACCAGATGTTGGTTGACAACGGAAACTCAACAGACATCCTCTACTGGTCAGCGTTCGAAAAGTCAGGGTTGACTAAGGAACAACTAAGCCCGGTAGATGTGCCACTGATTGCCTTTATTAGAGACAGAGTCATGCCGAAAGGAAGGATAACCCTACTAGTGATAGTAGGAGATTCAAAACACAAGGTCACAGTCATGGCAGCTTCACGGTGGTGAAATGTCCCACAGTATACAACTTCATCATAGGATGACTACTCCTCAACAACCTCAGAGTTGTAGTGTCGACCTACCACCTAACGCTCAAGTTTCCAGCAGAGTGAGGTGTTGGTGTTGTAAGGGGCAGCCAAAAAGAGTACAGAGATTGCTATGTTACAGCAATGAAGAGAAAGACGGGACATGCAGATAGTCCCTAAGTTACAGAGGAACACCTGATGCAGTTGGATGTACCGATTAGTTCAGACCTTGACCCCAGAAAAATAGTATTAGGGCTCGACGCCCAGGATGAGTGGACAGAGGTACAAATTAATGATGATCCAGCAAAGACTATGAAGGTCGGCACTGGGATGAGCTCGGCACTTACCGAGCAACTGGTTTGTGTGTTGAGTGAGTATAAGGATGTCTTTGTTTGGTGTTACGAAGACATGTTTGACATACCAACCAGCGTGATCGTACATCGCCTCAACGTCAACCCAGAGGTGAGACCAATCCGATAGAAAATAAGAGCTCCCAATTCTGATGGAGCTCAAGGTCTACGAGAGGAAGTCGACAAGTTCCTAGCAGCCAGCTTCATTCGAGAGGTGCTTTACCTGGACTGGTTGGCCAATTTGGTTATGGTCAAGAAGCCAAATGGAAAGTGAAGAACATGTGTTGACTTCACTGATCTGAACAAAACATGCCCGAATGACAGTTTCCCACTGCCGAGGATTGATTAGCTAGTAGATGTGACAACAGGTCATGAGCTCTTGAGCTTCATGGACACCTACTCAAGGTACAATCAAATAGTGATGAGCTCGAAAGAAGAAGAGAAAATTGTTTTCATCACCGAAAGAGGTTTGTACTGCTACAAGGTGATGCCCTTCGACTTAAAAAATATCGGGGCTACTTACCAAAGGCTGGTCAATAGCATGTTCTTAGAAAAGATTGGTGTCAACATAGAGGTCTACGTCGACGACATGTTGGTGAAGAGTGTGAAAGCGACAACTCATCCTACCAACCTAGTGTATGTATTCAACATTCTAAGAAAGAACCACATGAAGCTCAACCCAGTGAAGTGCACCTTTAGAGTGAGTTTGGGAAAATTTTTAGGATTTCTCGTAAACCAGAGAGGAATCAAAGCTAACCCTGATAAGATCCAAGCTCTGATTAACATGCATGCAGTCACCCTGAATAGTGAAGGAGGTGCATAGGCTTATCGGGTGCGTGGCAGCACTTAGCAGATTCGTCTCCAAGTCCAAGGACATATTTCTCTCGTTCTTCAAGTTGATCAAGAAGAAGAACATGGAATGGACCTCATAAAATGAGAAGGGTTTCCAAGAGTTAAAGGCCTACCTAGGCGCAAGTCCCTACTTGATGCAGAGACCAGATATCTAGAGATAGAGAAGTTAGCCCTTACACTAGTCACTTCAGCTCAAAAATTGAGGTCATATTTCAAGGTTCACACCATAGTGGTCCTCACCAAACACTCGCTGAGACAGGTACTTTTAAGGTCAGAGACATCCGGACGATTGACCAAGTGGGCCATTGAGCTGAGTGAGTTCGACATCAAGTACTGACCTCGAACAACTGTGAAGGGCCAAGCACTGGCGGATTTTCTGTCTGAGCTACCACTGGTAGCTCAGCCTACCGAGCAGACCTCTCAGGAGGCGTGAAAATTGTTCGTAGATGGTTTGTCCTCCAAGAAAGGGTGCTAAGCAGGAACAATACTCATATCTCCTAGGACCGAGAAGCATTTATGTGCCTTTTGCTTCTGTTTCCCAGCTTCCAACAACGAAGTATAGTGCAAACCACTCCTAGCAGGGTTGCGACTCACTCTTAGCTGGGGGGTAGGCAACCTGGTCATCTATTGCGATTCTCAACTCGTCGTAGGGCAGATCACATCAAAATATCAAGAAAAGGATGACAAGATGCAAGAATACCTGAAAGAAGCATTGGAACTGTTGGGATGATTAAGAGAATATGAAGTGACACAAGTACCGAGAACAGAGAATGCCTTGGTTGATACACTTTCTAAGCTCGCCTCCTCCTCCGAGGTCGAGCTTATGATAACTATCTCGGTGAAGTTCTTGCCAGCTCAGAGTATTGGGAAGTCTAGTTAGGTTGGCACTCTCAACCAGAACCCCTCATGGATGGATCTAATCAAGAAGTTCATACACATTGGCGAGTTGCCAAATGACAGAGTCAAGGTAAGGAAGATGCAGAGGCAGGCTGCCATGTACTTTATAGTAGACGATCAACTCTATAGGCGCAGCTTCACAATGTCTTACTTGAAGTACCTGCGTGAAGAGCAGACAAAGCGGGTCCTTGAGGAGATTCATGCGGGCATATACGACAACCACTCTAGCAGAAGAGCTCTTTCGTACAAAATTCTTCGCCAGGGCTACTACTAACCCACGATCCACAAAGACTCCTTGCAAACAGCTCGGAAGTGTGATAGTTGTCAGAGACATGGCACCAACATCAGAGCTCTAGTTGAAAATCTCTCGCCAATACAAAACCCATGGCCTTTTGCTCAGTGGGGGGTGGATCTGATAGGTCAAGTTCGCGATTGTTGTTGTAAACTACTTCACCAAGTAGGCGGAATCTGAACCTTTAGCATACATTACTGAGCAGAAGACCATGCATTTTATCTGGCAATCAATCGCGTGTCGTTTTTGTGTCCCATATGCCATTATCTCAGATAACGGCAAGCAGTTTGACAATGCCAAGTTTCGATCATTCTGCGAAAATCTCGGCAGTCGACATTTCCTCTTTACTCCTGCTCATCCTCAAGCCAATGGCCAAGTAGAAGTCGTTAACAAGATAATCGAGCACACCTTGAAAGCCAAGCTCGAGGAAAAGAAAGGAACGTGGGCTGAAGACATGCCACAGGTCCAATGGTCATACCATACCACCTCTCAGACGACAATAGAAGAAACCCCTTCTTCTTAGATTTTGGGATGGAAGTTGCCATCCCAGTTGAGATCAACATACTGACCTTGAGGACTACAAACTTTGACTAGGCCATGAATGCAAAAACTTAGTGTACCGAGCTTGATTTGCTAGAAGAGAAGCGAGAACAAGAGCAACTCAGACTAGCCGCATATCAGCAGAGGGTCTCTAAACACTACAACTCCAAGGTGAAGCATTGAAGTTTCAAGGTTGGCGACTTAGTGCTCAAGAAAGTTATGTTGAACACGCGAGAGCCTGAAGCAGGTGTTCTTGGTCCAAACTGGGAAAGACCATACAAGATCATCGTTGTGCTCTGATCAGGCATGTATGAACTTGAAGACTTATTCGGAAGGAGAATACCTAAACCTTGGAACGTGCAGCACCTCAAGAAGTATTACCAGTAGCAGGAGCAGTAGCAGTAGCAGCTTTAGTTGCATTCCTAGGATATTTCTACATTATTTTATAAAGAACAAATTATTTACTTCAGTAAAACAACTTCACATGCTTTTTTTTACATCTTTACAAGTCTTACAGTTTGCAAACTACCAGTATTTCAATGCCTTGAGACTACCGACCAGGTCAGAGGTCGTCGAGAAGAAGGGTTATGGCCCTAAAGTGCCTTTGGGGTACCTGGCAACAGCTAAGTATCTGCCTAGAAGATGGTGTTCCAAAAGTACCTTGTGATACCGACCTAAGAGATCGGTATCACTGAGAAAGGGGGTTAATACCCTAAAATGCCTTGGGGCGGTAGGGATGTTGGCTATCGAGAAGAGGACTCAGGTCCAAAGTACCTTGAGGGGTTGGGCAATCCTTACCGATATGTTAAGAGTGTACTAATTTCTACTGAGCCCACCAACCTGATGAATACTTAAGAAAATTTGTCTAAGTGTTGAGAAAGGATTATACCCTATCGACCTGAGGGTACGCTACCGACCAAACAAAAGACTAATCCTAAGGGCACCGAGAAGCTCGGTACCTGCAATCTAGATTTCTATCGATCTTACTCAGCCTACAGTCGACAACTAAAACATAAATAAATGAGCTCGGTAGATGACAAAGATCTACCGACCTCATTAATACTACAAGAAAAACAAGTTATACTTAAGAAATTTGCAGAAAACAGGCAGATAGTGATGAAATCAAATAAGTATTAAGTTAAAAAAAGTAAGTTAAGTTCAAATGGCACACAAGCCAAAAATAGTATCAAGGCGCATAGGCCGGAAAAAACATCTAAGGCACGCAGGCCTGCAAAAGCACAAAAAATGTTAGAAAAAATGAAAGCCTAGGGCCTAGGGTGCTAGGTCTCGACCAGTCGCATGGCCCATCAAGTGGGTAAGGCAAGGAGCCTCATCATCATCATCATCATCTCCAACTAGAAACACCCTGTCCTTTGTGCCAACCTGCACAGGCTGCCCAGAGTTGTCTCCCAGGTCGGCAAGAGCCTGCTCGATGGGAAGCTCCCCTTCCTCAGTCGCACTACTGCCCCCAACCTGCAACCAAGCATCAAAGAACAGGAAATCCACCAAACCCTCAAGTACTCATCCAAATCAGCTCGGAAGACGGTGACAGCCTCCTGGAACTCCCAGAACGCCTTGAAGTCTGCAACTACCTGAGCTTTTATCCGTGGTAGATCAACTCAGAGGAACTCAAACTTAGTTGTCCTTGCTTTGGCTTCCTCCTGCACCATCTCCAGCTCGGCCTCATTGGCTTTCAGCTAAGCCTACGCATGCGTTCCTCACCTTAGCTTTGGCCTCATGCACACGGACGTGCATGGCATTCATCTCGCCTTCGTATTCCTCTTACCTCTCCCCCGTCAGGCGCAATGAAAAAATTATTTGAGCCATCCCCTATAAAACAACAAAAAGTTAGTATCTTGCATAACCACAGCAAACAAGCACGAAAGCTTACATCAAGAACCCTACCGTGGTGACCCTCATGACGACATTAAAGAGATTCTAGTACAAGGTTTTATCCTCATGTCGAGCTGCAACGAAGTGAGGGATGCCTGTCTCAAATTCACCAAACTTTAGGTCGATGGCACCGATCTGACAAATGGTGAAGTCTTCTTTCTGGTGTGGCTTTTTCCTGGCCTGTTGCTCGGAAGGCCTGGTCAATTAAATGACAGGGCTATAAATATGTTATTCCGCAGTCTCTCGATCAATGAATTCAACAGAGTCAATGCCTGCGACACTGCCAAAGAGATATGGGATAAACTGAAAGTTACTCATGAAGGCACAAAACAAGTAAAGGAAACAAAGTTGAGAATGTTGGAGGAATCCTATGAAACCTTCAGAATTAGTGAGAACGAAGACATCTCAAATGTCATAACACGTTTCACCAAGATTATTAATGCGATGAAAAATCTGGGTGAGGAGTTCCCACAAGCAAAGACAGTTGGAAAATTCCTTAGGGGATAACCAAAAGAGTGGGAACCTAAAGTCACAGTGATAGAGGAAGCTAAAAATCTCGGTGACTATACCTTTGATGAGTTGTGTGGATCTCTGATGGTTCATCAAATGAAATTGAATAACAGAATCAAGAATGAATCAAATGATGACCACAAGGCAAAGAAGGACTTAGCTCTGAACGTGAATGATTCAAGTGACTACTCTTCCGATGATGGGAACACGAATGACGAGGTTGCTATGCTCACAAAAAGACTAAGTTACTTGAAAAGAAAAGGAAAATGAAGACCAAGTTCAAGGTATTTCAAGGGAAAGAGAAGTGGCACTAAATCAAGTAAACTTACATGTTACGAATGTAACAAGCCGGGACATATGAGACATGAGTGCCCAAACAGAAAAAAGAATAACTCTGATTCTAAGACGAAGGACAAAAAAGTATTAAAGGTCACTTGGGATGATACAAGTTCGAGCGAGAGCAACTCGGACACTAGTGATGAAAAGGTTGTACTGTGCCTCATGGCAAGTACAGAGGTAAAAGATTCTACCTCTCTTGTCCTTGATGACTGTTTGGATTCTAATAATGAAAATGATCTTGAGTTTTTGAGACTTAAACTTACTAGACAAATTAAAAATAACTCAAAACCCAAAAATAGCTTAAAAGAAGCCCTAGTTGAAATAGAATCACAACAAGATGCTTTAGATACTCTCCAAATTGATTATGAGTTACTTAGAAAGGAGAAAGATGTACTCCAAAAGAGTGTAGAAGACCTAACTAGTGTGGTACACAAGTTTACAAATGGTCAAAAACTGTTTGATATGATGTTGGGAGCACAAAGGTGTGCTTTTGACAAGACTGGATTAGGGTATACAACAGGGTCCCAGCAAAAATAGTTTAACTATTTGTTGAACAAAAGACCTACTTGAAAGTATTGCAATAGGCAAGGTCATACCATAGGAAGATGCACACGTAGAACAAAAAGGAAAAGCCATTTTGCATGGGTTGAAAAAAATATATTGAATGAGGCTAACCTTGTAGGACCTAAGGCCACTTGGGTACCAAAATCAAAAGTGTTCTATGTGGTGTAGGATACTTCAAAAAATGATGTATGGTACTTGGATAGTGGATGCTCTAGACATATGACTGGTGATAAATCAAACTTTTTGAGCACGGTCCGCAAAGATGGAGGTGTCGTAACTTTTGGCGACAACAGCAAAGGAAAAATCGTTAGCATAAGCATTGTTGGTAACAACTCTCTATCTATATCTGATGTTCTTTATATCAAAGGCCTAAAACATAATCTCTTGAGCATAAGTCAATTGTGTGACAAGGGATTTTTCATTTCGTTTGAAGCAAACCGGTGCTTTATAAAGCATGAAAATGAAAATGTTGAATTCATTGCATATAAAACTAAAAATGTTTATACAACAAATTTACATGAATTGTGTGATCAAAATGTTTCATGTTTAAATGCTATTGAACAAAATGATGCATGGCTTTGGCATAGGAAACTAGCTCATGTAGGGATGAAAAACATTTCAAAGTTGGAAAAACTTAACCTACTAGAGGACTCCCTAAAGGAATTTACTTGAAAGATAAAGAATGTGAGCGATGCCAATTGGGCAAACATACAAAGTCTTCTTTCAAAAGCAAGACCCAAAACTCAATCACAAGAGCTCTTGAACTTGTCCATATAGACTTGTTTGGACCAACCCGATGCCACACCCCGCCTGGACCCGCCTAGACCGGCGGGACACTCACAGGCGGGGAGCGAATGCATATAACAGTTATCGAGTGCGCAGGTACATAATTCAAGTACAAGTCTATTTTCATTTATTTCAAAATGTATTTTTGTACAGAATGTAGGCGGTCCAGAGACTGCCAATAATGAGGGAACATCCTCCCCAAAAATCTCCTTAACTAATTGAATAATTAAGTAAGAGGTACAAAATGAGGGCCGAAAAACACCTCCGCCCCCAATCCACCCTACACTCTTGTAAAATGGTTAGCAACGGGATGAGCTATTGCCCAATGGGTAAAATTGTAACACCCCGTAGAATTTAATTTGTAGAATGAATGGAATGAATGTTGTGTGGTAATATTATATAGTGTTTTTGTGAATGTCCGTTAAGGCTGACAGTGTATTGTATACTGTATATGGGTATGTACAGTGTATAATACACTGTGCCGGTCATGACGTCAGCCTACGTCAGGGGCGTCGTGACAAAAATAGTTCGTGAATATGACAATTAATAAAAAAGACACCATAAGCATACACCACATATACACAACATAGCATCATAAACAAATGCATAATAGTTTAACACGTAAGTATACATAACACCGTCTCGTAATGACTATGTGACCATATGTTGCCCTAGGTTCATGTACAAATGTTCATCTCCAGATAGTCCTAGGTTCACATTGTATGTCCATCTCCAGGGGAAGCATTAATAATAGTGGGCACAATTGCACCAGTAAATAATCAATAGATCACATACCACTTACGTCCCTAGGTGGTTCTTATTTTATGTATGATAACTATGCATGTGCGGATCTGGTCTTTACTTACATTAGAATGGATTTGGCAGCGTTTGGTGATGCTTATCAGGGTCGGTATCACCCCATACATTATTAGGATGTCCAGTATCACCTATACAAGCAAACATCTTTCAATAGGACCAAACAGACCAGTCCCTAAGTCGATAAGTGGGAACACAAGGTCCCGCTTAATTACCAAGTCTTCTAGAGCAGCAAGCTGCCTCCCGTTCACTATTCAAAGTTACAGAGGATAAGACTAAGTCTGGTTTAGTCAAATTGGCTGCTAATCCAGCATGGTAACAGTATAATACATGAACTCCAAATATTAATGCATAAACATAACATGTATGAACATTATACATAATAATGCAGCGTAAGTGAGTAATAGACATAATGATAAATGAATGAAAACTTTATGAAAAATCATAAGACACACAAACCTATGCTTCGTTCCGACCTTCAAATTGCACTTCTTTCCAAAACTAGCACTTCCTCTCGAGGAGAACAGCTTCACATCACAAAGAGAGTCTCTAAGAGAGAGGGTCTTAAAAGAGAAGAGAGAAAATAGCAAGGAAAGTGAAGGAAACCAACCCAAAGAGATAAAGAAAGAGGGAGAGAGTTGTGGTGTGAGAAATAATTGGGGGGAGGGGTTCTTATAGAGGCCCCATGCCCGAACATTCGGGTAATGCTGCCCTTTTTTTGTGTGTAAACCAGGGTATTACACATGAACTCAAAGCTTAGGTACAAAATCTTATTGTCTTGTGATTGTTGATGATCTCACTCACTATACATGGGTTTACTTCTTGCACATAAGAGTGATGTATATAATGTGTTTGTAAAATTTTGCTTTCGTGTTGAAAATGAAAAGGGATACAAAATCATTGTCATAAGAAGTGATCGGGGTAGGGAATTTGTGAGCAAAAGCAACAAGAAAGGATACACCCATCACCTTTCAACCCCCAGAACTCCTCAGCATAATGGAGTTGTTGAAAGGAAAAATAGATCCCTTCAAGAAATGTGCAAAACAATGTTATGTGAATATAATGTAACAAAATATTTTTGGGCTGAAGCTATTAATATTGCTTGTTATGTCATGAATAGAGTGATGGTTAGGAGAAAATTGAACAAAACTCCTTATAAACTTTGGAAGGGTAGTGTGGCGACCCCGCACCCTAGACCACCAACCCCGTAGGGAATGACGTGCGGAATACCGGAGCAGGACGGCAAGCGTAGGCATCTCCAACCACTCCTCAACCCCCGAGAGGTAGTTGAGACCCTACGAGCCTTATCCCAAACAACGATATAATATAAAAAGGTACTAAACAAATCTACCAACCATATTAATCATCCAAGACAAGAGATAATCCATAAAAATAAACCATAAATAAAATCATAATCCCTACAGTCCATCAAGATGGACATATGCATAAAGTCCAAAGCCATGGGTACAAAAAAATCGTCATATGCCCACATGGTCTATCTAACAAGTCCCAACTCGCCCATACTACAATGTGGTAAGTGTTATAATTAAATAGTCCAAAATATAGTACATCATAATTTAAAACACAGTTCAATCAAAATGCCTTTCAACTCACATCGAGGCCTTGGATTCTCTTCCCGGCAGGGCCCTCAAGATATGACTACTTTTTTGCCCTTATTTGGGATAGAAGTACCTAAAAGAGAAAAATGAGGGTGAGCCAATGGTGTCCAGTGAATAGAATTCAAATATGCTATCAATACTCATCAATAACATATATGCATGTCAATGTGTAGCATGATTAAAAGCTCATAACATATAGATATCAAGCATTTATAATAAGTTTGATGCGAGTAAAAGCCTATCAATTTGGATCTACATTCCATATGCATTGGGGTTACTAGTGCACGTCTATTTCACTGTACCGTTCTCATCCCCAAATATTTCCTTTCTAAAACCCTCATATGACAAGGTTAAGTCTCCTTATTAGGTAGATAGATGGGCTTAACCAAAGTCATAAGGTTTTCTCAAATTAATGCATCATTCAAAACATTAGAACACATTCATGTTTTCGACATACAATATATATAAGTGATATGATGACATAAAAGATATAATCATAAATGAAGTCTACTCACAACCAAGCCTTGCGAGAGTATCTAACCACACACGGACACCAAACCGAATCAACCCAATCAAGGTCCTGAAACATTTATCAATATCCAACCATACATCAATTCCTATACTCAATCACATAAACATTACACATCAACCCTAAATCAGCCCACATATAGACAATAGGCCTAAATCTCATCTAATCCCATCATTCAACTCAAATCACATGACTTAGGCTTCTAATGCATAGTTCACATTCATAAACCATTCAATTAATCAAAAATATTAATTTTTAATTCCTTAGGCATAAACATGCCCAAATTGGGGAATTTGAGCACAAGTAGGCCTAACCCATGACATGGTCACAACCACGTAATCAGTAGAATAATCAACCCTAATCATGCTTAATTAGACATAAATTGCATCAATTCAATGATTTTAGGCCAAAAGCATTAAAAACCCTAAAATATGGAATTTTCCATACTTAGGCCATATTGTCGATTTACACTAGGTCACCATGTTCAGCCATGTATATCATTGATTTTGCATCATGGGCTCATCAACAATGGCCACTAGGTCAACATAGTTGACATGCAAGCTATTTGGAAAGGTCTAAGTTCATATTCTAGATTTAGGTCTAATACAAACAACCATATCAATTTCCCATTTAATGCTTTGTTCGGATGTATCAAGCTGCCAACATAAATGTTTAATCACAAAATCAATTGTACAGATTGAACTATGCTAAGGAACAAACCTTCTGTCCAAAAATCAGCTCATTCCAACGGTGGACCGAAGAGATAAGCCTCTTTGATGAACATATCTCTAATCAGACGATTTCTCCTTTCCTGCTGCAAATACTTGAACTCAGGTGACTATATCACACAAAATACTTGACTCATAAACATCTCAACCGTTCATAATTCAGAAAGATCAGTTGTGAACCATCTTCTGAAATATCATATCCACCAACCAGAATGGATCCGACCATATATCACCTAGATCCATCTCTTTGATGAAAACGTTGTTGAGACTTCCCTCCAAGCAACTTCCTTTTTTTTTCTCTTCTTCTTTCCTTTCTCTTCTTTTTGCTTTCCCTCCACTCATCTCACTCTCTAGGACTTTCTTAAAGAAGAGAAGTGGGGCATGGGATACTTGTCCACTCTCATGCACCAACTTGACATGTGTTGGAGAAGAAAAATGGGGCATGGGAAACTTGTCCACTCTCGTGCACCAACTTGACATGTGTTGCTCTCATGCACCAACTTGACATGTGTTGGAGAAGAGAAATGGGGCATGGGACACTTGTCCATTCTCATACACCAACTTGACATGTGTTGGTCTCATACTACCCATACCAACCACATGTACTTTAACCAATCTCATGCTTCCATGTATTTTAATGTCCAATCCATCTAATACACCAAATTTTCATTCTCATTAATCCTTTTATTCAATCAATCATAACCCATATCAATTCATGGTTTAATGGGCCCATGTATAAATAATAACACATGTATTATACTTTAATTTAACATGACCCATATACAATTTATTTACATTATCAAGCATCACATATACAAACATTAAACAACCATTAAACAACCATCAAACAAACACCAAACATATCAAGGCAAACACATAGAGTTTGGGTAAAATGCAATTGGATAATGGGTTAGATGAAATGATTTTTGGGGCGTCACAGGTAGATTGCCTAAAATCGATCACTTAAAAGTCTTTGGTTGCAAATGTTATATTTCAAATGATAAAGACAATCTTGATAAATTTGACCCTAAGTCTGATATTGGTATATTTTTAGGGTATGCATCTCACACTAGAGCTTACAGGGTATTCAACAAATTTATAAAAATTATAGAAGAATCAATACATGAAAATTTTGATGAATTTGACCCTAGAATGGCTCTAGAAAAGAAAGTAGAACACGTTAGAATAGACGATGATGATGATGTTGTAATCATAACTGATAAACCTGTTGAACATGAATCCAATGAACCCCAAACTGAACCAGTTGATGAACACCTAAGAACACTAGGTTGCTTATAGATCACCCTTAAGATCAAATCATAGGTGATCCAAATCTAGGTGTAGCCACTTGAGCTTCACGTAGAGATCAAGGGCATGTAGCCTTTTTATCCCAAATTGAGCCTACTACGATAGAAGAAGTTTTAGCTGATGAAAATTGGATTTTTGCTATGCAAGAAAAGGTGGGACACTTCACTAGAAACAAAGTATGGGATCTTGTGCCTAAACCGGAACACCAAATCGTTATTGGAACCAAATGGGTGTTTAGGAACAAAAAAGATGAGAAAGGAATCATAGTCAGAAACAAAGTCAGATTGGTAGCACAGGGCTACAATCGAGAAGAAGGAATTGACTATGAAGAAGTTTTTGCTTCAGTAGCAAGATTAGAAGCAATCATATTATTACTTGCTTATGCTTGCTATAAAGGATTCATGTTATATCAAATGGATGTCAAAAGCATTTTCTTGAATGAATTTATAAATGAGGAGGTTTATATGAAGCAACCACTAGGTTTTGAGGATTGTTATAAACCTGATCATGTTTATAGACTTAGAAAAGCTTTATATGGTTTGAAGCAGGCTCCTAGAGCGTAGTATGATAGGCTTAACACATTCCTCTTGGATCATAACTTCAAGAAATGGACCCTAGATGGAACCTTATTCATCAAATGCAAAGATAATAATATGCTTCTAGTGTAGATTTATGTTGACGACATTATCTTTGGTGCATCAAACAAAATTTTGTGCGATGAGTTTTCCTCTATGATGACAAGTGAATTTGAAATGAGCATGATGGGAGAATTAAACTACTTCCTTGGTTTACAAATTAAGCAGATGAAAAATGGAGCATTCTTAACCAATCGAAGTATGCAAGGGACATGATTAAAAAGCTCAAATTTGAAAATTTAAAATCTATTGACACACCTTGCAGTTCATCCATCAAAATGGATAATGATGAAAAAGGCAAACCAATCGACCCTAAGCTTTATCGAGGAATGATAGGAAGTTTGTTGTATCTAATGGCAAACAGACCTAATATTATGTTTGGCGTTTGTCTATGTGCTAGATTCCAATCTTATCCTAAAGAGTCTCATCTAAAGCGTGTTAAACGAATATTTCGATACATCAGTAGCACACTAGATATGGGTATCTAGTACGCTAAAGGAACTTCTTTCGATCTCAAAAGCTTTGTTGATTACGACTATGCCAGAAGTTTAACAGATCAAAAAAGTACCTCAGGATTTTGTCACTTCATGGGCGATGCACTCATTTCTTGGTTTAACAAGAAACAAAATTTAGTGGCATTATCGACAATCGAGGCTGAATAAGTTGCAGCTGAAAGTTGTTATGCTCAAGTGTTATATCTGAAACAACAACTTTTAGATTATCAAATCAATTTCTAATGTGCAAAAATTTATTGTGATAATACAAGCGCTGTAAACATTTCCAAAAATCTTGTAATGCAATCTTGAACAAAATACATTAAAATTCGACATCATTTTCTTCGAGATCATGTGCAACGTGGAGATGTGAAATTGATACATATTGGAACTAAGGATCAATTAGCTGATATCTTTACTAAGCATTTGGTTAAAGATCAATTTTCACATATAAGGTGAGAATTGGGCATGTTTGACTTTTCAAACTTGTCAAGTGCTTAACTGATTATCTATCACTCCACCACTCGTACCTCATCTGCAACTACCATTGTCATACTCAACGCAGCTGCTTGTACCACCCCCACGGAGGACGATGCCCCGACTTCACCCATTGATGATATTTTCACTGGGCTTGGATCTCTTGATCCTAGGTCATCACCTCCGTCTTCGGAACACCCTCTTTTTTATATTTCAAAAGGGGGAGAGATTAGTATATGATTGGTTTGATTGACTGGATCATTTTTGTGCGCATACTCAGGGGGAGAGTTCATATAATCAGGGGGAGTTTAGGATGTTGGATATATTTTGGAGATGTTTTGTATGTTTGTATGTTCTTCTTGTTCACACTTTTGTTCTTTTGTTATTTTTTTGTTTAGTTTTTGATGTACACACTTTAGTTGATCACATGTATATGTTTGTATTTGATATATTGATATACATGTACATTTTGATATTATTGTTCACACGTTCTTGAGTATATTCAGTTATTTGTGCTTACATGATCATATCTTTTTTAGTATGCTTATATTGGTATCTGATTGATTAAAAGTTCAAATGCTATTGAATGTTATTTTTTTAAGTGGTATATTCTTAAATGTAGCATGATATAATTATTCATTTCACTCATTCATTCACTCGAGAAATCATGTTTCTTGCTTCAATCAGGTCAATAATGAATTTGTTTGAAATCATAAAAAATGGGGAGATTGGTGATGTAATGACTTTCACCCGGTGTTGTTTTGATGATTACAAACAACATACTTTTAATTACTAATCTCTTTGACTTAGTTGTTTCAGTGCGAACTAGCTATATTAGATGGATTCAACTATATCGTCAAAGCGTGTGGATGGAACAATAATGCACGAAGATTCAAGAGCTTCATGTTTGTAATTTTTTGTCTAGAATCTTAGTGTTGTAGAGTAATCCTTACTCGTTTCAACCACAATATGATTTGCATCCTTTGAAAATCATGCATATATGTTATCATATTCATGCACATACATTATTATCATATTGATCATGCATGCACATACATTATCATGATTATCATGCAATCTTATAGCTAAAATTATTTATCATACATGTCTATATCATCGTTTATCGTGCACTCATATTGCAAATTCTGCATGGTTTTTATCATTTTAAGTGTATCATATCGAACGTCTTGATCATCTGTATTAATCGATTGTTTTACACGTGTTTATCTTCGCAAATTATTTTTTAATCTTGTCAAAAATATTTTCAAAGTTGTTTATATGTTTGACAATGTCTTAAACTCATTTTGATCAAAAAATCGGGTTTCTTTTACTTTAACGTGAAGGAATGTGCTCCTATGTTTTTTCCCGAGACTCAGACTTTTTTTATCAGAGTTTAAGGAACGCGTTCATCATTCAAGGAACGCGCTCCTGTAGAAAAGGGCAAAATAGGAATGTTTATAAAATCAATGGTTCTTGATGAAGAACCTCGCTCCTATGCCTAACGAACACATTAAGGAATGCGCTCCTCTTATAAGGAACGCGCTCCTTAATTGAAGGGAAATCTAACAAGTTTTAGATTTCAAAGTAGAAATGCGCTCCTCTATCTAGGAACGTGTTTCTGTGCCTCGGTCTGGTATTTTTCTATAAATCCCACACTTGCTCATTTGAAGAGCAACTTTTTCAAAAATCTTAAACTTGTGCCGATTTTCATAGTTTCATTTCTACAAGTCCAAAACAAGTTCTTGAGTGATTTAAACATCTTTTCAAAACAAAAGTTCACCTATATTTGAATCTTTGATTAATACTTCCGAATAGTTTGCCTAATCTTTCAAACTCTTTGAGAAACTTGTGAGTTTCTATTGAGCATAGATCAAGCTGTTCTTGAGTGAGTTCATCACATATCTTGTAGATCTCGATCTTTCTTGAAGGAAAAATCACTCTGAATCACCTTCACACATTGAAGAATCTTGTGTGTTTCATCTTTCCCAAGAGTTGGGTAAAATCTCTTTTTAAGATTCGTGTGATTGTGCTTGTAATTGAAAAACGGTTTTTGTGTTTGATTTATCTATCTCTAAACTCGTTTTGTTTAAGTGTTTGTAAAACCATACTTGATCTTCATATGATATTATTTTGATTAGTGGTTTCATACATTTTATGTGGTATCGATTCATGTGCTAAACTTTCATTATTTTGAATCAATTTCATTGATCATTACTTGAGCATATTGATTCTTGAACTTAATCATTTATCTATTTAGAATCAACAAGTCTTGATCATTTGTGCATATTGATTCTTATGTTTCATACATATCATCTTTAGAATCAATATTTGAATACGTGTGCATATTTGATTCTTGATCTTACATTATCACTATTTGAGTAGTTTGCATGTATTTGAAAACAACTATTTCAACACTACACATCAATTAAAATATTGTGGTTGGAATAATAGTGATTATTAATTCAAGATTGTACACTTAAAATTGTTGAGAGTGTTTTTAGAACATCTGTCTCTATAATATGTAATCTTGATGTATTGTTGACTTGTTAGTCAACCGAGACTATACCATATTATTGTACGGCTTGTAACCATGCCCGTAAGTTGGTTACAGTGCGGTTTCTAGCCAAAACCTTGTATTGGTTAGTACGACTTCTAGCCAAGCCTTTATGTTGGTTAGTGTGTGCAGCTTCCAGCCAAACCCTTATGTCGGCTAGTGTATACGGCTTCTAGTCACGCCTTTGACTAGTCAATAGTTGATTGAGAAGCTGAACCTAATACACAGGTTCAGTCAGGTGCAACTGAACTTGTGTATTAGGTTGGGTCGGATCCAATCGAACCTTGTATTTTTTATTTTTTACGATAATCCTTGTGTTTTAGTTATACTTTCATGGTACTTGAAGCCTCGTGAGTCCATTTCTACTTACATTCCACCTCATTTGAACATCGGTGTACCATTTCCCAGCGATAAGAAGCAATAAAGGGGATAATAGTGCACCAGAACACAAATTGGATCGAAGTCCACCGAAAACACCAAAAAATGGACTAGGCGACCACCGTAACTTATTAGAGGGGTCATCCCGTCTAAAAAAACACAAAATATAGTTTGGTTGGATCTAACATAACCTAATACATAGGTTTGGTCAGGTTCAACTGAACTTGTATATTAGGTTCGACTGTATCCAACCAAACTAAGAACTTTAAGTTCGGTTGGACTCTACCAAACCTTGTATTTTCGATTTTTTACGAGGGGATGGCTCCTCTAGTAAGTTACGATGGGTACCTAGAATACATATGTACAACAATAACACGTTCAACAAAAGCATTTCAACGTAATGGTATCATTCAAACTATAGGAACTACCATATAATGGTATCGTTCAAAATACACCTTCATTTCAACGTAAAGCAAAGAAACGAACTTCAATTTGAAATTATAGTTTAGTCCAAAAGTAGTATATCATTACAACTCAAAACAAAAACTATGAGCACGTGAAACACTTTGTCCCTTCGTCAATATTAATACTCTTGTGCAACATTTTGCGTGCTTGTTTCATCGATCTCTTCTTCTTCCTCCACATTGCTTTGGACGTCTGGTAAATTGGAATGAAGTCATTGTCTCATGGCTTGTAATGCCCTGTACCCCAGGCTAACATCATCTTGACACATAGGATACTTAAATATATGTATTTATACGTGTATGACTCGTAGAAATCCCACATGTTTTGTTGGTTCAGAATTCCTAGGCTTAAAAGCCAAATAGACCTGATTCGGTAAAGTTCCAATTGCTCGTACCTTAAGAATTAAAAAGGCCAACTTGACAATGACCTTGAGATGCGTGCCCCAGATAGCGACGCGAACCTCACGATTGCTTCCGGAACGTGTAATTCATATAAGATAGGTCTTGCTTTGATTTCGGAATGGTCGAGAGCGGAACATCGAAAAATTTTAATTATACATATATATATATGGAAAGGAAGAAATTTTTGTCACCGATTACTCAATGGATTAATCTCATAGACCCGTGGTCCAATTGGGCTAAAATTTTGTAATATTATTCCTCTCTGATAGATATTCACTTTGGACGGTGAAGATCTTGATCGGAGTTGTCTACTATGAGGTATAAGATTCCAAACACTGCTGCTCAGATTTGTGAATTTTCTTGTGCAGTTTTGATCAAATGATTGGATCTCTCATTTTCACCGTTCGATTGAGCTGAAATTTTTACCAGAAGGTTGGTAACTTACTCATAAAAGTTATGACGATTAAGATGTTAAATTGATGATTCGTTTGTAAGAAATTAATAATCTAAGTGCAAGTATATGCAGGGAAACTATTTTTTATTTAAGTGTGTTTTTTTTAGTGTGGGCCCAACTTGCAACTTGGCTTTTATAAAATCAATTGAATGACTTTCTTGCTCATTTTAGGCTTGGAAAAAGGGGGAAATAGATGGAGAAGAGGAGAGGAGAAGAAACTAAGGGTTTTGGGTGTTCTTGCTCAAGAATCTCCTAAGGTAAGCATGTTTTACCATTCTTCTTCCTAAAAAATATCTTTAGCTTATGCATTTGAGCTTCATTTTTTTATCTAAGTAATGGTATGAGCCACGGTTTAGAAGCGTTTCAGTCCTAGGGATTGGTTGCATGTGCTCTTTTAAACTTGTTAATGGTAGAAATGGCTTCCCTTGACCTAGAACAACATTCATGAAGTGTTTTCCACGTTCAAATCTAGGATTTGAAGGGGTGGTGGAAGAACATTTGTTGGAGATAGACCTTGCATGTTTGATATGTATGTTTGGATGTTGTTGGGAACCCATTAATGGTGAAATCCTCAATTTCTAGCAAGAAATTGGTGGGGTTGTTTGTATTTGACCTAAATCTAGTTTATGGATTTAGGGTTTTCCAATTGATTTGCATGTCAACTATGTTGATTAAATATGTCATTGTGGATGAATGATGGTTTTAAATACTGATTATGCATGTTGAAAAACTTAGGTGTAGTACAAACTTGGCTAAGGCCATGATTTGGGACTTTGCCTAAATTTAGGGCTTTTGGCCTAGACTAAGTCAATTAATTAAATTGACATGAGATTAGTCTAAATTGACCCAATTTATGTTTGAATGCATTGTATTATTGATGGTTGGATCATGGGAATCAACCTTAGGCATTCCTTTAGGTTGTATGAGATCTAATTAGGTGTATAATGGTTTGATTAAGCTATGGGTTAGCTCATTGGTGCAACTATTTTAGAGTCTATGTTGGCTAGTGAATTGGGGCTTAATCATGGTTAATAATCATGTAATTGGACTGATTTTAATGATGAATGAATCTATGTTATGTGCAGGGTTTGTGATTGATCCAATTGTCCCCAATTGTGCCAATTGAGGGTTGAAGTGCCTAGTATTGGTTGGATTTGGATTGGTTAAGTCTAGCCAATCAATAGTGAGTGTTTCTTTACATTTGGTTTCCATATGTGGCATTGTATTACATAAAATGTTTTGAATTGATATATGTGTTATGCATGATTTAATGATTCATGAAATGAATTTGAGCATAGTTTAGTTGGGTTAGCAATTGGGTGGATAACCTAGTATGGAGTTTTGGGTAATTCCATTAGGCTAGATGATGATCCCTAGTTGTGGACCTTGCAGAGGATTTTTATGAATTGTGTATGTTAGGATCGCCTAGGCATGGTACTTATCTTGGTGGGTTGATCCTATGGTTTATACAATCCCTGAGTGCCTATTAGAATACGAGTAAAGAAGTTCAATCAGGAATTGATTATCGCGCACTCAGGCTCTTATATTGCTTCTTACTCAAGAGGTGTTTAGGATTGCATATAACATGTTCGAAAAATGAAATGCATTTTCTTAAATATTGACATGATGCCTTATTTTTAGCTTGTATATGATCTTTTATATCATCATGTTATTGAAATCGCTTTGATGCGCTTTTACCATGTTTTATATAAACGCATGTATATTGCCACTTGTAAAAAACATTCATTGAGCTTGTTGTAGCTCACCCTTCATTCTTATCATTTCAGGTTCTGATAGGAAGGGGAAAGGGAACGCCTAGCTGCGTAGAGCTTTCGAGTTTTTGTGATGTAGGTGTTTTGTACATTTTTGCATTTTGGTATTATGTACATGTACATAATAACACCTAGTGTATTATACTTAACACATAGATGGAATGTAATTTGCATATTAGGTATGCTTTGTATATTTTGGACTTTGGAATTTTATATTTGCCCATTTTTGGAAAATGTAATTATATTGATGTTTAATTATATCTATCTTTATATTTAGATGGATGCTAGTTTGGGATTATGTGTTTCTTAGGTTGTTTAGATGAGGCTGACGGGACGCCTAGTGTATCGAGGAAGGATATATTCGGGGGTTCCGTGTCGATCATGACGTCACTCGTCATGGGTAGTAACATGGCTGACGCGGTTGGCCGAGCACGTATAACACTTTGCTCGGATTGGGTTGTATCGCATCTCCTCATCATATCTACATACCACATAGAAAAACAAGATCACTAGAACAATTTCTGTAATGAAAAAACCTCAAATACAAAAACAAAGAACAAAAAAAATGGGAAAACCATGGTTCGGTAGTGCCTACCAAACCATGGTTTTCGAGGGCTACGTTAACACTTTTGCCCTTGTTTTTTTTTCATACACACAACAATACAATAAACAAACAGCGGTACACTGAAAAAAAATAAAAAAATACGCTCAACACATGCACAAATACAAAAATGTACCCAAAATTTCTATGAAAAGAAAATGCCTCAAAAAAGTTGGAAATATTCTTCGAAGATGCCGAAACAACGCCTAAACAATGGTGAAAACCTCAATCTATAAGCTCGATATGAGGGTGATTCGAGTTAGGGTTCGTTTGACGATTTTTGGATGAAATACGGTTCGTATCGAAGAAGAAGAAGAAGAAGAAGAAAAAAAAGAAGCTCGTATCAAAAAAGAAGAAGAACGCAATGGCGCAGGGTTCGAGCTTGAAGAACGACAATGGCAGAATAGGTTTTGAGCTTGAAGAAACAGCAATGGCGAAATAGGTTCGAGGGTTTTTTTTTGTTTGAATCGATGATTTTTTTTTTTTGAAATTGAGGTTATTTTACGGAGTATTGAACATTTTTTTGGGGTAAAAAAAGTGGGTTACGATTGAGTGTGGTAGAAAGAGTAAATGTAATGTGAGGAGTAATTATTGTGGTATGTTTAGTTATTTCCTTAAAGATAAGCATCCTGACTTATTTTTGAAACACTAAAAATCACAAGGACGCTACTAATGACGTAAACGTCCTAACATTCAAGGCACGAAAACATAAGAGCACTACTAAAGACGTAAGCGTCTAGATGTTTAAAAAGATCAGTGAGCTGATGTTCAGTCAGCGTTCTAATAAGTTCTTTGGTTGATTCAATGAGGGCGCTACTGATAAAGTAAGCATCTTGGTAGATATGAACTTTTCAACCTTGAATATTATCAGCGTCCTGACTTACCAAGTCTAGGAGGGCGCTGTTGAGACATTAGCGACCTGATAAACATCAGCGTCTTGATGGACACTATAAAAAAGTTTTGATATTTTTCAACTTTTAAAGCTTGATAAAGCAGGATTAAAATCTTGGTATGTTTGAATCAAGTCTATTATAGAAAATTAATTGTGAATGATTGATAAAATCAACAAAAAATACTTCAAAATTGAATCGACGAAACCAAACTGAAACTTGATATTTTCAATCAAATCAAATATTGATAGATTAAACATTATGATTATTTGAAATATGAAGATATGTGAAAACTTTATGCATGTATGATTTGAAAACGATTGAGCAATAAAGAATAAAAAAAGTACATCCTAATTCTAAACTTACATATCTCTCTAACTCAATTTTATTCTTTTCTCGAAGTCTTCAATCCCTTTATCACATTGTTCATCCTTTGAAGAGCTTTCAATCTTGAATTGATCTTTGAATTCCTTCACCTTGTAATTAAGCTTGTAATCCTTCTTCGCTTTACTTAAGGTGCTGAAATATACTCAGTTCAAACAATAGCACCAAATGACATATTGTTTATAAGCATCAAAACACGTAAGAAAGTGCTAAGTGATAAACCACTTAAGCCAATAAATAAGACACTCCCACATTTTAAGATGCTTATTTTTTAACCTTATGAACTTCAAATCATTCCTCCACCAGCATCATCATGTACGATGTCGTGAATACACTTGTATATTGTTGGTCCAGTAATCCGTCCAAGAAGGGGGGGTAAATTGGACGTGGCGGATTTTTGCATTACCTTTCAGTTAAATAATTAAACAATATATGTGTGCAATATAGGTAACAACCAAAGCAATAAAGTGCAGGAAAAATAAGCAAATGGACACAACGATTTATAGTAGTTTGGTTCCCCTTGAACAAAATTCACTACCTAAGCACCCACGATCAAGATTTTCCAAATCCAATAAGTCTATCTAACTAATGGGCGGAGATAAAAGTCGTACAATCTAGTCAACTTACAGGTGTGACTAGAAGCCGTAAACCTAACCAATTTGCAAGCGTGGCTAGAAGCCGTACAATCTAGTCAACTTACGGGGGTGACTAGAAGTCGTAAAGCTAACCAACTTGCGGGCGTGGCTAGAAGCCGTAAACTAATCAACTTACGGGAGTGATTAGAAGCCGTACAGATATGGTATAATCTCCTAGTTGACAAACGCGCAACTTTACATTCAAGGTTACAAATGATATTAAAAGAAGTTCTAGGAACTCTCTAACAATACTAGCATACAACTTTGTAATGAGTAATCCAACTATTCCAACCACAATATGTTAAGTGAAGTGCACGTTGAAATAATCTTTCAAAAGTACATGCAAACGATTCAAAATATGTATATGCAAGTTCAAGAATAGTATGCATACATATATTTTCAAATATTGATTCTAAGTATGATGAATGAAGCACAAGAATCAATATGCAAGTTATTGATCAAAACTTATTGATTCAAAGATATTGATAAATATTCAAGTGTGTGAATCAATATACATAAGTTGTGATCAAGGAAAAATCGATTCAAATAATATATGTTAAGCACCATAATCGATATCAAACACAACACATGAAACCATAAACCAAGATGATATAAGCTATTGGATCAAAATGATTTCACACAATAGAGAGAAACGGTGTTAATAAGATAGTAAATCAAACAACAAAACTGTTTCTACTCAAACACAAACACAAGAATCATAAAAGAGATTTTATCCAACTTAGGTAATATGAAGCTCGTAGATTCTCAGAAGAATGATCAGCATCAATAAGTATGTGTTGTAAACACTCAAGAACAACTTGATCAAACAATCTAGAAATCTTTTCTAGTTTCTCAATGGTTTTGAAATTATTAAGAAAACTTTTTAAAAGGTTGAATCAAAGATTCAAATGAAGTGAACTTTTGCAATCAAAAGGTGTTTAAAATGGCTCAAGAACTTGTTTAAAACTCAAAAATAGAGACAACAAAGATTCGGCACAAGTTCTAATTTTTTTTGCAAAAGTTGCTCTCAAATGAGCAAAGTGTAGTATTTATAGAAAATTACCACACTCTGGCACAAGAACGCGTTCCTTAGACGAGAAACGCGTCTCTGCTTCAAAATTTGAAAAGTTTCAAATTTCCCTCCAATGCAAAAGCGCGTTCCTGCATTTGTCCGTTAGACATAGGAGCGAGGTTCTTCAATTAGAAACACAGTTTCTATAAAAATTCCTCTTTTGCCTTTTTTTTAGGTTTCGCGTTCCTGGTAAGAGGAATGCGTTCTTTAAACCCTGTGATATTTTGATTATTTTTCCAATTAAAGCATTCATTTTATTAAAATAAATCATAAAAACATAATGAAATGTCCAAAATTAAGGTTTTATTCACAATTTCATAATTTTAGTGATTTTGGAAAAATATAAGGCTTTTTGTGGTTTAAGGAATAATAATTAAAATAAGACACAAGTGAGTCGTCTTCCAGGAATAATTGAAGTTTTATTTCCATTTATTTATTTATCTATTTATTAAATTGGTGGTTGATGTTTTACATAAGTTAATAAATTTATTTATTTTACTTTTCAGGATTTAATAGAGGAGGCTCACATGGAAGGTTGAGTTTTGGATAAAATAAAGAATGGAGCACTCTATCAATTGGTCTCAACAACTCAAAGAAAAAGAGATTTTAGTGTTAAAAAAAAAAAAAAAAAAAAAAAAAGCTCTTAGGAGGAATGTGGAGAAGAAAAGAAGATAGAGATGGAAAGCCGAGAAAATAGAAATGCTTTGGCGTCGGAAAGATTGGGGATAACTGTGGATTTGGGAAAATGGCGAAGAGGCGTGACCAACCAGCAATGATTTTCTTCCATGTTTTTCGTTTTCACTTTGAAGGGAAGAAAGGGAGAGCAGCAAGTTTCGTTGAGATTTTTTTTGGCATCTTCATGCGGAGAGGGTTACATTATAGTTTTTGCACTTGGTTGATTTGATTAGATTTCTTCATTGCATTGTTGTAGCTAGTTACTATGAATTGTGGGTTGATGCTCTTGTTTCCAAAATTCTGCAACTCTATTTTCAGAGTTGAGAATTGGGAATTTTGAGGATGTTAACTATTTCCTTTTAGGTTTGGTTACTGCAGTATGGGTTGTTCTATTCAATTTTATTAATTCTAGAATTTCTTTTGGGTTAATTAGAGATTTGGAAATTAGTGATTCATGATTCAATTTTTCTGGTTTTGCTAGTAAGTTTTGATTAGTTGAATTGTTTTATTTTGCAATAATCTTAATTTTCTGGGTTAATTAGGTGTAGTTCATTTTATTTTCTGTTTAATTGCATGATTAACTATTTTATGGGTTGTTCTAAAAACATGTTAGGCTAGATTATTGTTGCTAAGGCTATAAGTTTTAGTTTGATTGACTCATGTTGTTCTAATATTAAAAAAAAGGGGTGTTTAGTGTTTATTTTGATTTAACTAAAAATCTGATTTTATTATAAAAAAAAAAAAAATTGTTTTATCTACATAATTTCTTGATTTAACGTGATCTTTAAGTACATTGAATGCTTGAAAGTCCCTGTGATAAAATAATTGGAGCTCGGATGTGGATTTTTAATTAATGAAAAATAATTTCATCATATTAATTGTTTGTTTATAATTTAAATGAAACGTTCTCCTATGAGAATGAATTTTGTATTCACTTCTAGTTGAGTTAAATTTAAGGTAAAAATCCATGGGTTGTCAAAATAATTCTTATAAGCCTGAGTAGTTGTCTTATTATTAGATTTCATTGATTCTTCGTTTATTTGTTGTCGCACCTTGCAAGTATGATTCTTGTACACTTGCAAGTTTAAAATATCTCATTTAATTGAAAGTAACACCTTGATCTGAAAATTTGGGTTCCGGGACAAAAACATAAGAGCATGTTCTTTAAACCTTGATAAGAATATATGGGTTTCGGAACAAAAACACAGGAGCGCGTTCCTTGGAGTCTAAAGTGATAGAATCTTGTTTTTTCGATCAAAACAAGTTTAAAGCATATTCAAACACATAAACCAACTTTGAAAATATTTTAAACATGATTAAAACATAATGAGCGAAGATAAACACGTGTAAAATAATTGATTAATACAAATAAAGAAAAATGATCAAAGCATACGACAAAACACACATGAACTGGATGAAATTCATGCAAAGTGGGATAAACAATAATATAGATATGCATGAATAACAACCTAATCTATATGATTGCATGATAAACAAGATAATGTATGTGCATGCATGATCAATATAAATGATATAATACGTACATGATTATCTAATAACCTATATGCAAGTATAATAATGATGTGTACGTGATTTAGGAAAGATGCAAATTAATATTGTGGTTGGATAAAGATTATTCTACAACACTAAAATTTTAGACAAAAGATTACAGACTTAAAGCTCTTAAATTTTCACGCTTTATTGTTCCATCCATGCACTTTGACATGATAGTTGAATCCATCAAATATAACTAGTTAACACTAAAATAACTCAGTCAAAGATATTAGTACCGTAATTATATTGTTTGTTAGAATTAAAACACTTAAAAGAATATTAAGTGAAAAATCACTTAGGTCAACATATACGTGTGACCAGCAGGCCACCTTCCTCCCAATAGAATTTTAGGGTGGAACATCATATTGATGATTTTGGAGAAATTGCTTCATTGTAGTTTCCACCACTTATATGATTGACCCAGTGAACTACCCCTTGCGTTCCTTGCACTTGAATGTACGCGGTGCAAGACTTCCCCAGCATCAAGAATGGCTTTCACAACCGGCGTTCTCTCCGTCATATCGATTAAATCGTATAACACTTTCTCACATGCTTTATATTTGACGCTTCCATTATCCTCGGACTATTTTCTTCCGCCATACGGTGCCTAACCATAGCTTCCAGCATTGCATGTTCCTCTTCAATATTTTTGTCCTGCCTTAGTTTCCCTAACCTCTCAGGCTCTTGTAGGAATGACGAGCTCTTCTCAGTGGTTGTCATTGAAGTCTTTGGATGCTCTAACGGACTAGACCACTGTTGCCTTCCTTTTTTCGTTCGAGAAGAAACAGTCTCAGAGTGGAGTGGAGTGGAGTGGAAAGAAGAGTGTGGGGAAGAAAAAGTATGGGGCGAAGAAGAGAAATAATAGTCGTATATAAACACATTGGTGACAAGACATGTGGCCAAAAGTGTATGTTGCATCACCACGCTTTTTTTTTTTCTTTTTTTTTTTTTTGTAAAATGACACCTTGATTCTTTAATTAAGATCCTTCTTTTTTGGTTTTTGCATTAATATTCTTTAAAATCCTTCTTCGAGGAATTTACAAAACAAGGACAGAACATGGCCGGACAGTGGATCGGATCCTCTTGCATTTGGTTTGCGTATGGATGGATGCCAACAAGACACTCCCACATTTCAGGATGCTTATTCTTGAAATTTATGAACTCCAAATCGTTTATGATGGGTAGTTTTTATCATGTACCTTCATTTGTCTAAGTTATTGGCAATCGCCCTATTTTCCAGCATTAATACAAATATGAGTCTTATTCCTGATGCATTTGATAGTAATCGATTTTTGCTTAAATTCTTGAAAAGCTTCCTCACATTTACCGAAATGTTCTTTAAAGTCAGTCTAATCAATGGCTTAGGAGATAATTCCCCAATAAACCTACGTCTATCAACCAATCACAAAAAACGCCTAATCTTAGTAATTTTGGTATGTCTAAGCCAATTAAGGACAGCTTCTACCTCAGATCCCTTGTTTATTCACCACATGACCTAAAAACGTTACGTCTTCAATCTAGAACTTATACTTGCTAAATTTGACATAAAGCCTGTGAAATTTCTAAGTTTGCACTAAAGTCTGAGGTGTCTCTCATGCTCATTTCGAGTCTATGAGTAAATCAAAATATCATCTGTGAATACTATAAAAAAATTGGTTAAGATACGACCTAGACACCCAATTTATCAAGTTCATAAAACATTATTGGGGCATTAGTAAGACCAAAGGGCATCACCACGAACTCATAGTGCCCATTGTAGAAAATGTGGGTTACTCACAAAATAGACCAAGGACTAAATTAATCGAGTCTAGAGGCTGACTATATGTCCTTAAGGCAATTTCGTCATGCACTGGTGCTTACGATCTATTGATGATTGTATCCTAATGATTGTATCCTAGGATACAACAATCACTTCTTGTAATTGTAACACTCCAAATTGCAAGAACAACAAACCAATATATGTGTAGTCCTCTCACACTTACAATGACTAAATGAAGAAGAATGCAAGTTGCAATTGAATTAATGATTGATTAACTTATAATGGGGAGTATTTATACTTGTTAAAAGGGTGCAATATAAAGTGACACAATTGGGAAGAAACGACTTCTATGGAGATGTCCATACATGGTAAGAGACATCATGTGAATAGTCACATCTATTTAAGTGACCAGATGCAATATGAATAAGAACATCTATTTCGTACACCTTTTCTTATTCCCATGAATAGGTATAATTTATACCAAATTTTCATCTTTCCATTCACTTGAAAATGGGACTTTAAAACCCATTTTTTCTAACACCTCTAGTCCGAAAAGTAGCATTTGATACATCCTAACCTTTAATCCTAAATTGATTATGATAACCAAATCTCAAATCTTTTTAAAAATAACTTAGCTCCATGTAGCTTATCAAATAGGCATCTATTCAACAAAGACGATGTTTGTTCTTAAGAGTCACCCTATTCAACTGTCTATAATCACATGTTACAAAAACAAGAGTTTATAATCCCAAAGACAATACATAATTCTCTAGGCCTGGGACTTCTCACCACAAGGCACTCCACCTTTCCTTTTCTTCTCCTATCAGAACTTGAAAAATAATAGAAAAATATGAGCTTAAATAAGATCAGTGAATATAACTTACAAATAGCTACATATATGCATTTAAATAAAACATGGTATAAATCATTTAAACAAATAATGAATTTCAAAATAGTCATACATGTATGCACAAACACATGATCATTTAGAAATAATGCACAAATGAGCCTTTTAAAAATGAACTACTTCTTCTCCCACCTTTCTCGATAACTTGGCGAGACTCACCCTTATGGCTAATTGGCTTAACCAATACTTTTCTCCATAAGGATTGCAAACATTCCAAATTACCCATAATTCATCAACTCGTTTTCCCAATAGGATAGTAGAGTCTGAATTATGATTCTCAGTTCCCTTACAGTGGTTCAGACCCTTTCTAGAGAATGAAAACAAACCCAGAGTATATGCCACATACTCCGGTGAGACTCTCCCCTAGAAGGTCATCGTGATTTTGTAGAGAACTCGCATTTGCAATTTGAAATTCTTTTTTATACTTTAGAAACTCATGCAGATTCATTACCATATTAATAATTCCAAACAACATGTACATAGAATTCATAATGACATATGTGAAGTCTAAAAGTGATAAAAAAAATAGCCACATTATTACCACCACTAACCAACTCAGCCATTCCAATCCAAGTCATTCAAACCCCTTTATCAACATGTCAACATGAAAAATATATATTCATTACACTTTCAACAATTAGAATTCATTAAAACACACGTGTAGCAGGAAATTCCCATCCCTCAACTACTTGGTGGCCTTTAAATTTCAAATTGCATAAGTTAGAACTAAATTCCAGCTCACTTTATATCCAATTCACTGCTCTAATTTCAATTTACAGCCTTTACCTAACATACAAACCACCATATTACCATAATTCATCCTTGAAATCTAATTTCTAACCAAAATAAATCACTTGGTTGTTTCCAAGCCTCTAAATACATAAGCTGGAACCAACGTTCAGCTCATCCCCTTCTCCATGTCCATGTTATATTCCCCATTTCATCATTCCAATTCATAGTATCATCACCCTAACCTAATATTTAACCATTCAAGAATCGTTTTCATCTTAAATTACTCATTTAGAACTTCTAAATGTAACAGACATGTGAGGGTTTTATCACCCATGACATAACACCCAATGTTCCCCATCATATTTACCAATTTCACTACTAATTTGATCTTTCTACACAAATCTCACCATTAGGATTTAGGAGAACTCAAAGCAAACCAAAACTCCAATGATCAGGTGTATTTCCAGATTCAGAAACATCATCAAAATCAACCAATTTTCATATATGTTAAACAACTCAAAGAAGAAGATAAAATTCCATAAATTTTATGATGAAAAACACTTACTTTGACTTCTAAATCACCAGCCCTAGCTCGCCATAGGTTTTCCTTTTGGTCCCACTTCTTCTTTGCTTAAAACTAGCTCAAAATGACGAAGTATCGAGCTGGTTTCGGGTTTTAAACGAAAATCCACCACCACACCGACCAAAATATAAAAAAAAATGTCTTGGGCAAATCCAGTAGACTGGATTGCTCTGTCCAGCAACAGGTTCCCCTGTTTCCCTTATTTTATTCATCTATTGGCTATATGACTAAATGTATGCCAAATATATATATATCAAAGTCCACATACTATGCACTCATTAATGACATAACCAACCATTTTTGACGGACCAATTCTAAGTTTAGTACAATATGAACCTCTTACACGCGTAAAAATATGCTACGGATATTGTTGGCCCAGATAAGCGTCTAAGAGGGGGTGAATTGGACAAATTTGCAGGTTATACCATTCAAAAATAAATAATGACAAAAACTTAAGTGCAGCAGAAATAAAATTATTAACACAGCAAATTTAGAGTGGTTCGGCCCTTGCCTACGTCCACTATCTAATCTCCCCGATTAGGATTTCTCAAACTCCACTAATCAATCCGTTTCACGGGTGAGGATTAAACCGTTAAACTTTTCTCAACTTCACGGATGTAAGAAAAATAGTTACAATGAGCTAAACTACCTCTAGTGACTCCCCATCACCTTACAGTAGAATTTACAAAATCACAAATCTAATTCTCTTACCAAGAATCAATAAATAAATCTTTTACAGAGCGTAATGAACCTTCACCAGAATATATTCAGCAAAGATATGAGATTAAGCACAACTAAAATGTGAAGTTCCTCTTTTTGCCTCCTTTGGATTTCTTTGAAATGAATATGAGATAAAGAGTAGCAAATCCAAGAAAGCCTCGTGAAAATTAATAAGTAAAAAAGTGTTTTGATCACTTTTCAAGACGAACGACTAACTTTAAATTTTGGCGCAATGAAATCTATATCGCGTTTTGTTTTGAGCAACGACTTTAAGTTGCATATAAATAGAAATGATAGAGTTTCAATATCCCAAAAACTCTAGATGCGTTGTTTGAATTTCAAATGCAATGAATAAGTTCTTTCACCAAAATAGAGTTAACAAAGACGTTGAAAAATCTCTGTCAAAAAAAGTTTACTCAAGAATAACAATGCATCAGAAGTGTGACAGTTCACACGTAAGAAAAATAACTTTTTTCTGGCACATGCTCTTGAGTGTCCTATAGCTCTAGGAGCACGCTACTGTGTTGAAACCCAGAAGACTCAACTTGTCTATGAACGTCCTATTGCTCCATGAGTGTCCTGAAAAGTTACAACCCGAGAGTTGGAATTTTATCAGGCAATTTGGGAGGGCGCTATTGCGCCATGAGCATCCTATAGCAGTAGGAGCCTCATGCTGTGCTTGGCCTAATATTTAAGTGACTAACCACTGCATGAGCATCCTGAAACGTTTTAAGCGAAATTTTTTTTCGTTGTCGCAAGGAACCCCATGAAGAGTGTTTTGATGATTACACACTACTCTATCTTGTGAACTAATGAATCTATTGAGTGTTTCAGTTAAGAATTGAAGATTAAATGTCTCGAGCTTATTCATTCAATTGAGAAGAGATCAAGCAAAGCTCAAATGAAGATATGATCAATCAAGACTCAAGTCAAGGAAGTATTATGGTCAATCAGTTGGTCTAGATTTGTAGAATCTTTACTCAACATACTTCAGCTTAATTTTGACCCAAAACATTTTCAAATTTAGCTTTAACGTTCAAAATCTATTTTCATTCATCGGATTTCAAAATGGTTCAATCATGTTTTAAATCACTCATTTCAATTCAAAAATGTTCTTAAAAGATTTCTTTTTAGAATGATGATTTTGATCCGAAACATTTTAATCCAATCTGATTTTGAAGCAAAAGATTTTTCAGAAAATTAGTTAAAATTTTTATTAGTGTCAAGTAGGACGCTCACAACATTCAGGAAGCTCAAATGGTGGTCAGTTCACTTAAAATCAGGCCTACACTACAGGACGCTCCTATCTCTACATGACGCTCCTATCTCTACAGGACGTTCAAGATTTCTAGAAAAATCTTGGAGCAAGTTCCAATAAGACGCTTGAGAGCAATAGCGTCCTCCCTGAACTAACTGAGTGCAACTTGTCTCACAGGTTGTTATTCTATCAGGACGCTATTACTAGTTCAAGACGCTATTGACAATTGTGTCGGATCCTGACAACTGTATTTGTTGTTTTTCCGCAAAAGCTATTTTTTTATTAATTTCTATTTTCATATAAACTCTTTTGCATTAGAAAACTTCAACAGAATTGAGCATACCATTTTCATGAAAGATTTGAATCGTTTGACTCAAAATTCAAATTTCTTTTCAACGGTCTCAAGAATTCAAATCTCAGTTTTGGCACAATGCTCATTTATAAATAACTAGTTCCAACAAGAGTAAAATAACTTTTGAAAATTTTATGATCTTGCACTCTTTGAAACTTAGTTGATTTTTAAATTGTTTTTGAGTTGTAAATACTTTGTATCAAAAGATTTTTCAACTTTGGATTTGTGCAAAATATTCTATATTCTTTTGAAAATCCAAATAAAAAGAGGCAAACCTATCTTTACTCATATTTGCAACTACTTCAAATATATTTATTTTTGGTTGAATCATTGCGGAGTAAAAGTTCATAGGTTTGAGTTGTAAACAAATTGAAGATCAGTTTGTATTTGTTGTAACTACATAAGTTGCATTCTTGAGTGATTGTAGGTCGGCTCACACTTGTGTAAGTTGAGTGATTGTAAGTAGGTTCACACCTCTGTAAGTTGAGTGGTGTAAAGGTTGTCTCACACCTGTGAAGTTGAGGGTGTAATAGGTTTGATCCTCACCTATGAAGAGTGATCATTAGTGGAAGTTTGGCAAGTTGTCCCTCACCCTAGTGTGTGTTTGACGATTGCAAACAACATGTATTGTCTACTGATGACTTTGATCAAGTTGTTTCAGTGCTTAAATGATCATATCTGTAAAGTTAATCAAAAAGTCAAAGTCAAAGCTCAAAGTGAATCAAAGCAATCAGACGATCAAGATCACATCTATGTAGTGTAGTTACTTAGATTCTATTGGGCAGTAGAATACTTTCTATTTGTGTCAGTCAAAGTCTTTGCATGCATCACATTCAAAATCATTCTTGTTTTTGCAAAGTCAATTGTTTTGATCGAAAGTCAACCTTTCACTTGTTTGATCGAAATTATCTTGATTTATGTTTTGATCATAAAATCACTTTATTTGTATCGTTTTGAAGTCAAGTTGAGTGTATTTAATTTTTGCTTTGAAAAAGTCAATCGTATTTGAAAGTCATCCAAAATGAGTTTACCACTTGTTCAATCTTCAATTTGATCGAATCCAGTTTTCTCAAGTGTTTTTAGACTTGTTTGATCGAGAAAACTTGTTTTAATCACAAAATTATCTAAGAAAACAAGTTTATGTTTCTGTTGGATGTAGAAATGTGTTTCTTATAAGAAAAACGTGTTTCCTATTTGATCTTGGTGAATTTCTCATTGAGTCATACAGAAATGCATTTCATGTGGAGAAACGCATTTCCTATTTGGAATTAGTGAAATTTTTCACTAAATTGAGCATAAACACGTTTAGTGAAAGAAAATGTGTTTCCTCCATAATTCTAGAATATTGCTTTCTAGAATGCATACAGAAACAGAAACGCATTTCCAATATAAGAAACGTGTTTCCTGCTTTTTGGCAATTTTTGGGAATTCAAACAGAAACGTGTTTCCGTTAAGAAAACAAAGAGCTATTTTTGCGCACATTTTGAACAGAAATGTGGTTCCACACCCAGAAACATGGTTCCTACTTTTTCGACATTTTTTTGTATAAATATGTGTCTTAGCTCATTTTGAGCAACCTTTTATAAAATCTTTGAAGGAAAGAAACTTGTGCCAAATTTAGTTCTCCACATCTTTCAAAAGGGAAAACAAGTTTCAATTAAGTTTTTGAATAAGATTTTTATTTTTCATCTTTGAGAAGAAAAGTTTTCAAGTTCTTCAAGTATCTCTTCCAAGCTTTTCAAATTGGTTTTCAAGTTTGCAAATTACTTTGAAGAAATCTCCTGTGCATTCAATCTTCACTTTTGAGAAGACATCTTTCAAGGAATTTCAAGTGATCGAGTAAAGGGTTTTTGATTGTGCTCTTCATCTTCATCTTTTCACAATCAAAATCCAAGAGTTCCTTCCTCCACCACAGCTTGTGCATCATCTCACATACTTTGGTTGTACATCATTTGGAAGATATTCATTTCATTTGTAGTCTTTCTTTGAGAGTTGTTTAGTATAGAACAATCTCTCTCTATCTTTGTACACATTCTTGTATTTGACTTGGCTTGTTAGCCAAGTAGGAAGACTCATAACCGAAGGTCGATGTTTGTAACGGTTCGATTCACACCCAAAAGTTGAATCATAGTTAGGTAGGACCACACCCCCAAGTTGGATCAAGTTAGGTAGGATCCACACTTGTAAGTTGAATCAAGGTTAGTGGATATTTGAAAAATTTTGACTGGGGAGGTCAAATAGTGGAGGTAGGCCTTTAGAAGTCGAACCACTCTAAATCATTGTGTCCATATTTACTTTCCTTGCACTTGTTTTATTGTTTATTTTTGCCATTTAAGTTTCATTTAAGGTTTCGCGAAAAAATTGCTAAGTCCAATTCACCCCCCCCCCCCCTCTTGGACTATAATTTGGGCCAACATAAATGGGGAGGTTAGGTAGTGAAGGTAAACATATAGTTGAACCACTCTAAATCATTGTGTTCATTTATTCAATTTGCTTTATTTCCACTCTTTGTCATTACATTACTTTAAAGATGGAAAAATTGCTGATCAGTCTAATTCACCCCCTCTTGGACACATTTTTGGGCCATCAAGTGGTATCAGAGAGGTATTAATTGTCAAAGAAATCTAATCATTTCTTTGAAGTAATAGCAAAAATGTTCAATGGAAAGAGTACCATGGAAATTGGGCAATCTATGCATAGACCTCTATTGTTTAGGAAAGAGTATTTTAGAGAGTGGATGAGGCTTATGAGAGTTTTTCTTAAGTCCCAAAACACAGATTTATAGGGAATGGTTGTAAATGGTTACACACCTCCCAACAGACCTTTAGATTCATGGACTTCCCATGAAAAATATTGTCACAGTCTAAACTCACAAGCTGTCTACACCTTGTTTTGTGGTCTACCTAATGAAGAGTTAGAGATTCATGGAAAGTTGTTGAGTACAAGGGATGAAAAGTTCAAAGAATTTTGAAAAACTATTTGATGATTTTGAAATTCTTGAAGTTGAATCCCTTGATGTTGCTCTTGGAAGATACAAATCAATCCTTGATGGAATGAAGAGTTTTGATCAAGAAATAGCCATTGGTATAGCAATAGTATGTTTTGCAGATAAACTTCCAAAGTTTTGGAATGAAAAACTAGTTACTATTAGTGAAAGTTTCAATCTGTGGAATTACACTTTAGATGAGTTTTGTAGTTTACTAAAATCCATGGAAGGAAGAGAAGAAACTAGAAATCAAGTTAAATAACTAGAAAATGCACTTACACTTTAAAATCCTAGATAGAGAGTCTCTAGATGATGGTATGAAAAGGTTTTCAAGAATTTCAAAGGAATTAGAAAATTTTGGAAAACTATTTCTCACACTACTTTAGTCAAATACTTTCTTGGTAGTTTTCCTGAAAAATGGAAATATAAAGTTCAATTTCTAGAAGAGTTTGCAAATCCATTTGAAAGCAGATTTAAAAATATCAGTTATGTTTTAAAAGGCTTGGAAACATCTTCTGAAAGAGATGACATGATAGCTAATTTACCAAGTAGAAATGAAAGTGAACTTGGTGACGAGGAAATATCCTCTTTGTTGAATCAGACGAATGAAAAAGAAAAATCTTCAACATCCTCAAGTGCTCCTAGAACCATCATTCCAACTGAGGAGGAAAGAGTTACTGCAAAAGTTCCAGCAAGATTACAAAATGCAAAATGGAGATATATATTTAGAATGATGATCTGTTGTGGCACAAGTTTCAGCAAGGAAAGGGGACCTACTCAAAAAGAAACTTTTGAGGTACCTTGAGTTGTTAACTTCATGTCAATACAAGTATATCTCAATCATCTTTGAATATTTTCAGATTTTGATGTTGTTGATCACATTTATACATCTCCTAAAGCATCATAACAACAATTATCATAACACAATTACTTTCTCATAGCATATCATGTTGATTTTAAATGATAGAATGCTTGAATGCATGATTAATGTAATGAGTCGTGTTAAGTATGATCAATTGTCATGTATTGATGTTAGTCACATATCTATTTGTGCAAAATGATGATAATTGATGATTGTTAGTGAATATAATCTTAATGCAAATTGATCAAATGGATAAAGGAATATAATGAAAAATAAGTTTGATTTAAGGACACTAAAACCATTATAGGACGCTTATGTGTCTTTGGTTTCACACACAAGTGTCCAGGAGGATGTTGTTATGCTTAAGGACGCTCCTAAATGTGTCATCATTGACAAACCATAAAACAATGACTTGACCTTGAGGATGATGTTCAATTTGAGGACACTCATGACTGAATGTCCGAGAATTCCCAGATTTTGAGCAAACTATTTGAGGACATTATTCTTAGAATGGGACGTTCAACGTTTCAACTAAAAAATTAGTGAACCAAAATACGAGGACGCCGAAGGTCGTGAGGACGCTCAAACATCGAGCAAGTAGAAAAGTATAAAAGCAATCAAATTGTTTCTCATGCTCATTTATGCCCTAAAAGGATGCTACTAGAAGAAGAGCGCTGCAAGCCTGCCCTCCAACTCAGAATTCGTCACTTTCATCTTCAAATTTCTACGAATTTCCGACACACAAAAGTAAAATCAGTTAATTCCTTGACCAATCCTCCACCTCCAAACCCTAGGAAACCACTTTTTCCCATTTCTCTGTTAGAACCGTAGGTTTTTTATTCTTAAAAATGGCTCCAAAAACCAAGAAACTTCCAACCCATTCAAGTAGAAAATGAGCTTTGTCTCCTTCTCCTTCCCCACAAAGGAGAGTCAGACAAAAAAGAATTAAAGCTCAAACAGAGCCACCAGCTGAGGTTCCTACAACCTCCAGTGCTCAGCCTCCACAAGCTAATGCACAGTTTCCAGCTAACCCATCTCAGTCTGGACCATCCAATCCTATTTCTACAACGTCCAAGAAATCTAAGAAAGAGAAGAGAACTAAGAAAATCTCTTCAAAATCAGTCATAATATGACACTATGTAGATTTTTCATTTTTCTCTCTAGCTCATTTGAATGTCCTACCCCTATTTGAATTTCAAGGATGGATTTATTTTCTCACCTATCAAAACAAATGGTATCCTAACCTTGTCAAAGAATTCTACAAGAATTTGCAAAAGAAACCCATATGTGGTTTAGTTAGGCAATCCACAGTGAAAGGCAAGTATGTGGAAATCTCTCCACAGTACTTTCAATCAACCTTTTCACTCTCTGATGATGTTCTCATTATTCATCAAAACTCCAAAAGCATTCAATTTGAGGGCTATAACAATATTGTTGCTCTCAATTCTGTTCTAGAAATAAAAACCACCAGTCTGTTGATAACAAGCTTACCAACCAATCATTTGGACTTATTCCTAGAATAGTTCACAACATCATTTCTTATTTGATTCAACCAAGAGTTGGTAGTAGGGGAAATGTCAAAAATCTTGATCTGTTCCTCACATGGTGTGTGTAAATAGGATCAAAGTCAGTCTCCCACACATCCTATTAGACTTCATTGTCAAAACCACTTCAAGGAGAGGAGGAATTCCATTTGGGATGCATCTAACTCCCATTTTTTAAGCTGTTGGTGTAAAGTGTCATGGTGAATAGGCACATGAAGTTGACAGATGTGGGTGTATTGGACACACCACTGTCAAACTGATGAAGTATGTTTATGCTCCAAAACAGAGGAGATGGTTCACAAGAAGGCAATTCCTCAAGGAGTTGTAGTTTGACCATTTGAAGACAACGAAGAAGATGCCTTGGATGCAAAAAGAATAAGAAAAGAAAGAGCTGATTCAAAAAACACTCCATCTGAACTACCATTCATAGGGGATATCCCAATTGAAGGGGAACCCCATGAAGATGAAGTTGAGGTACAAGATGAAGTGATGTCTCATGCTCAAGATCAAGTCAATGAAGGTGTTCAAGAAAGTGTTGCTCCTGTCAACTCACCAATTCATGACAGTCACCCAAACCACTTTTCTCCAATTCATCATGGAGATTCTTTCTTTTCATCTCAGGCACCACAACCAATCTTTAATGGACAAGAATTTTTGAGGAAAATACAAGAAGCTAATAAGGTGCACAGGTCTGCCCTATTAATTGATGTGAAGAAGCTATTTGAAGAAGAGAGATCTCATGAATCAGAGGAAATTAAGAGATGTGCTGATAGCATGAGCTTGATGGCAAACCAACTAAGCAATACTATTGGATCTTTGAAAAAGCAATTTGAAAACTTGAAGTCATCATTGCCATTCACAAACATTGTTGCACTAAGTATTGATTTAAGTGCTTTGGACAGTTTGAAAAAATAACTTACACAAATCAGAAATTCATTAGATTCACTGTGGCGACCCCGCACCCCGGACCACCAACCCCGCAGGGAATGGCGTGCGGAATGCCGGGGCAGGACGCCCGGCGTAGGCATCTCCGACCACTCCTCAACTCCCGTGAGGTGGTTGAGACCCTACGAGCCTTATCTCAAACAACGACATAGTATCAAAAGGTATAAAACAAAACTACCCACCGTATTAATCATCAAAGACAAGAGATAATCCATAAAAATGAACCATAAATAAAATCATAATCCCTACAGTCCATTAAAATTGACATACACATAAAGTCCAAAATTGTGGGTACAAATAAAAACCGTCATATGCCCACATGGTCTATCTAACAAGTCCCAACTCACCCATACTACAATGTGGTAAGTGTTATAATTACATAATCCAAAATATAATACTTCATAATTTAAAACACAGTTCAATCAAAATGCCTCTCAACTCACATCGAGGCCTTGGATTCTCTCGCAGGCAAGGCCCTCAAGATATTACTACTCCTTTGCCCTTATTTGGGACAGAAGTACCTGAAAGAGGAAAATGAGGGTGAGCCAATTGTGCCTAGTGAATAGAATTCAAATATGCTATCAATACTCACCAATAAATATCATGTATGTCTGTCAATGTGTAGCATGATTAAAAGCTCATAACATATAGATATCAAGCATTTATAATAAGTTCGATGCAAGTAAAAGTTTATCAATTTGGATCCACATTCCACATGCATTGGGTTACTAGTGCACGTCTATTTCACCGTACCGTTGACCCCAATCATTTCCTTTCCTAAAACCCTCCTATGACAAGGTTAAGTCCCCCTATTAGCCAGATAGATGGGCCCAACCAAAGTCATAAGGTTTTCTCAAATCAATGCATCATTCAAAACATTATAACACATTCATGTTTTCAACATACAATATATATAAGTGATATGATGACATAAAAGATATAATCATAAATGAAGTCTACTCACAACCAAGCCTCACGAGAGTATTTAACCACACACGACCACCAAACCGAATCAACCCAATCAAGATCCTAAACCATTCATCAATATCCTACCATACATCAATTTCTATGCTCAATCACATAGACATTACACATCAACCCTAAATCAGCCCACATATAGACAATAGGCCTAAATCCCATCTAATCCCATCATTCAACTCAAATCACATGACTTAGGCCTCTAATGCATAGTTCTCATACATAAACCATTCTATTAATCAAAAATACTGATTTTCAATTCCTTAGGCATAAACATGCCCAAATTGGGTCACTTGATCACAAGTAGGCCTAACCCATGATATGGTCACAACCACCAAATCAGAAGCATAATCAACCCTAATCATGCTTAATTAAACATAAGTTGCATCAATTCAATGATTCTAGGCCAAAAGCATCAAAAGCCCTAAAATATGAAATTTTCCATACTTAGGCCATATTGTCGATTTACACTAGGTCACCATGTTCAGCCATGTATATCACTGAATTTGCATCATGGGTTCATCAACAATGGCAACTAGGTCAACATAGTTGACATGCAAGCTATTTGGAAAGGTCTAAGTTCATATTCTAAATTTGGGTCTAATACAAGCAACCCTACCAATTCTTCATTTAATATTCTGTTCAGATGTATCAATCTACCAACAGAAATATGTAATCACAAAATCAACTGTACTGATTAAAGTATGTGAAGAAACAAACCTTCTGTCCAAATATCAGTCCAATCCAACGGTGGACCGAAAAGATAAGTATCTTTGATGAACAAGTCTCTAATCAGACAACTTCTCTTTTCCTGCTGCAAATACTCAAACTCAGAGGACTATATCACACAACATACTTAACTCATAAACATCTTCACCATTCAGAATGCAGAAATATCAATTTTAAACTACATATACAAATTTTATATCCATCCAACGGTAGATTGAGGAGATCTATAAGTTTGAGCGAAACAGCGCGAGAAATCCAGACTTTCTGACCAGCTTTGTTTGAGAGGTTAGATCTCTTAGAAGAAACCTAAAATCAAGATCTTCACCGTTCATAATGTAGAAATATCGGTTTTAAACTACATAACCAACTTGTATATCCATCCAACGGTAGATTTAGGAGATCTATAAGTTTTAGCGAAACGGCGCGAGAAATCCAGACTTTCCGACCAGCTTTGTTTGAGAGGTTAGATCTCTTAGAAGAAACCTCAAATCAAGACCTCCACCGTTCAGAATGCAGCACCATAAGCTACGAACTTGCTGAAAAAATTTGAGCTTAATCTGACCATATATCCCGAAGATCCAGCTCTTTGATGAAAACGTCGCAAAGATTTTCCTCCTGCAACTCCCTATTTCTTTCTCTTCTTCTTTCCTTTCTCTTCTTTTCTTTTATTTTTTTCCTTTCTCTCCACTCACCTCACTTTCTAGCACATTCTTGGATAAGAGAAGTGGGCATGGGACACTTGTCCACTTTCATGCACCAACCTTCACATGTGTTGGTCTCATACTACCCATTCCAACCACATGTACTTTAACCAATCTCATGCTTCCATGTATTTTAAATGTCCAATCCATTTAATACACCAAATTTTCATTCTCATTTATCCTTTTATTCAATCAATCCTAACCCATATCAATTCATGGTTTAATGGACCCATGCATAAATAATAACATATGCATTATACTTTAATTTAACATGACCCATATACAATTTATAATACACATATTTATATACATTATCAAGCATCAACTATACAAACATTAAACAACCATCAAACAAACACCAACCATATCAAGGCAACACATAAAGTTTGGGCAAAGTGCAATTGGGTTATGGGCTAGATGAAATAATTTTCGGGGCGTCACATTCACTATCACAACTAGCACTTGTCCCTGCTCAAGTTTCATCAGATTTCTTCAAGTCAAGTATGTTGGATCCCATCTTGGAAGTTGTAAAAAGTTTGAAGAATGTAGATGGTACCCCAACACCAGCTCCATCAGTTTCTTTGGACCTTGTACTAGAAGCAGTTAGAAGTCTGAAATCAACCATTATATCCAACGTTGCTACCTCAGGTCAAGTTAATTTTTATGGAAGAAAAATGGATAATCTCCTAGTCTCTATTGATCAAGTAAAGGAGAAGATAACCAATGTGGAAACCAAGATGCCCTTCCTATCATCAACTATCCTTGATCCATTTTTCACAGTCACACGAGTTGTTGATCGAATAGAAGGTGTTATAGGTTTCATTGAAGAGATGTTCAAGTTAATTTTTAGAAGATTTCATTCATCTGTATGGTTCTTCACACAACACATGAGAAGATTCAATCTATTGTTCGAAATTCTGAAAGAAAGAGGAACTACAGTACCGAAGGCTTCTAGAGCACTAACATTCACAAGGACTAGGTTGCCAAGTGAAAGACCAGACATGCTAGAAGGTCTACTAAAATAGCCTAATGATAATGCTGAGTAGAGTGGAATTCTCATAGCTCAAGCTACTAAGTGTATGACACCACCTGAAGATGAAGAAGTATTTGTAATTCCACCACCACGAGCATCTATTCGACCTGAGCATGTTGGTGTTTCTATGTCCCAGCCTTTTGGTGTTGGCCTTGCTGCACGACACAATCAATCATTCACGAGAGCTGATCTCTTAACCTTTTTGATTCTGATAAGGAACGAGAGTCTCCTTTCGAAAATTTCATGTGAAACTATAGAGGAAAAAACAAAAACAAAGACAAAGAAAAAGGAAAATTACCCAAGAAAGGCTAGAATGTCTCACCTTTTTTATGTTTTCAAAAGGGGGAGAAGCAAGAAAAGAAGAAGTAAGAATAAGTCAATAATTCAGGGAGAGAACTGGGAGAATTAAAAGAATCAGAATTAGTTTATTTGTATAATATACTTTGTGTATGTGTTTGTTTGAAATGTTTTGACTTTAGTTGTTTGTCTTATCTTGAATCAGAATTGTGTTGAATTATGGTGACATGTGATGACTGTGCTGACATGTATAATCTATAATATGTTTTCTCAAACAATGAATGAATGGATTTATGATGTTGATGTGCTATATTGTTAATCTTATCTCATGACTTATCGCAACATGCATGCATTTAAGAACGTAAGCCCAAAAGTTTTGTGAGTGTTTGAAATCATAAAAAAATGGAGAAATTATTGACTCAAATAACCCCATGAAGAGTGTTTTGATGATTGAAAACTACTCTATCTTGTGAACTAATGAATCTATTGACTGTTTCAGTTAAGAATTGAAGATTAAATGTCTTGAGCTTATTCATTCAATTGATAAGAGATCAAGCTAAGCTCAAATGAAGATATGATCAATCAAGACTCAAGTCACGGAAGTGTTATGGTCAGTTAGTTGGTATAGATTTGTAGAATCTTTACTCAACATACTTCAGCTTAATTCTGACCCAAAACATTTTTGAATATAGCTTTAACTTTCAAAATTTATTTTCATTCATCAAATTTCAAAATGGTTCAATTATGTTTTAAATCCCTCATTTCAATTCAAAAATGTTCTTAAAAAATTCCTTTTTAGAATGATGATTTTGATCTGAAACATTTTAATCCAATCTAATTTCGAAGCAAAAGATTTTCAAAAAATTAGTTAGGACGCTCACAGCGTTCAGGACGCTTAAGTAGTGGCCAATTTACTTAAAATGAGGCCTACACTTCAGAACGCTTCTATCGCTACAGGACACTCAAGATTTCAAGAAAAATCTTGGAGCAAGTTCCAGTAGGACGCTTAAGAGCAATAGCGTCCTCCCTAAACTAACTGAGTTCAACTTGTCTCACGGGTTGTTATTCTATCAAGACGTTATTACTACTTCGGGACACTATTGACAATTGTGTCAGATCCTACAACTATCTTTGTTGCTTTTTTGCAAAAGCTATTTTTCTAATTAATTTCTATTTTCATGTAAACTCTTTTGCATCAGAAAACTTCAACAGAATTGAGCATACCATTTTCATAAAAGATTTGAATCGTTTGACTCAAAATTGAAATTTCTTTTCAACGGTCTCAAGAATTCAAATCTCAATTTTGGCACAATGCTCATTTATAAATAACCAGTTCCAACAAGAGTAAAATGACTTTTGAAAATTTTATGATCTTGCACTCTTTGAAAGTTAGTCGATTTTTAAACTGTTTTTGAGCTGTAAATACTTTGTATCAAAAGATTTTTCAACTTTGGATTTCTTGTGTAAAATATTTTATATTCTTTTGAAAATCCAAAGAAAGAGGCAAACCTGTCTTTACTCATATTTGCAGCTACTTCAAATATATTTATCCTTGGCTGAATCATTGCTGAGTAAAGGTTCATAGGTTTCAAATGTAAACAAACTGAAGATCAGTTTGTATTTGTTGTAATTTGTTGAAACTACATAAGTTGCATTCTTGAGTAATTGTAGGTAGGTTTACACCCGTGTAAGTTGAGTGATTGTAGGTAGGCTCACATCTGTGTAAGTTGAGTGGTGCAAAAGTTATCCCACACCTGTGAAGTTGAGAGTGTAATAGGATTGATCCTCACCTGTGAAGAGTGATCGTTAGTAGAAGTTTGAAATCTTAACTGGGGAGGTTAGGTAGTGGAGGTAGGCATATAATTGAACCACTTTAAATCATTTTGTTCATTTATTCAATTTTCTCTATTTCCACTCTCTATCATTACATAACTTTTAAGTTGTTAAAATTGTTGATCAGTCCAATTCACCTCTCTCTTGGATACATTTCTGGGCTAACACTTTTGTCTTTTGAAATCGGATTGGATCAAAATCATTTTGGATCAAGTTAAAACATTTAAAGATCATTTAAAAACATTTTCGAATCAAATTGAGCATTTTGAAAGATCGATTAAAAACAATTCAAGATTCAATGATTTGAATCATTGTAAGTTTGGAAAATTCATTTAGAGAACTTTGAGGAGTGAGATGAGTTTGCTGAACATATCCAAGTGAAGTTCTACAAGCCTAACAATGTACTAAGCAAACTAAAGATAATTAAAATAACGTCCATTGCTTAAGAATTGTCCAAGGCTTAATCTTGAGAAAGCTCCAGCAAATATCTTTGCATGTAACTAATATATCTTTGCATGTAACTGATATATCTTCATCAATAATTGATATGGTGTGGAATGTGGTTTGTAATCTTCAAAATATCTCTCATATGGGTCATAAGGGCTCTTGGAGTAACATATACATATATACATATACACATACATAATATATCATTATGACTAATCAAGGCATAAATTATGAAATTTGGCCTTTAAAATTATGGGGTGTAATAGGAGTGAAATCGGGTCGGGGTGGGTCGGGTTTTTGCCCCCTAACCCACCCGACCCGATGAGGTCGGGTCGGTTAAGTTAGCCCCCATTAAATAGCCCAATTTTTTTAAAGCTTAATAACTGCTATTTAAGCTTATATTAGTAATAAAATATGTTAGATTGTCATGTGTGCAACTTATTAAACTACTATTTAAGCTTTAAAAGATGAGATTTCTCTTTTCTAGAATAACTCATATATGTACAAGTCAAACTACTCTTAAGCTTGACTTATGAGAATGAGGATGAACTCATACATATATATAAATTTTAAGAGGTCGGGTCGGGTTGCTAAAAAACTAACCCGACCAACCCGACATATCAATTAAACCCGACCCGAAATGGTCAGGTTTGGTTGGGTCGATCGGGTTGCTTACACCTCTAGGTGTTAGAGTAATTGTTCTAATCACTTAGAACAAACTTTTATTATTTACTTTCTTTGATTTGTTTCTACTTGAAACAAGTCAAGTTTAGTGATTATCAATCACTTGTGATTCCAAGGTTGGAATCAAGGGTCCTAGTTTCACTCTTTATCTTGAAAAGGGTTAATCGATTCGTCTTTAGCCCGCAAAAGGATATTGTAGGTTCATATTTAGTCCGTAAAAGAATAGATTTATCTAGAACCTGTAAAAAAGTATTGTAACGATTTGATTCACATCCTTAAAGTGAATCTGAGACAGTAAAATCCTAGAAAGGGTTTCTCCAGGTGTAGTAGGAAAAGGATTTTCAAATCACGTAAAACTCATTGTGTTCTTTGCATTTAAATTTCTGCACTTTATATTTATGCAAACCATTCATTTGAGCAATAACTTGCATCAATTTAGGGATTCCATTAGATAAGTTTAAATCTGTCACAATTAGTCAAAACACCCAATTTTCCTCCTCTTGGGGTCACACCCCGTCAAGAAGCGCCTAGATTGACGGAACACTCACAGGCGGGGTGCGATGCATTTACAACAGAAATTAAATGCGCAGGAACACAACATAGGGACAAAAAAATTTCTTTCATTAATTATAATATTTTGGTACAAAATGTAGCAATCCAAAGACTGCCAATACAGGGACAAAATTTACCCTAGCTACTCGCACAGGTTTGCCAAACAAGGGCCTACGTACCTCCTCCCAGATCTACCTCAGGCTTCTGAAAAATGTTTAGTAACGGGATGAGCGATCGCCCAGTGGGTGAAACAGATATTTCATGGATTGTGGCAATTTATAAAGAGAACATCATTATCATCATAATCAGGTAAACACAACATATCATCAATAATAATACCACAATTCAGTGGACACCTATAAAGCATCGCCTCGTAAAGGGGGTCGTGGCCAGGTACCATCCTGGGGTCACGCTGTACGTCCATCACCAAGAAAATATATAACAATCAGTATGGTACAACCCAGTCCGCATATCTCCTTTTGGGCCGACACAATAAAGTTTATAGCAGAGATGTACCACCTAGGGTTAACTCAGTGAAGTGGGCAATTATGCGCCAATAATCAATCATTAGGTCACAAGCGACTTACGTCCCTAGATGGTTATGTTGTCTACTAATATTCTATGCATGAATATAATGTATGAATATGCATGTAGGTTGAGTCTAAATTTTATACTGGTATGAATGTCTACTGCACATGTACGACAACTTTTGAGTCCATAGGATAGACGTCATTAAGATTTTAGTAATACTTTCACAGAGTGGACAACTCTTAATAAAATCAACCAGACCAGTCCCTAGGCTGAGAGGTGAATTATAATGGACACTCTTAAGTCATCAAGTCTTCTAGAGCAGCAAGTTGCCTCCTTTTTACTATTTAAAGTTACTGGGGACAAGATTGAGTCTGGTCAATTAAATTAATATTTTCTCGAAAAAATCTCTATTTTTTCACCTACCAGACACACCACCAAATAAAATTTGGGCGAAAGTCAGTACTAGGTCCAAACAAATTTTTTCACCCTGGCCAATCCTGTGCTTGTCAGCCGGGTCAAGCAACCTAAGCCGGCTGTTGATGGGTCATCAATCCGGGTATTCTCGAGTCGGGTTGACCCGAATTGCTATTGGGTTTTTCCGGATCCAAAGAAATATACTTAAGGGTGACAGGAAAGCTCGCTAGATCTTCTGCGTAAAAATGGTGGCTAAGAATCTAAATGTCTTTGCACGTTCAATCTCTGGAAATCGAACAGTTCATCTCGACAACACCATTCTGTAACATTAACAACCATAAGAAAGAGAGACGTGTGTTCAATTGTCACTGGAAATTCGCCTAATAACAGCGACAATGGAAGTTCCCCAAACATACAAATCTCCATCTTCGTATAAACCCTAAAAGAACCCTACAACACCTGAGCTAGCAATCACAAGCTTCAATGTCTCTACACTCCAAGCTGCCTCCTTGAAGCCTGAACCAGGCTTCAAGTATCACCGACATGAGAGGGCGAGGGATGAGGATGGTATTATCCCAATCACTTGGTCTCATTGCGCCTACAAAGCCCCATTTTTGCTGCTCAAATCCATTCAAAATTTCCCTTTTTAAGTTCTCCAACAGCGCTTCTCAAGGTAATCTTGACGGCTTGAATGATCCTGATTTTGCCCAAGAGAATCCTGGGAAGGAATCTGTTTTTGCGGAAGATTTTAACTTTTTGCGTGATGTTGTTTTGGATTCTAATTCGTGTCGAAAGAGTTTTGATTCGGTTAATAAGTACTCGGCGGAAGCGGTTTCGATCTCGAATGGAATTGTTTCAAGTGATGATGGATTTGGAGAGAAGACCCACGGGTTTTTAAGGCAGTTTAGAGTAAAGTTGAATGATAGTTTGGTGATTGAGGTGCTTAAGCTTGTGAGAAGCCCTGAAATTTGTGTTAAGTTTTTCATCTGGGCTGGGCAACAGGTTGGGTATAGCCACAGTGAGCGTGCTTATGATGCACTTGTTGAGATATTGGGTGTTGATAAGAACAGTAGAGTTCCAGATAGTTTTCTTAAAGAAATCAGGGACAATGATAGAGAAATTTTAAGGGTATTGCTTAATGTGTTAATCCGAAAGTGTTGTCGAAATGGGTTTTGGAATGCAGCATTGGAGGAGCTTGGGAGGCTCAAGGATTTTGGATATAAACCATCGAAGTTAACTTATAATGCTTTACTTCTGGTTCTACTCAAGGCTGCACGATTGGATGCAGCTTATCTGGTTCATAGAGAAATGTTAAATTTGGGGTATAACATGGACAGGGTCGCCGCAGGTTGTTTTGTGCAATCTCTCTGCAAAGCGGGAAGGTTGGATGAAGCGTTTAAAATCATCGGGAATGAAGAACTGAAGCCTGATACTGTAATTTATACGAAAATGATGAGTGGACTCTGTGAAGCTTCACTTTTTGAAGAAGCTATGGATGTACTGCAAAGAATGCGGTACAATTCTTGTATGCCTAATTCCGTAACTTATAATACATTGCTCTCTTGGTGTTTGAGAAAAAAGCAATTGGGTAGGTGTAAGAGAATCATTAATATGATGATTGCAGAGGGCTGCTATCCAAGTCCCTCAATGTTTATTTCTCTTGTTAATGGTTATTGTTTATTGGGGGACTATTTATATGGTTATAAGTTGCTCAAGAAGATGACAAGCTGTGGTTGTAAGCCGGGTTATGTAGTTTACAATATCCTGATTGGTGGTATTTGTGGAAACAAGGATCTTCCGAGCTCTGAAATGTTGGAGTTGGCTGAAAAGGTTTACGGTGAAATGCTTGCTTATGGCTTTGTGCTGAACAAGATAAATGCCAGCCATTTTGCTTGTTGTCTTTGTGGAATGGGGAAATTCCACAAGGCATTTATAGTGATTAATGAAATGATGAGTAAAGGCTTCATACCGGACACTAGTACTTATACCAAGGTGATTGAATTTCTTTGCCGGGCCTCTCAAATGGAGAAGGCCTTCCTTTTGTTTCAAGAAATGAAAAAAAATGGAATAATTCCTGATGTATATACTTATACAGCTTTAATTGATAATTTTTGTAAAGCAGATCTTATCCAACCAGCTCGCAACTTGTTTGATGAAATGATAACAAATGGTTGTCTCCCTAATGTGGTGACATATACTGCCCTTATTCATGCTTACCTTAAAGCAAGGAAGGTATTGAATGCCAATGAACTTTTTGAGAAGATGTTGGCAGCCGGTTGTGTTCCAAATGTTGTCACTTACAGTGCATTGATTGATGGTCATTGTAAGGCTGGACGCATTGAGAAGGCTTGTCAGATATACTCAAGAATGAAGGGAAATGGTTGTGTCCCGGATGTCGAAGTGTACTTTAGAGGAGATGGAAATAACCCAACAGAACCAAATGTTTTCACATATGGGGCTTTGGTGGATGGCTTGTGCAAAGCCCACAAAGTGGCAGAGGCTCGGGAGTTATTAGATGTAATGTCAGCAGTAGGCTGTGCGCCAAATAATGTTGTATACGATGCACTAATTGATGGGTTTTGCAAGGTTGGAAAGCTAGATGAAGCCCAAGAGGTCTTTGCCAAGATGTCACAAAGTGGTTATAATCCTGATGTATATACATTCAACTCTTTGATTGATAGATTATTTAAAGATAAACGACTGGACCTTGCCTTAAAGGTATTGTCGAAGATGCTAGAAAGTTCTTGTACTCCTAATGTGGTTACCTACACAGAAATGATTGATGGCCTCTGTAAAGTGGGGAAGACAGGTGAAGCATATAAACTTCTGGTGATGATGGAAGAGAAAGGATGTCTTCCAAATGTTGTGACTTACACTGCCATTATAGATGGCTTTGGTAAAATGGGTGATCTTGACATGTGCCTTGAGCTCTTTCAGCGGATGGGTGCACACGGCTGTGCTCCAAATTTTATCACATATAGAGTGCTCATAGACCACTGTTGTGCTGCAGGTCTTCTAGATGAAGCTCATAAACTCCTTGAGGAGATGAAGCAGACTTATTGGCCCAAAAACATAGCAGGCTACCGTAAGGTGATTGAAGGTTTTAAGAAAGAGTTTATAGTTTCACTTGGGCTTTTGGATGAGATATCAAAAGATGTTTCTTCACCAATTGTTCCAGCTTACAAAATCCTGGTTGATAGCTTTTACAAGGCTGGAAGATTAGAGGTGGCTATGGAGTTGCACAGAGAGATCTTGACGTCTATAGGGCCTTCAGCAGCCAGCAAAATTATATATTCTTCCATGATTGAGAGCCTCTGCTTGGTATCTAAGGTTGAGAAAGCTTTTGAATTGTATGGAGACATGGTAGGGAGGGGTTTTATTCCAGAGTTAAGTGTTTTCTTTCACCTCATTAAAGGGTTGATACATATAAACAAGTGGGATGAAGCTCTTCAATTTTCAGATAGCATATGTCACATGGACATCCATTGGCATCATAAACAAGAAGAATATGATGGGGACTAAGGTGAATTCTTTTCATTTTCGGTGATATAAATGTGCAAATGGATGAGCCATAAGATGTATGTGTCAGAGGGTAACATGCTTGAAAAGGATCATCGATATGTGGCATGTCTGAGATACAAAGAGGTTTACTTCCCCTTCTTTTGCTCATCGAAGCATTCATTACTTCTCTATGTCCATGTTGGAGCCAATTTGCACTGACACAAGGAAAAGTATCTTTGTGGGAGCTGCAAAATTATTTTCATATTTATGACATTACCTCGTGCACCAGATGACAGACTTGGTAACTGGCTGCCTGCCAATGGGCCTAGTAACCTGTGTAACTAGTTTTAGGTTGCGGCATGGGAAAAAGTTCATTGAGAGGATGCGTGCTAAGCGTTTGTGCAACTATAGCAATTTTTTGGGCCATTCAATTCAGGAGTGTGCTTTATTTTTCCAGTTGAATGGGTTCCAGTGAGTCCAGACTGTCCACCCTGCTATGCAAACAGAACCACAGATGAGAGATTGTAATGCAGGCAGGTAATGGATTGCACAGTATATATATATCTGGGCTCAAACTTCCTTAGTTTTGTTTTTATAACTTTGTTCAGATTATAAATTAAATTTGTTAACTATCAGAAGGAAAGCTAAGAACTAAACATACTGTTACAAATCAGACTATCAATTCCCATAAGTAGATCTTAAATTTTAAGTTTGAAGTAATATAGGGAAAACAATGATTAGCATTGGTTATAGATGTAGAGACATTATAGGCAGTAAAGGTGCATGGCATTTGTCCATCTGCTTGTTTTAATTTTATGGGCATGTTGATGTTTTTGCCACAGGATTGATTACTTGATGAGAAAGTGGTTATTATCCTGATTTAGATCTAAAACACCCTTCTTAGTCAAACTTTAAAAATATTCTTGCGCTGGAAATTTGTTTCAGAAGTTCGTATATCTTGCAGCATTGACAAATAGGAAAACCCATACTAATTGGTGATTGAGTAGAGTAGTACAATCAGAAGTGACAACAGAGTTTCTAGCTTTCAACTTCTTGTGAAAGAGTCTGAAGAAGCTGGTTCCTTGACTTCACCATCAAATGTAACCATATCATATGAAGACACCAAATAATAAACTGTTTCGCAGATTGAGCTCCCAGTCCCTGTAAATATGTTTGCAGTAGATATGTGAATCCCGGTATAACTGCTGTATTTGTGTTATGATTTATAGGGACTGCTGAATCATACTCTTTCCACACATTCACACACACACACTAACCAAAAAAAAGGGAAGAAAATTTTTGGAATGCCTTAGATAACCGAAGGAATCACCATCCGTAATGTTTCTTTTCCAAAACTTTTTAAGGTTGGAGTGCAAATGCATTGTGAGATTTTAATAATACAATTGGGAAGTTTTTATGTATCCTTAATCCCAATATTGTCTAGCTGGTAAGGTGATGCCTAAGTGATTACCTCTATTTAGACGAGGCAGTGCCTAAGGATAGAAAATAATATTTACTTATAGCTCTTTAAGTAAATTATTAATTAATTTTATACATATAAACCATGTGTATATAGTTGCATATGTATTCTACACTATAAAAGTCAAATCTTGTATAAAAAGGAGTAACTATATTTTACACTGGACCTTTGTGTCCACAAATTGAAACCCAGAAAAACATTTTAAAAGACAAGTTTGCACATAGTAAAAGTATAAAGATTTAAAAAGAGCCATGTTTGAACTTTGATGTAAACTTATGCTGAAAAGAAAACTGTTTGTAGCACTATAACAAAAATAAAACAGAAAATCAGAATTAGAAAATAGTGAAAAGAAAAAAAAAAAAAAACTTGCATGATGGATATATAAGTATAACACTAGACTTAGAAGTTACTTCAATGTTTAAGCTATACAATTACGTATGTGAGAAAATAATAAGGAACAAATAATCTACACTTGATGTATTTACACTAACCCTCTTAAAACTATTAAAAGATTTTATAAGAGCATCATTCCCTACCTTAAGTATGGTCTAGGTGATTTAGTTGTAAACTCATCTATGTACGTACTACATATATGCTCAGCTCATCTATAACTAGGCTAAAAAGAAGCAAATATTTTGTTACTATTACTCTTGGTCTAAAACTTAATGTAATCACAAACTTGCTTGCCACTTCCTCAATTGCCATAAGATAATAAATTTTTGGTACCTACTTGGAGCCCTCTTTCTAAATTCTGTCAAATGATCTTTCAAGGTGCCCTAGTATAGACTTTGTCTAAGTTAACAAAAAATCATATAAAGATCTTTATTCTTCTCACTTTAACTTTGCAATGAATTCGTATAAGTTAGAAAATGACTTTTTGATCTTTTGAGTATGAGTTCAAATTGACATATTAAAACACTAAGTCTCTCATTTTATATCTTAGGAAGTGTTTGGGAACTCTAATTCAAACCTCTAATTCCTTCAAACTTTAATTGAAATAGAGGTTGGGCAAAATTAGAGTGTTTGATGATAATTTGTCAACCTCAAAATTATTTAGAGGTTGACAAATAGTATAGGTTAAACCTCTAAAATAAAAAGAAAAAAAATGTTTGCTTTTTCATGTAGAGGTTTATCCTCTACTATAGAGGATGAACCAACTATAATGGGAATGGTTTTTTTTTTTTTTAACCAAATAATAGGAATGGTTTATAACCTACAAATTTTGCATATCACCACTCAAATTTAGTAAGTAATAATTAATGCAATTTATTTATTTATTTAACCATATATTAAGGCATATAATAACAAATATAACAATTAATCTCTTTAAAAATTATGATATAATAAATAAATAAAATTATAAAAATTCTGATATAAATAAATAAACAAATTAAAATTTAAACATATTTAATTTAAATTTATGTCATAAATAAATGATTTTGTTATTAATTAAAAGTATATTATTATAAATCCTAATTAACATTCAATATAATTATTATATAGTATATAATTATTTTAAGTTGAATTTAATTATTATCTTATATGTAAATAACACACAAACAAAATAAATATATTATGATAAAATAAATCAACTATTCCTATAGAAAGAAGTTGAGATTTCAAATAACTAGCATTTTATATCTAAAATAAAATTATAAAACTAATATAAGAGGTTGAAGTATTTTAGTTACCAAACAACATTTCTAAAATAAGCTCTTATAAAGATAGAACTAAAAAAAGTAGAGATACCAAACACTACCTTAGTCAATGTTTAACCATTCTCTCCTAAAGTTATTATGCCTCATAGGTTTGAAAATAGGGTACTTACTCCAAATTTGGATGCACATCTTAGCCTTTTAGGTAGTTGCTATTATACTTTTCCTACATTCATCACCCATCTCATATATTTCTTGTGTTATTTAATTTATTTGAAGAACATTACAATTCCTTTTGTCCAGTCTTTTCCTTGAACTGATTAATTTGATGCCTTGCAGGGCTCCAAAATGAGGTTTGATGATTATGCCATGCTGCAGCATGGAATTCTCAGCTCCACGCGTTCAACAAACCTTATGCTTGATGACACAGGAATGATATTTGGGCTCTTGAAGTAGTCTTGTGCACCGGGTAAATGCATTTGTTGTTATTATTTTAACATATCAATTCATATTGGTGCCACAATTTTAGTATGCTCTCATTCTCTTTTATGTTTTCAATGTGCTATGGGTGCAATAGTGTAGGTTTGCATGTGAAACTTAGAAGTAGACATGTTACTATGGATACATATGTAGGAATTAGGATAGAAGTAGTGCCTATATTGTATTGTCCTTCTTTTCTAGCTGGAGTGCGCTAGCACTTTAGTTTTATTGCCTATTCCTTTTGTGGGGGATCCAAACTATGAGAGGAATTAGAGTTCCTTAGACAGTCTTGAAACTCAATCCACACAAGGAAAAGCACTTGTCATTCGTTGGTTATTAGGGGGCATCCCAAAAACGTCCAGGTCGAAATATGGCTTTCAAATTAAGTATTGAATTAGTGGATGCTGCCAAAGGGAGTGGCGATGCCATACACAAAAAGGAAGAGACTCATAGAATGGTAGAGGCAAATAGAGCTTTTGCACATTTTCATTAATTCACGAACAAGATCTATGTAGACACATAGATCCATGGAACCATACGTCTTGATCTGAAAAGAATCAATAGTTAATAGAAAAAGAAAGAATTGGAATCGATCAATTTCTTTTTCGAAATAAATGAAAAGGAAACGAAAGATGAAACATAAATCATGGATCAACTAAGCCCTTTGAGGAGCTTGCTTAAGAATAAACGTAGTATCTTGTTGTTAGGCGAGGGTCAGACTCGTTAAGAACCCCACTCGTTGGGGCCCTCAGGTGGAATGGCATATACATCATACATCTTGGATCATGTAAAGACTCTGGGTTTCCAACGAGCCACTGCTACATCCGTTTCATTAGGAATTGATGATGAACTTTTAACAATACCTTTTTAAGGCATGGCTAGTCCATAATATTGTCCTTGATGTTCCTATCTCTACTTCAAACTTGAAAATTTAGTGATCCAAAGTTCCAAACTGTTAAGCATAGCTACCTATTGAATTGGGCTAGTTAAATGTTGATTGTTTTCTTCCAACATTTACTATTATCGTTGAATTATTGGTGGCATTTTTAAGGACATTCTTACCATATATATGGGATATTTATCACACGTTGACTACACTTATTTCATGAATTGTATATTTTTTTCTTTATAAAGTCAATTTTAGAGTTCTTTGAATTGTTTTTTCTTTTCTTTTCTTTTCTTTTTTCTTTGGTGATTCTTTAGTTTGTATTTAGTACATTAAACTTATGAGATTAAAGTATTTTATTTTTTAGGGACATCTTCTAAGAAAAGGGTGGGCCTTGGCTTAACAGTTAAGGATGCTACATTGTGACTTGAAGGTCACGGGTTTAAATTCAAAATAGCCTCTTCAATTTGGAGGTAAATTTTGGGTACACCATTCCTTCCCTGGATTCCGTTATGGCAGGAGCCTTGTACATTGAATATGCCCTTTTTTAGTTTATCTTCTAAAAAAGGTTGAAATTAACATAGATTTTTTTAATTCGTGTTTGTAAACTAAAAAATTCAAAGGAGTTTTTGAAATTTAAAATTTATTTTGATTCTTACCTAACTTTAATGGAATTTTTTTTTAATTTTTCATTTACGTATAATTTTTATATTTTTGATGAATTAAAAATTAAATAAATTTCATAAAAATTCAGAGAAGTTTGGAGAATTTATGTTTCATGTAGTAAAACACACAACAAGTTCAATACCTCATTATTGGTTTGCTTAATGATTATGTGCCGCCCCAAAGATGATAAAAAAGTGAGTGTTCTAATTACAATCATTTGAAATGATTATGCACTTGGCAAACTAAGTAAAGAGTCATGCAAACATGTGAAGGCAACCACTAGGGTTTGTTGTGGAAGATCGTGTGTTTAGATCTCTCCCAAAATGGGCATAATTAGATTCACTAAAGGTGGGATGCTTGCATCGAGATAAGTTGGTCCTCTTGAGATTTTAGTAAGAATTGGTTGTGGCTTACTAGCTAGCCTTACCTCCACAGTTGATAGCTGTACACAATGTCTTTAGCATATTGTTCCTTAGGAAGTACATGTCAGATCTTGGTCACCATAGATTGGCAGGTGCTAGGGATGAATAGCAACGTACCTTTTATGAACCTTCCAATTTGGATATTAGACCGGAAAGAGCAAGAAAACAAAGGTCAAAAGTGATTCTCTTAGTTGAAGTCTTGTAGCAACATCATGACATAAATTGAGCATCATGGGAACTAGTGGCAAAGATGCAAAAACAATATGTACACATGTTTGCAAGATTAGGTATAATTTTATTAAAAATTGATGAAGAAATTATTCAAATTATTACAATTAAATGATAGTGGAGCATAATCATAAATTTAGGGGCCGGAATTCCTAAGAGGGGGGGGGGGGGGGGGGGAATTGTTACGCCTTACAAATATATGGTAGACCAAAATAATAATTTAAATATCCAGTCATTGTAGACTACTAGGTCAGACATAATAACTTAAACTAATTTTAGGGATGAAACAAATTTTCTTTTAAAAAAGTGGCTTAAATATGAGAATTGAGGGTATCCTGGCTTTGCTCGACTAATCCCTTGCCCCCCCCCGGGTTGCTTGAGCGGGACGCCCCCAATGGCCATCCAAGTCCACAATTGGCTAAAATAGAACCAAATTCTTAATGTTTCAAGGGCATTAGAGGGACATCCTTTGACGTATATAAATTAGAAATACATTTTTCTTATAACCTATAAATATAAATTGTTTTTTAATAACTCTAGAGTCCTTTTCCACCTATGTAGGAGAAAGAAGAACTTCCAAAGCATCCATTGAAGCATCCCCAAAGTAAGTGCTTGTACTCTTTCTTGACATTGCCTACTTTCTTGTCTTTCTATTTTCCGTCAATCCTATGTTTGCTCACATAGTTTAAAGCCCTAATATTATATTTTCTCGCCTTAATGATTGTGGAGGGTGTAATAGTGGCATCATTTTATGCATCTTTTTCTCATTTATAAAAAAAAAAAAGAGTATATTCTGAAAAAAAATAGGTGATAAAATGATAAGCCCTTAGAAATAAACCATTCATTTTCATCATAAGTTACCTACTTTCTCATTCAACAAACTGACCCAAACTTAGGTGATTTGTAGACACGTACCAAATCTAATGGATGCAAGAAAAGGGCAGAAAAACAGAGAGAATAGCATGAAACTAACAACTCTAGGCATCACCATACCATTAAAACATAGTCCAATGTCAAATATGTTTATGTAGATGGAAAGTAAACTTTGAGATGAATCCGACAACAGTAAGATTGCCTGTTGGAGTTGTTTGATCTGTTGAATTTAAGTCGTAAATTGGCTGAATGGATTAGGAAGATGGGAGTATGGGATCGTGCTCCTATGCGCATGAACGTGTGAGTAAATTAGCCTAGACAAGTTCAACTTTATTAGAAAAAAATGCCGGTGCTCTATTAAGGCAATCGTTCCAACTTCCACCCACTTTTGAATCTATTTATGAGGCATCCCAAGCTGGACTAGATTCTTGTCTACCTAAATCAAATCAAACCCTTTAGTTCATCTTGAGCGCATTATATTATATGTTATATATACCAGGCATAAAAACAGAGGACTCCTATCTATTTAGACTCCTCTATTTTTTAAAGTCTTTGTTTTTTTTTAAAAAAAATTTGTAAGGTAGTTTTTAAGGTTTAGTCTCATTGACACTTTCATCTCCGGTCTTTTTTTATTTTTTATTTTATTTTGGATCTCTTCTTCTGATTTTTTTTAATTTCCCTTTTGCTAAGCAAAAAAATTGTTGACTTCAAATTTTGTTCAGCTCGATTTGGTTCTCCAACTTTTAGTCTAGTTTATGGGTGTCAATGGTTTGATTAGAACCGCGAAACCGAACAAAATCAATGCAATTGATTTGGTTCATTTTGGTTTTTCTCATGTTCAATTTGGGTTGCGAGTTGAGAATTTAAAATCGTACTAAAACAAATCGAATCGATCACCGTTTATACCATAATTTATGTTAGATATCTTGTAATATGCTCTTATTATGTAATTACACGTATAAGTTACATTTTTTTTTGTTATATTATTACAAATAAATATTCTTTATGTTTAAAATAAATATTATTATAGGTTAAAGGTCTAAACCGACTGACCCAAATCGAAGCACACCGACTTTGTTTGGTTCGGTTTGGTTCGATTTGGCCAAGTGGTCGGTTCGGTTTCGATTTGAGCATTAAACTGACCCAAACTGAATCGATGATACTCCTAGTCTAGTTTGTAAACTTTGAGGTTAAATTAAATTTGGTTTGCTCTCTATTTAACCAATTTAGCATTGGTGATGTTTAAGTAAGTGTGACCCTTGCTTAGCCACTTTTGAGTTAGTTTAGAGTGGTTTTACTTGTGGTTCAAACCTTAAGTCATGGTTTAAACATTATTTAAGTCTATTAAACATTGGCTCACATCCAACGCATTCATTTCACATCTAGGTCACCTATAAACATATAAATTAATTTTGGTTCAAGTGTAATGCTTTATTTTTATTTTATTTTTTTTTGATAGGAAACGTGGATAAATTATATTATAAGAAGTCTTAAGAGTAAAAAAGTGGAATTGCAGCGAATTGCAGCTGAAGGGACAAGTTGTCCCTAATGAAGCAAAATACACAAAATAAAGTTTAACTTATACAATCCAAAATTGGCTGCCAGCCCCTTGACCAGTCTCTAGGGCAGTAACGTCCAGCTAGTCTAGACATACTACCTACAATGTAGCAAAAAAAAAGGGAAGAAGCTCAACTATCCTGCCAATCTCTATCTTTTCCTTAAAAAATCCTTTTGTTCCTTTCGTTCTAGATTACCCAAATGACTTTAAGCACTACAACCCTCTAGTAGTCCCTTTGTTGGGGGGGGGGGGGGGGGGGGGGGGGGGGGGGGGGGGTAATGGTTTGTGTAGAGATTACGCTTAGATAGATACTAATACAATTATTTCATATGAAATTAATCAATTCTCATTCGGTCCATATTTGAATGACTATGCTTGTTAATAATCATCAATGATATCATTTATTAGATCTTAAAGCCTCTTCCCACTTACATGGATTCACTTCCTACACTCTGCTCTATCAAGGGCTAAGTTGAACTTAACAGGGACATCCTAGCCCTTTGTGAAGTATGATTAAGTAGATTCATTTCCTAGTTGATTTAACAAAATTTTACAGTGGCTGTCAGCTAACTATTGTGACCCTTCTTTGTCTGGGCTTGGAACCAGCTATGTATAAACTACTAATGAGATTTAAAAAAAAAAAAAAAGAGCTGGTTCTTTTCCATGATTAAAGATTTGTTTTGATTTACCATTAGTTGCCATAAAGTAGATGAGAGTATTGTCTTCTTGTGATGTATCATAGCATCAATAGTGTGGTAGTGTCCTAATAGACAGTCTTATCCAAGTAGATGTTCTTTGCCAAAATAATAGTTAACCAGGAGCTTGCCTCGTTGCACAAAGCTCGCACCATTGAGGGGTTTTGGGAAAGCTCAATGTACGCAGTCTTATACCATGACAATGCAAAATGGATGTTTCCAGATTCGAATCCTAACCTCCAATCACAAAGCAACCTTTACTGTTGTGTCAAGTCTTGACCTTCTTAAAAATAATAATAGTAGAATAATGACCCACTTATGTTAACGCTGTACCCCAAGCAAGTTGTAAGGTCTGATGTGGAAAAACTGGGAGAAAGAAAGAAACATTATTTATACTGCCTTATCTTTTATCAAGAAAAGAAATGGTGCAGTGTCCAAGTCTGCGGGATTAATGGTTACATTATGTAGTGAGTTACATGCCTAGACCTTCTTTTCAGCAGAATTATCTCTCCATATGCATATTATATATAGTCATATCATCTATACTGCTAGTGAATAAATTATCCTTACATCTACTGATTTACATTTGATAATTAATGGATGTTAAGGTAAGAGACATCAATCTAATTGTGGAACAAGGCCTGCCTGACTTTCTCATCTTCTGCTTGTGTTCCTGGTAATCTGGATCCTAAAAAACACAGAATACTGATGATCCTGCTTTCAGTGACCTATCCTTTAGAAATAGTGTTACATACAGTGCTAATATGTAACACAGTGCTAATACTAACTATGCTTGTGTGCTGGACTTCAACATTGATCACCTCTACTTATGTGTTTTGCATCAACTCAATCTTGTCTGCACGCTGAGCACTTGGATTTTCACTCCAGATAAAAGCCATGGGAATCAACACGATAAATTTACTGGGGATGAGTCTTTGACAATGCGATAGCACTTCATATTTCAGGTGGGATGGAGCATGCAAAAACTAGTAGATGGGATTCTTATTTCTTCCTTTGAAGTTGTAAGATGCCTCATCTCAATTATTTGTGCTGTAATATGCCTCATGTTCCCTTGATTTATCCATTTACTAATGAAGTTAGCATATGAGGCTGCTTGGTGAATCTGCAATTTGAGCAGAAATATTTCTCTTGTGACATTAGGGAAAGGAAATGGGAAAACAATCCAAATAACCACAAGTTTTGCTACCTGTAGTGGGGATATGGTGATGAAGAGTATAAATATGGTGGAATTAAAATGGCCAATTTTTGGATTTGTTTCTTGTGCTGTTGTCATGACCATCAAGTAAATCAGCTCCTATATCCGTGGGTAGCAACTAAATGAATAAAAGAATTACGACCAAGATCAAGTTTACAATTTGCATCCAATTTTACTATGAATTTTTTTTAATTCATTTAATTGACTACCAAGTAAAGCAACTCTTTATATAATATATCAATGTGTCATATAGCATGCTTTTTATTAAGTCTAAGAAAGAAACTGATGTATATTGTATGCCTCAGCTGTTCTATGAAAGAAATATTTGTTAATTGTGTTTCTTAATAGCAAATAGAAAGGTGTGAAAAATGAAAGAACATGTGATACCATTGAACTAGAAGTCTAGGGGATAATGTAAATGGCTGATGTTAGCATTTTTATTCTCCTTGTGGAAGTATTTAATGAGTGATGTCATAGGAATGAACTTTTCATCTATGTGCATGTGTGGTAATTAGATCCATTACAAATCGAAAAGTCACAAGTTGCATGTCTTGTATTATTCCCATGAAGACAACTTTTCTATCATTTGTTATGTGAATAATGTTATACATCTATGCATTTAATCATAGCTTGCCTCGAGATTTCTGCCCTGCATCTCATAAATTCCATGCACATAGTTCAAGAACTGGGTTGAAAAAATAAAATTTAATGGGTATTATCATAATGACTTGTCTCCTTCTTACTATACTGGTAAGATGGTAAGCAATCTTTATTCTATTTTTGTAATTTTTTTGCTTCTTGCCCCCTTGTTGACTGGTGATCCACCACCATTCATAGGGAACAATTTAATCATTTTTACATCTTTTTCCCCCTCTACAAGGTTAGAAAATGGATACAAAGTATAGTTCCTGCCACTGTTTTGAATGGAACTCCTCCACAATTGACTATCTTTCAATCTTTACAATGATTTTGGAGAAATTCTAATAGGCATTCCATGGCAAGGGAATGGGAGAGGATCCACGGTGATTGGTTCATCTGGATAAACTAGAGACCAATCATACCTAGTTACCATTAAATGTAAGAATATTAGGATGTTCAACTTAGCTAGTTGGTATCCTGCACATATCCTTGGCCCTCCTCCAAATGGAAGATAAACATATGGTGGGAATGGAGTAGCCTCCTCAAACCTACTTGGATCAAAACTTAGAGGACCAGGGAAATATTTGGCATCATAATGGCTTCCGTATGTTGTCCATAACACCTGCACAAAGCCAAGGAAGATAACAAAATAAGGAATCAAGGGTACCATAACTAATTTATGTGCACCTTAGATGACACTTTCAGATGGATTTAGAATCAACATATCCATGTTCAAAAGGCAACTAAAGAAGAACAAGTTGCTTATGATTATAGAGTATGGCTTTGGAAGTATGAACATGGTTAATGCATGGTGCACAAAAAGAGGGAAAATAATTAAGAGAAATTAAGGTGGTTGAAGCACCTTCCATCCTTTAGGTATGATGAATCCTTCATATTCAATGTCTACGATTGCTTTCCTGTAAGATCCGAATATGGGTGGGAAGAGACGCATGCTTTCACGAGCAACTTGCCATGTATACTTCATCTTCTTTGTATCTTCCAGTCTAAGAGTTTCTCCCGCGCTTTTACCACACATTATCTCCATTTGTTCTGTCAAGAAACAAAGAGAGTTTATTGAACTTTTGAGGAAATTAATCTTTCAATCCAATCTCTTGATCCAGATGTTGTCTATTTATGTTAGGAGGTTCATGTCATCGTAGAAAATATGGAAAAGGATATAAGGAAGATCGGGAATACCTTGGAGAAGTAGAGAGTAGCAGGTAGGATGGTGAGCCAACATCCTACACACCATCGCTATGGCGAAAGAAGTTGTGTCGTGTGCAGCAAACACTAGCAACACCACATTGTCTACAACCTCAACCTCACTAATATCCCCTCTAATCATCCCGGCAATTAACCGGGATAATAACACACCATCCTCTTCTTTTTTCAAATTTGCTTCTATCTCTATTCTTTGCTTTCTGATAATATTGATCACCATCTTTTCTATCTCTAACCTTGCTTTCTTTGCTCTGCAGAACTTGGATCCTGGAAGCTCAACAGGAAGTGCAAAAACCCCTTCCAACACTCTCTCAAAGATATCCAACGTGCCATCCTCTTCTTGAATTCCCAGCAAGCATTCCAACACAATGGTAAATGTCAGCATCTTTGCTGATCTGAATAGGCTTATTGTGTCTTGCCCATGCCAATGTGTCTTCAGGTGCTTCTCAGTAGAGCTACATATCTTAGGGACAAGAGCTTCAAGGCCAGTGCTACTAAGGCTGGATGTTATAACCATTCGGAGGTACCGATGATGATCCCCTTGCTTCTCCATTATTGAGTTCGGACCCATAAGTTGCACTGATGAGGAAGGCCATGAACTCACAACTAGCTTGAACTCATTTGAGAGGAAAAACCTATTGGCTGCAACACCACTAACCACTATTGTTGGTGATCCCATCAGCATGGTCTTGAAGATATTCCCATGTTTTGCCTTCCTAGGTTGAACAAACTCCTCGAACAATCGGTTTTTACGTTGCGCTTTGTAAAATTCAAATGTCTCGCCAATCCAAGGAAGACCCATTTCACCCGGAGGTAGTTTCTTCTTGATCTTGCCCTTATTATCATTTGGCTTGTGCTTCAAGATCAAAAGAAATAATAGTATGGACAAGAATGAGAATATTATGGTAAGAACAACATCCAGCTCTGTAGCCATGGAGAAGAGATTTGGATTGATGAAGATAAACATGTTGAGGAGATTGCAATGCTCATTTATTTATATATATGTAGGAATAGGAGAGCAAGTTGTACATGTATTGCATGATTTGAGGTTGAATAGTATATACAAAATGTGATGAAACAGCGGGTGCACATGGGAAAGCTTCTAGAGAGTCAAACCATTAACAAATTCATAAAAGAGAAGCAATATAGTCACATTAATTAATTAGATCAAGAGCATCCAATTCTATATTTATTTATTTTTACTTAAAGAGTTGAAGAATCCAATCGATTGTATTGTGACAACATACCTGTAATAATATTTTTTTTTCTTTTTTTTAATTATTAATTTTTCAGTACCCGGGAGGTGTTCTTCATTTGTTTGGGCAGGACTAATCTTTCTAGACTTAGATATGGCAGAGGCATTTGAATTGGCCTTCTCAACAAGGATAGATTTCTCAACAAGGGTAGAATAATGGGGTCATATCTAGGCAAGAATTTCAGGTTTAGATCTTAACTTTATTTATATTCAATTTTTCAGCCAACTGAACTTTTACCAGATGGTACCTGTGGAATATATCTTAAATACCTCGCTTTTACCTGATGGTACCTGGAATATATCTTAAATACCTCTAATATTGCTACTTGAGATTGATTGAGAGGAGGCCCTTAGATTAGATGCCTCTTGAGTTATTTAACTCAAACGAGGCCCTCTTGAAGGCACGATCTATCTTTTTGAGGACAAAAAGATAAGTTTAATTATAAACTCAAGACCTCAACCTTTATTTTTGAAATGTTCCAGAAGATCTTTTTTTTGAAGTTATTTTATTATTATTTTTAACAAAGTGTCTAAAAAGTAATGTTTTACGTTTCAAGTAATTACAGTGTTTCCTTTATAAACATATATGATAGTTTTACCCTCTATCATTGACACAAAAAATTAAAAAAAAAAGACAACTTTTATACAGATGATTTTAATTAAAGTGCGGTATATAAGGAGGATTAAAAAAAAAGGGTCCGGTTATTTTTGCCCACCGATTTTTATCTCTTCACCCACTTACTCTCGTCACCTACCCAGAAATTGAAAATAACTCATATTCTCTCTTTTTACCCTACCACATTCTCATTCTGCTCTTCATATTTTCAAACCCTAACACCATTTTTCATTTCCCTCTCTCTCGTTTTTTCTCTTCTCATCTCCATTGATTCCCAATTTCGTCGAGTTTTTAAGGCATTCAACATGTTAGAACATTGCTAGGAACGATTACGAGCAACTTTATCGCGAAATCTTACAAAAAAAATCGTGTTATTTAGGGTTTTTGAGGCCTCAAAGTAAAAGTGATTCAAGAACTCAAATCAACCAAATCGGTAAATAAATTTTTTATTTCTTCAAGTTTAAGTTGATTTTAATGCTACATTGTTGTATTGGATTGTTTTTGTGCAAAAAAAAATGGTTGAAAATGGTGAAATGGAGGTGGTGGAAATAGGTTCCAGAAACCCATTTCGCACCGGAATCGCAACCGTCCGACCTATTAGGGTCGGACGGTTGAGTGTCTAGTCGAACAGATGCTCTTTGTTCGACTGGAAAGAGTCGGACACACACTAAGACGTCCGATCCTGACAAGTCGGACGGTTGCAGCTCTGTTCGTTCCAATGAGGGCGGACAGAGGATTTGTTTGGTTTTTTTAATTTTCTTGTTTTTGTTTAAGCTAATATCAACTATTTGTCCTAATTATATAGTTTTTTGTATGTATTTAGCTATTTTGATAGATATGCCGCCAAGAACAAAGAGAGGTCATTCGGAAGAACAAAGTTTGCAAAGAAGAAGGTCGATGGCCTCGTAGAAACGAAGACGACACGAGTCACCACCACCACCCCCTGTTATACATGAAGAAGAAGAGCAACAATCTGAAGAAGAACCTATGCAGGTTGGGGTGGAGGGAGAAGGAGACGATGATCTATTGAAGGGTCCTTGCCCAGGGGGACTTACTTATTCTTCAGTCCTCACCCATTTCAAAGGGCACGTAGCATATTACGTGTGGAACAATCAGGTATATTACTCTCGTAACTTAATTTAAATTCAATTGAGGTTGTGATTAAATTTAAATATTGGTTGATTCTTATAATTTTTTGTTTATTCGCTTAAAAACGGAATATACAGAAATGTCGAAAGCACGGGGCAAAGTTAGCTTCTTGGGACCTCAGTGAGCATCTCGAGAGAGAGAGAGTAATGGAAATAGTTACAAACACCTGTCTTCATCATTTGGTGGCTTGTAGTTATAGTTGTGCCAACAAACCGTTGATAGTTGCTTTTGTGGAAAGGTGGCAACCAGAAACTAATTCATTTCACCTACCATTCGATAAAGGACCATTACAATGGACGATGTAATGGTCTTACTTAGGATTCCAACATTGGGCAAGACAGTGAATGGAGATGCACTGAGCAATGTAGAAGCAGTGATCATACTTTAAGAAGCCTTGGGGGTTTCGGCTCGAGAGGCATTTTGATGAGGTGAATAAGAAGAGAGGTTAATCAGTTCGATTGGATTGGTTGCTAAAAAATTTTGGACCGAAGCTTCAAAGAAACCAACAACATCCTTTGGCCGAGCATACTACGAGAAAATATTTTTTGCTCATCCTAGGTTGCACCCGTTTTTCACGGACAAGAGTGGTACAAGGGTGAACATAATTTACTTGCCATTGTTGATGAATCTGGATGAGGTTGTCAATTTCGCATGGGGAGCTGCTTGTCTGGCACATCTGTATTGTCAGTTAGGATGTGCCATAAGATATCACGTGCAACAGATTGCGGGCTACATGACATTACTTGAGGTATAACTATTTCTATCATTTTGGTTTAACTAAATTAAACTTGAAATAAATATGTTTATGTTATAGTAATTGTTTTTCTTATGTTTGGTAGGCTTGGATATTCGAGCACTTCCCCTTCGTGAGACCTCACATAAATCGTGGATGTAATAACAACCTCCTGCGTGCCATGAAGTGGAAACCTCGCAAAGAACAAGGTCTAGCGGAAGATTACGTTGAAGTTCTACGCGAGGCAATTGATGATCTACTGCCAAATCAGGTAAATGCTACTCTTTTAAATTAAATTTGTTATATACATCATATCAACTTATATCTTAGGTCTTTGTTATTTTGTTTAGGTTGCATGGGACCCTTACATAGACTGTAGGGTTGAAAGCCCTCTATATGAAGTGACATTTTATACCTCATGCGTAAAGTTCTTTGATGTGGTCGAGTCTTACCATCCTGACCGAGTTCTTCGTCAATTTGGACATGTACAGAAAATCCCACGTCCTCCTATACGTCCTATTCGAGCTGAGAAGAGTGCTAAGGGACATGATTACAACGTTCATCACATGTTCATTGATCAGTATTGGGAGAGTTGGGACTACCATTTTTTACAACCGGCTGCACGAGGGGAACAAGTTTCTAATGCATGGGACGCCGTACCAAAATATCTTGAGTGGTTCGAACAGATTTCACATCTAAAGGTGCAGAACCCTGAATATTAACTACCCACGGAGAATTTAGTGCCAATTTCAACGGAGAATTTAGAAATTTTGGTAATAAATCAAAACCTACAGAACATTATTAATATATATGATTTTATTAAATTTGGCAATAATTGATCTTTCGATTTTAGAGGGAGTGCAACAACCGAGGTCTGGCGATGCTGAGGTCCTTGAGAGCAACTCAAGGACATGAGACATCGATTGATGTTGTGTTTCGGGGAATTGACGACGTCATCAAAGTTTTAGCCGGCACAAGCATCAACGAAGAAGAAGAACATGCCAAAGAAGAATGAGCCCAAACTCTAGTTCTCCACTTCAAAGACCTGTCACACACTCCAATTATGCACTTCGAACGTGGTGAGAGCTCACGCGGAGTTGAAAAAGATGCACCTGCCGAAGCGCCTACCTTTCGAGTAGGAATTCAAAGAAAACGAGATTACATTTTTTCTTTTTTTGTTTTTTTGGTTTTGGACTAAGAATATTTTTTATCTTTTGTGCAATGAATTTTGAACTTCAACAAACAATTTCATTAATGCCAATGAACAAAAATTTACATGTATTACATTTGTCGTAAGTTCAAAAAAAAAAAAAAACTTCAATCTTCATCAATTGTTTCTATGGTTGCTACATTGTGAACTGTATCTGTAAAATGCAAAATCATATCTACATATGGGGTGTCCCAACCCTTAGCGCACGATAGATGGTACTTCACCCCAATTTGCAGCAACGGGTGGCACTGGACTTGTCGGGCAAATGTCAGATTGTACTTGCTTGCAATCAAGTGACCCATCTTAGGCATTGCCATCCAAGCACGTGATGGTACTGGGGTCTAGTGGCTATCAAGTGTCTTCATGATTTCATCAACTCTGCCACAATACTGGAAAACGACCTCGTAGTGATCCTTAAAACTCATGAGTTCCTCAAAGAGCTCTTACCTAACCCTTTTCCATTCACCTTCCCCATAACCCAAAAAAAGAGCAACTGCTCGATAACCATAATGTCCATCGGCCTCCACATCTTTCACCTGCTGGATGTAAGCTTTCGAAGCAGCTAAAAATTGATTTATATACTTATGTGAGCCATGGTTCCTTGTCCTGTGAACCTTAGGTGGTCGCTTACCCTTAGTCACCGTGTTTTTAGGGGAACAACTGTCTTGCTAGGATAAGACATGCTCAAACAATGATGGATCTCTCTTGGTTAACTTATCAACTTTCAAACTCGGCCTTCCCCGAGTATTTCTTTCTATGGCGGGCTCAGTGACCACTGTAGATGATGGCTTCGATATCTTTTTCAACCTCTTAAGCATTCTTCTCCTCTCAGATGTGTCACATTGCTCAAACTCCCTACAAAAGACCTCGATCTCCTCATGGCATTGTAATTGGTCTTGGGACTCTTGAACAAGGAGAAGCATATCTAATTTTTTCTAATGTGCATCCACCAAAGTAGTAGAGATAGGCCGACTTTCTTTGTGATATTTAAAGATCTCATGTGCACAAGGTAACCCATGAGTTTTTCTCAACACGCAACGACAAGTAGAAGTTTCAAAATTTGTCTCCTTCAAACGTTCACATTCTTTCTGAAACTTTTCGATTGCATAAATCGAGACAACCCTCGCAAGTGCCCATATAGGTCCTCTATGGACATGTTTTGTGGTAAATAAGCTTTTCTCAAAAGATGACGATATCTCGGTATGTTGCAAAGTTTACAGAGAATGTATTGTGATCCAGGTACTCTCAAACGTTCCCTGTGATGAACCCAACTGTTTCTTCAACTTTGCGTGTGCACTTTCGACTTGGTTAGTTTTGACATTGCCGAAATGCATGATCTCATTTGTCCAAGCCACAAATCTTTCCTTATGGTTCAACAACCACTCATTGTATATATAGAGAATGAGCGTAGGGTAAGCTTCATAAGATTTTGAAAGCACTTTCCAATGCTCTTCATATTGCTAATCTATCTCTGAATCCACCAAACCATGCCTGTGACGACGCCTTCTCTTAAAAACCAAGAAGAGGCGAGTTGCCCAGCCTAGTAATCACATTCCAAGTACTAGTAACCCTATCATATACCACCTGCACAAATTCCATACCGATATATGCTCCATATCACCACAAACTAAATCCCTGAACAAATCCACTAAGCATAAATTTATAAAAATAACTATTAAATTTCATATAATCCAATAAAATCTGCACCAAGTGTGCGGAAGTATGAAAGCTGAATAAACGGGTTCAGTCAACCCAACTCAAACCATACATAGCTTAAATGTCCAAATAGATTAAAAGAGTACTAAGCAAGAAATAATAAAACCTATCTATGCCCTATACTATAGTCGCATCGACTATACTCACTTCTAATCCAAGCGAGCCTTCCGATCACAATGCGACTCCTTTACCCTTGTCTAGGGCACTAGAAGATCCTGGAGGATGTGAAAAAAAAGGGGTGAGCTAAAAAGCCCAGTGAAATGATATCACATACCTATCATCATATACTCATCAATAATTTAAAACAATGCATATGTCAGAAATAATCATGCCATGTAGAATACATAAACAACCTAATATGAAAATAAAGTTTTATAGAAAAAAAAAAATTTCGGGTCATGTTTCCAAGGTCCTATCTAGTATTTCCATGAATATCAAATTCCAGTACTACGCCTAGAAAGTTTTCTACTTAAATTCCACGTAATTCAAATTCCGATACTACGCAAATGACCCAATAACTAGGCAAATTTAAGGTTCATTCCATAGAAGCAAGTGGGGAGGCCCATTTAGGTCATGGCCGTAACCTAAGAATTTAATCCCACCTCAACCATGTTTACGCAATCCTTAATGCCAATTTCACAAGAAAATTCACATTTATTCCAATCCATGCATATAATCCATAAATCACGAATTTAAAATAAATATGCATATTCATAAAACATAACAATGCATACAATCATGTACTGTTCATAAACCAATAATAAAACATATTAAACAAATTTTTCATATTTATGACGATACATATATGATGTGAGGATGGAACCATACTCACCTCCAACTCGTAATTGCTTTCCAATCATTTTCATAGCCTTCGCAATTAATTTTTAACCGTTATTCTATTCCTAAATCCAAATATGATATATTTTAGAATTATAATCACAAAACCAATGATTACACTAAAACCCCCAATCTATACTTATTAGTTTACAGACCTCCACTAGCATAATTATTTCACATATTAATATATTTTATACTTCATATTAGGTCTATCGTATATTTTAATACATCACTCTAATACCACCGCCACTTCTTTTTCAATAACACTACCGTTATCATCATTTTCTTTCTCCTTTCCACATATTAATCTGATAGGGCCCATTTTCTTGCCATATGCTGTTGTAGCAACAGTGGCTACAAACCAACCCACCACCACCAATTTATCGTATGCTAAAGTAAACTAATTCATTCCACCATAAGATTTGTCCATAAATTAAACCTAGGTTTGAATGAATGTAAAAGGGTCAAAAATCTCTTCTTATGGATTCAAAGCTAGGTCTTCACCCAAGTTATTCCCAAAACATGTAAAAAGAGAAGAAAAAGAAGCCATAGATCTTACCTTGGATCCTTAATCCGCTCTTTGGACGCGTTTCGCCACCTTTTTGACGTGTTCCCCAAAGCTTTCTTGCTCTCTTTTGACGGCTCTAGGGGTTTTGGGAATGTTGAAATAGGTTAGAACAAGTAAAAGTGTCTTTTAAACTTAAAATTTATAATAAAAAAATAGGGTTTTTTACGAGTGCTACAATTTTTTTTTTGGCCCCACATATTAATATTATTATTATTATTCTGGGTTGTTACAATGTCACATACCCATAAATTTCATATGGTCACTGCTATCCTTGAACAACGGTTTCGATTTTGCCAACACATTCTTGTTAATGTGTCCACTGCACAACAAATTTCTAACATTTGAAAAAATAATATGCGCTGCATTCATCATGGCCAATTCTCTATCAGTAAGAAAAACTTCTGGTTGTGGCCACCCTTCTACCAAATTCTTCAACTTCTCAAGTGCCCATATATAGCTCTTTTGTTGCTCGTTCTCCATGAATACATGCGCCACCGAAAATGTGAGATGAGTTGATGTGACGCCAACTATCTCAAGTAACGGATATCGATAGATATTCGTCTTATACATGCAATCCATTATCCAAACTTTAGGAAAGCAATGTAACAAGTTGACCGACACTAGGTGTGCGTAAAACAATGTCTGTACATGATCGGTGTTTTCGTCGAACTTGTGTTACCCGACGTATTGTTTTTCAGCTAACTTCGTCATCAAATATTGCATCTAAGACCTCCCACCGTGTTCTAACACTTTATACTTACTACGTGCATTGTATATGGTCTTCAATGTAGATGCATTGTCTGCATCCCTTCACTTCAGAACATTCAGTATTTCTCTTGGCCTTACTTGACTCCTACTCATATCCACAAGCATTTCCATCTCATCATTTGTCAGTCGGTCCGCATAAGAGTGCCCTTCCATCCGATCAGCAGGTGAATGATTATGAGTGTCGCAATCCACTTTTATCATCCAATCGTCATCAGTGGCCAATTTTTGCCCCCGGAATAAGAATGGACAATTACATTTCTTCAATGAGGTTTCATTGACTTTCTTCTTCCTTGTGTCTTTCGGATTGTAGACACCGTACCTCTCACATGCAAGCTTGATTCTCGGTCGCCCACCCTTCGTCCCCCCTGTATCCGAGCTCTTGATAATGATAACAAAACCATTTGCACGGCCTACTTCCCTTGTCCATGCAATAAGTTCAGCCTTACTCTTAAACACAATATCGGTTGTGAACTCATCAGTGTAGTCCCGAACTAACACCAACTCATTGCCAACAATTTTGAATTCATCAAATCTCTCGTCATCCAGATGAATTACAACTCAATATTAGTATTACATACAACATAAAATAAAAAAAGAAAACAAAAAAAAACTTAAAAAAAACACAAAAAGTGCTAGTCGACCAGAATCGGTCAGACAGAAGCTTTATGTTCGACTGAACAGGGTCGAACAAAACATTTGCACTGATTTATTGTGTTATGTCCGACTAATTCTGGACGAACATTTTCTTGTATGTCCGATCTATTATGGTCGGACACTCCACTTTCTATCTGTCCACGATAGGTCGGACAGAACGATTCTGGGGGCTATTTTCTGGGTTTCGAAACCCATTTTCGACCCGTTTCCACTTCGATTTTAGGTTTATTTTTGCATAAAAATAGTGTAGATACCAAATGCACGTACCGTAGGGGATGAAGAACGGCTTGAATCTCTTTCTATTGTAAGTCAAACGGCTTACTTGATGGTGCACACTTCCAACACTTTGAACATTTATCGAATGACCTGCGAACACTTCAAATAGAAAGAAACCACTTGCGAATAGTTGAAGACGTGCTTGTGATTCAAAAAATGCACTAAAATCACAAGATCAAAGATTGAGATTTGTTGGAGGGTTGAATAGTTTTAGGATTTAGGGTAGGAGTTGAATGGTTGATGGGTGGGTGAAGAGAGAGGTGGAAGGGTTTAAGGGGTTTAATAGGTGTCATTTTTGGTAACTTTACATAAGAATTTTTTCGTCTTTTTACTTTTTTGATGAGGTGGGTAAAGAAAGAGGAATGGGTGGTAAAAATACTCGGACCCTAAAAAAAATTGAACAAAATATGGCAGAGCAATTCCTCTCCAAACCCCTTTTTTCTTTTTTCTTTCACTGAAGTTGAAGTTGAAAAAATTGCTAAATGGGTGTAGAACAACAAGCAATTAAAATGGGCATGTGTATAATACAAATACTTGGAAAACTACTTTTCTCAAAATTTTAATATTACCAACACTTGTTTTTATTCAAAATATTAGTTATATGAGCATTATAGTAATTAAACACTTTTAACTTTTATTTTCTTTCATGTCTCCTATTTATGAGTCTACATTATATATAATTCTTCCATTTTATCATTTTTAATCCTAATTAATTAATTAGTCTTTCTTTCTATTTTTTTTTTCATTTTCAGAAGGAAAAAAAATTCTTACTCTTCTACTCATATTAATCAACATTTATATATATTAAGAAATATTAGTAATGAAAGGAAACATCTTAACAACTTTTGCATCATTAATGTCAACAAATTGGACATGCATTTTGATGCTTATATTATTATTAAGTTTGACTTCTAAAAACGTGGAATTCAGACCTTTATGTGGGCATATACTATACTTTAAGAGAATTGAAACCAGCCTTGCATATTCATCCTTGTATTAATTTGCAAGAAAATCCCGGATGAACATATTCATCCTTGTATTAATTTGCAAGAAAATCCCGGATGATCTGAGTGTATCCAATACTCTATTAATCCTAATCTATCTACCTTTTATTTGAAGTCTGAAGCCACACACCACGATATATATCTTGATTCTTGTTTACTTATGGTAGGTCACCAATAATAATAAAAAAAAGGTTATTGGTTGGTGCATATATAAGTTATCTTTATATTTTTTTTAAGCAGAAGATGAATTTGTGTCCATTTATTATTTAAAAGATCTAATAAACGGTGGGTTGGTTCAGTGGCGTGCACCTAACCTGAAGGTTTCGAATTTGAGTCATCTCCCACCATTTGTTGGTCAACGGCGTCCTGAGTGTTTGTGACTGTACTTTACGAAGATTAGTAAGGATGTAAGTCTCTGATACCCGCTCATTTCAAAAAAAAAAAAAAAATTAAGATCTTTCTACGTAGTCATATGGAATAGAAAAATGATCTAAAAAAATTTGAGAGTGTTGATTGAGGGTGATCGTTAATTGAGGGATTTAAAAGCAAAAATAAATCCTGCTTTGGGTTAGACTTCAAATACAAAAAAAAATATTTTCAAAACGTTCATTTGGAAAAATAAAAATAAAAAAAGGATTAAATCTTAATGATAATGAGATTCATTTCCTTTATATTCCAATATTTAGGAGGAAAAAATTGTTCAAATCCCAATGTTTTGTTAGTTCAATGTCAAAAGTAGCGCAGTAAGCCAACTCGACCAATCCGATCGAATTGAACACAACCCGATGGGTTAGGTTGGATGATCTAAGCGTTTAAGTTGGGTTCAAAATCTCAACTCGAATGATTCGGGTTGGGTTATGGGTTGACGCCCTTGAAATTCAATCCGAATTGAATCTAACATTAACCCTTAAATCAATTATCCTTCAATGCCACCAAATTGTAAAACTAAGGAAACCCTAAAGTCCCAAACTCAAATTGCAACTTTTTTTTTATTTTCTACATGAAACTTTTCAACATTTCATCTACTTTGTTTCTTCTTCTTCTTTTATTCACTTTTTCTTTTTTTGTTTCTTCTTCTTCTTATTTTTTGTATTTCTTCTTCTTTTTAAATTTTTTTTTATTTTTTTCTTCTAAAGTTCAAACCCGATCTTAAAAAAAAATAAAAAATAAATAAATAAAATTCAAGTCTTCTTATCCTGAATGACTAACCTAACCCAACCCGTATTCGTTCAAATTGAATTGGGTTGGATTGGGCTAAGGTGTTAATTTAGTTCGAATTATGTTTTATTTTTTCCAAACCAATCTGTTTGGGTTGGGTTGAGTTTTGACTCGAACTCAACCCATTACAACCCCAAGTCAAAAGGCAATAAAAATAAATATTACAATATCAGACAAGGACATAGTACTAATACGTTTACTTCTGTTTTTTTTTTTTAGAGAACAAAAAAATGGGAAAAGAAATTATGATTAATAAAAGGGAAGGAAGATATACAAATTTACAAAAGGAACAAAAAAGGCTTAACTGCCTCTTGGAACCAAAACACCTGAATTATTTTCAATGTAAATTTACCTGGTTTATTTGAAGTGCAAATAAAAGAAAATAACAAATTTTATAATGTGAATTTACTAATCAACAAAATCTGTTTGGATCCAAAATTATTATATTAGTGGGTAACAACTACTAAATAAATTAAAGAATTACAGCCAACCTAATCATGACCAAATTTACATCCGAATTTACTAGTTTTGTATTCAATTTTTTTTAATATCATGTCAAATACCACACAACATAGATAAGTCTTAGAAAGAAATGGATGTATATTGAAGTACCTTTTTTAAATTCATTGTATGCTCTATTTATTAAAGAAACATATGTTTTCTGATGGAGATTATATATGGTATGAAGAAACATATACATGATACCTCTAAACTGGAAGTCAAGGGGATAATTATAATGTACATATATGGATGATGTTAGCTACAATTCAATGTATGGTGTCAAGATTTTCTGCTTGCACCCAACAAATTCCATGCACATAGTTCAAGAACTGGAGTTGAAAAAAAATAAAATTAATGGTTATTATCTTAATGACATGTCTCCTTCTATACTTGAAAGAGACTATACTGGCTAGTTTGCGTCCTCCGGCAACTATAATTAATTGTTGTTTTTTCATCGAGGTAAGGTTTTCTTTGTCCAGCAATAATGGTTAAAATAAACAATTTGTTGCTTTGTTTTCAATTGTCTAGTCAAATTAACAAGGGCTTTTGCCAACCTAAATTGGTAACAATTTTTTTTTTTCATTGGAAACCTTTGATTTTTATTAGACCATAGAAATCAAGAACTCATCGATACAAATATCAACTCATAAAAAAACAAGTGAACCCCTAAAAAAGTTTAGACTGTGTGTAGTTGGGTACCTGAAACAGGTTTTTAGTTTTTACAGTACCCAAACTTTGATATTAGAAAACTTAAAAAATAACATTTAATCATTTTCTAAGTTTTCTTTTTGTAATGATAGGATTTTAAAAGTTTCAGTTCTTTTGTGACTAGTGCAACACTCATTTCCTGTCTTTTTCAAGTTTTAGGTTAAAGTGCTTTAATGGGGGACTTTTTAAGATTAAATTCTTTATCATCATCGTTTAATGTTGGTGGCAAAGAATTCTCTGTTGAGTCAAGTTCTAACTGAAGGATGGGTCAAAATCTCTGAAAGTTCTAGATCGAAGAATTTCTTCCTGAAAGTCTCCTATGCATCTGCTAATTCGATCCTCAACCAAATAGGATTAAGCAAATAAACATGGTTCAGGGGATGGTTACAAAAAGTAATTTCGTAACCTAAATGAAATCATCATCATAGAGGTTCTCCTTAACACCAGAGGTCAGTTTCTAAAAATCTCAAAGGCCAAAAACTCTCGCACTTGGGCAATTTCTATCCTTAAATCTCTGGCGGGATTAAGGTGGACTGCTTTTGAAGGACGGTTCAATCGAAACACAACAACTAAGAGAAACGTTCCGGCCATCTCAACGATTGCAAACGGGATGAAGGGGTAGGAGCTTGGTCTGGTTTTATTTCAAACTAACTCTTCAACATGATGGAACGAGGTTGAAGAGAGGTTGTCTACAATTGTTCATCGACCTATAAAACTTGGTGTTATGTCTGATGACCGAGCAATGCTCTGGTGCATTGATCGAAATGAAAAACATCACGTATTATCTTCATTCCAAGCTGGTGTTATCATGTCCGCCGAGTGGCACCCATCAATGCAATGACTTAAAAGAAAAGTGTGTTGTCGTCATGCATGGATAGTGTTGGCGTGAGTTGTAATATATTGGTAGATGGGAGAAATTATAGGAAGAGGAATGGAAAGAAATCATTTCCTTCTCACGAGTGCATGATTATAGGAACTGGATTTGTATATTGGTAGACGGGAGAAATTATAGGAAGAGGGATGGAAAAAAATCATTTCTTTATCACGAGTGCATGATTATAGGAACCTGATTTGTATATTGGTAGATGGGAGAAATTATAGGAAGAGGAATGGGAAGAAATCATTTCCTTCTCACGAGTGCATGATTATAGGAACCGGATTTGTATAGCCAAAAATAGAAGATTTATTCTTATCTTATATATTTGTAACTAACGATTATGAAAATTATTATGAATGAAATACAGAGGATATATTTTTGACATGGTATCAGAGCCTAATCCTAGGCCTGGCTCTTCTCCTTCCCGAAAACCCTAATACTTGCAGTTAGTTACCTCCCCAACCATGCCATCGGACTCTGATACAGAGCACCACACTGGTGCATCTCAGCCCGATTCCATGTTTACTGAATTCACCACAAAAATCACTGAAGCTCTTAGTAAAGTCCAAACACCAACCCTGTCCACCGAACCCCTTGCTGCTCCGATTGGCATCAAGTTGGACGACACCAACTATGCCCTCTGGTCCCAAGTTGTCGAGATGTATATCTCGGGCAAAGACAAGTTGGGATATATCAATGGCGATCTCCCACAACCACCGACGACGGATCCTTCCTTTCGCAAATGGCACACCGACAATGCCATTGTCAAAGGTTGGCTAATTAATTCAATGGATTCCTCTTTGATCGGTTTCCTACTGCTAAAATGGTGTGGGACTCCATTGCTACCACCTATTTTGATGGTAGCGATACGTCTCAGGTATATGACCTTCGACGTCGTGTAACGTAGCTTAAACAAGCTGGAGGCTCCCTGGAGCAATACTATAATGACCTTCAGGGATTATGGTATGAGATTGACTTCCGACATCCTAATCCAATGGAGTGTCCAGTTGATATTCACAAGTACAACACTATCCTTCAAGAAGACCGGGTGTACATTTTCTTGGATGGCCTTGACGACCGATTGGACAAGATCAGGGGCGATGTGCTGCAA